>OX419337.1:2667194-2727194 GCA_948470475.1 Galaxea fascicularis | reverse complement strand
TCATTTTCTGTGTTTTACACGCTTGAAACTTCAACGAGACGCGCTTCTCGTAGTTGTTCATTCTTTCAGTCACCGGCAGTCTGCCAGAAAATCGTACTAAACTTCCTCTAATCGTGCCACAACAATGTAAATGTACATTTTGTTATCTTTTGTTATCTTTGTTTGTATGTTTTCAGTTAAAACCTTCTTCACCTCGTCAGTAGCTGTAGCACGACAAAGTGGAAAGTGTTTTTTTTTTAATTAATTGCGTGAATTAGAAGTGTTCGTCTCCAGGGGTTACAGATAACATTTATGTTAGCTTGATTCTTAGCGTCATAAAATATATGGGAATGAAAGAAATTTACGTTATATCAGCACCGTTGTATAAGATTTCCCTTCCTTGTGCAATCTGGTTGTTAAGTGTAGCTAAAGATACAGTCTTATTACTTATTTAACCAATTTGGCTTGGAAAACATAGTATTCCGACTCAAACGTTAAAGCTGTCTCTGATAATAAAGAGAGAAACGTTTCTGGTAATGGCTTTGAACTTAATGTATTTGTGTTTCGATATTACTCTGTTCTGTCTCTTATCATTTTTGCATCTTTGTGCTTAATTTAGTGTCTTTTTTTAAATTTTTCTGATTTCTTTTCTTGGAAATGGTACTTGATTGTACCTCTCTTTGATCTTCAAGTTTCAGAACAAATATCTAATCGGCTCTTACCCTCGCTTGATGAGTGAAAAAAAACAAACAGCACATCATGTCATGCACTAATGCCATCAACCAAATCGTGGCTGACATTTCCTCTCCTAGATTTTTATTTAAAGCTTTACAAAACTAACCAACTCACATTTGGCAAGGTAACTGTCCGACAGCTAGTCCCTGTCCACCACTGAGAAAACTTTTCTTCTCCTGCCACTCCCCCAGGGGGAGCCCCCTGGTAAGCGACCCAGTCAACAGTGGCAAAACTATCAGAGGGGTAGTCATTCCTGCCTGCACGAGTTACACAAGCGGTGAACTGACTGATATTCACCCTTTCAACCCAAGGTGTTGTAGCCTCGTGTACGTAAGATGAATCAGAGTAGTTCACGTGATTAACAGTAAGCTGCACGTGGATCTTTTGATGAGGGTAAAATATGAATGGTTCAAATTGAATGGTCTCACATTGATCCTCCGCCCAAGACGGGTGGTTCTGAAACTGGTGTCTACCTTTCTGCATTGGAAAACCTAAGAGCAGAATTAAATACAGTAATGTTTTTGTAAATGTGTTTTATAAGCCAATAACTCCACGAGGAGCAAGGTTTCTGTCGCAGCCATCGTGAAAATAAAGAAGCCATTATTGCAATTTACTTCATTATTTTCCTAGAAATTTATCATGGAGTGTGCTACGAGATACGTTAATGTTGGAGGAAATTATTGCTATCATCTCAACCAAATTTGCACTCCTAAGCTGTATTCATTTTTTTATTATTACGCAGTTTTAAAGTCCACATATTTAACAAATGAAATTGCAGGTGGTTTGTATTGTTTTTAGGTACTCCGATTAAGGAAGATGTTTAAATGACGAGGAGCCAAATTAAAACGGTAACTGTATATACTACTTACTGTTGATTTTCACCCTTAGGTTCTCCATTGTTGTGAACATGAGTCAATATATATATTTTTTTCGTAATTAACGTCTGCATTTCTAGAATCAACGGTTAAGTCGAAAACAGATATAAGAGCATCACTTGTCAATTTAGTTGTTGCATTTATTTCCTATTATTGACTTTTCGGTTACCTCCGCCGTAATCAATATTTCGAAAAAGAGCTTCCTGGGTATCAAATCAAACGAAATACCTGAACAGCTTCCTGGGTGATAGTGAGTGTAGTTTCCTCGTGATTCACAAACCTCCTTCTTCAGTAAGCACAAGTTCCTAAAAGTACGACCATTAGAAGCACACATCTGTTCTTCGTATGATGGGCAACTGTTTATGCAGACACAGGCGACCTGTTGCAGATTTGAGGCTTGGCAGTAACTGTAGTGGTAGCAGCTTACATTGTTGCAAGGATCAAGATCTGAAAACAAAGGCATAAGGAAATTAAATTACCACGAAGTTACCAATTCTGAAGAAGAATAACCAGGTCAATTTACATTGAGGATTATCCTCATAGTCGGGTCTCAGTAATAAACTGTTTCATGTGGAACTGAATGAAATAGTTATAGGTGTTGACAAAATAGACCTTTTAGAGTAATATGTTCAATATTTATATTATAACATTTTCAAGCTTTTGAACCTTGAAGTAACTTCATTCCCATTACCTCTTACGCGTTAAGTTCGATTTTTTGACATTAAGCCCCTCACTCGAGAGCTCTTACGATATTTGTCTGTCAGATCGAACGTTGACCAAAGGCATTCTGAGAAAATTAATTATTTCTATAATTACCTCCAATAACCAGGTAATCTACCAACACATTGACTCTTTGACCATCATACCCGGCAAAATCTTTGACGCACACACGAAAATGGGACTTCGTGACCTCCTGCAAAAGAATGTTCACTCGTGGTTACATCAATCGTTATTACAGTCATGAGTGCTAATACAGACTTTTTCAGCAATTTTTATAGTAAATATAAGTTTTAAGGATACGATCCATGTGTTACAATTGACCCCAGAGCAGCCAGTCCTTTCATAAAACATAAGGACAGTCCAACCTTCTGACAAAAATATTTTTAAGAAGTAAAATTTTTACCTTCAAGAGGAAGAAGAAGATTGAAAAAAGGTAGCTTAATGTGGCATTAACATATTTCTTTACCTAATTTTACATTTTTGTAAGAAGTGTATAATAAGAAAAATGTTTACCTCTACCCAGCTGCTTAATGGCCCCTTAGCAGAACAGGCCCCGTTGGAGTTGTTGCCCCCGTTAATTGCAGTTGTTAGTATCACTGGTGGCATGCAGAATGATTCGGTGAAGTTTATAGTCTGCAAATCAAGAGTCAACTTTTTTTCAACCCAGTAGGCAATCATCAAAGGAGGGATATTAACTGAAGGCGTCTTTCTATGGCTTAATGGGATCATGATTGTAAAAAAGGACTCGAGTATATACATCGAAAAGGAAAAAATAAGATTCTCCGGCTGACCAATTTTCTTTAGCCTTGGCTTTAAATTCTAAAAGAAGTCCAATTACGAAACAACTTTCACCCTTAATAATTTAAAAAATGAAACTGAGGTTGCATCCAGAAAATAAAAGTACTACAAACAATTTTGAGACCGATCGAAAAGTATTAAGGCTAATTAAAACAATAAATTTGGCAAGTGTTACTGTTTATTTAAAATATTACACTGACATTGATCTAAAAAACACCCACTTTGCACAGTGCATACTTGTCTTGAGCTGTTGGGATCTCGTATTCAGGAAACAAGACTCCGGAAGATTTCTTAGCAGCCCACGATGACGGAAAATGTTCGAATGCCATCCAGTTCTACAATAAATGAGAATATTGAACAAACTAGAATAACAAAAAGTGAGCTCACTGACTGACTGAATGAATGACTAGCCAAATGTTGGCAACCGACTGTATCAAACTGATCAAGTGACCACCTGACTGACTAACTGACTGGCTGGCTGAGTGGCTCAATGGCACACTGGCTTACTGACTGACAATTGTTTAATTAATTGATAGATAGATTGATTGATAGATTGATTGATTGATTGATTGATCGATTGATTAAACAATGAACAGATGGATGGATGGATGGATGGATGGATGGATGGATGAATATTTGATGGAATATTATGACCTTCTTTGTTTGGATGGTCCATCGATCTTGTATATCAGATATTTTGTAGGACTTTAGACATACCACTTTAAGATTGCTGTGGGGTCCATCGAACGTCCTGGACTCTCGTAAGCAAACTTCAAACTGTGCTCTGGAAATACTCTGTATCCAAAGATTCATTGCGTCCTTTCTTTGATCAAGAGTTCCGTGTTCGACAGTAACAAAAACTTTAGGGACCACTGAAAAGACCTGTAAATGAAAGGTCTGACAGTAATTCAATAGTAGGATTTAACATTAATTAGTTGCAAAGCGATGTTGTCTTGATCAGGAGCTTGTTGATTGCCATTACACTTTTTTAGTTCATCCGTAGTAATTATCCTACTGCTTTAAAGCCATGCTCGATTTCAAAACTTGCCTTAAATATGGGTTTGCTTCAAATATTTGCTGCGATCAGCGAATAGTTCTGTAGTTAGTAAAGACGCTGCTGAGTATGGTTGGTTGGTTATTTAGTTCAAGGTTACCTTGCTTCACTTCTCGAAAAGACTTGGCTAAAACAAAACAACTAAGCTATCAAAAGCATCGGACAAAAAAATCAGAGAGAAACAAATTTAATCAAAAACAAGGTCCCACCTGAGAAAACGCCACTTGTTCGCACTTTGTCCCCGTGGTAAAAAGAGAAAACCTGGTTTGCCCATGCTGAACACCTGACTGGGATTCCTGGAATGCGAACCAGTCGACAGTGGTGTTTCCACAAGAGCCCTGGCCGCCTGTCACAACACAGGCCCTAAAACGAGTGGTTGAGATATCTTCAACCCATATAAGACCAGAATCGTGGACCTCATTTGACCCATTGCCTTGGTTAGCCGATGCAAAGACTCGCACCGGAATTCCACTGGAAAAACTGCTACTGAATGAGACGTATTGGCAATGGTAAGTATCGTTGTACAGTTGTCTGCAGATGTCGATTTTTCCTCTTTCAGCTCCTGTCAAATCAAAACGAATGAAAGTCTCTCTGAAACACTCTTTGAGGTGGCATATATATCTCTAATTAAATTAAAATATCAAATTATATCGGAATTTTATTGCTCACTAATAGCCGGGTTCGTATGACTATTTGTGAATTTCCCGTCCACGATAAATTATATAAAAGTACCATAAATCATGCAGGGTCCGAAATTAACTTTTTTCTAAGGGAGCCAATTGGCGACTAACCTAAAAATTTTGGTCGCCAAATGGAAGGGTTTGGTCGCAAAAGACAAGTGTTTTGGTTTGGTTCTATTAATTTTTCGTTTTACTCCAATAGTTTTAATCTACGTTAATTTATAGTAAAAGCACAAAATTTAAACTTTCTTTCACTATAATTAAACAAAATGTTTCCATTTAACACAATATTATTACATACAGCTATTAAAGGAGAGACTCACAACGGCCGTGTAACGATAACATAGTCCTACATCTCAATGAGCGTGTTTGTCAACGTTCATGCGAAGGCTACGGATTTCTTTTTCTTATTTCCATTTAAAAGTTGTAAAGTTCTTTGTACTAGACATATGGGGGCCCTCTTTCAATACTTAGATTTAATCAAGTGTACAACTCAAGTATCTGTTCTTCGCCGAAACGCAACGAAAACGCAATGACGAGAAATGTCCTACTCGTCACGATTTTCGCCACGTCACGTTTTCGCCCGCGATATCAGAATTGCGAGAAGCCGCTGAAACAATATGGCGCCGGGTAATTATGGCGATCGTAAGATCGTCGCTTTGTTTTACTACAATTCTCCACGGCAGCTTTATGTTTTCTTTTAAAAAAAGCCCACTTACCTTGGAATTCCAAATGCCGAGTGGACAAAAGGTTAGTCGCCTGCTGGCGACCATTTCTAAATTTCTGGTCGCCAACGCTCAATTTTTGGTCGCATTGGCCACCAGTCAGTGGCAATGTCGGACCCCGTATGAACATTCACAAGAAGGCATTTTTTTCTTTACCTATGACAATATGACAACGAAATTACGGAAGCCTAAATTCAGGACCATTTAATTTTCGATAATCTGCGAAGGTCAACTAGCTATAGGAGGCTATATATTTGGTAGACCGTTGGGTAAAAGTGGGCCGAAATGGATGAACTCAGTCCGCAATTCTTTAATGCGATTCTACAATAAATTTAATAAGTAGTTAATCGTGGCATCTTCTCTGTTTTAATTAAGCTGCTTTTTAGCAATTTTCTCTCGATCTGTCACACACTTCAGAAGTACTCTGAATAAACTATGTAAATGAATTGTATTTATCACAGAAATATAGGCTAAGCACTGATTTTAATGGCAGAAACTGAAAGAAAAAATATGTGCTTACTCGCAGAGATTTTGCTCAGTTAACAATAAAAACTGAAAATAAAGATGAAGTATGAATCCAAGTGGATATGTTTTACTCATCCTTTGATTGATTTTATCAGATTGTTAAAGATATGCAATCATAATGCAAAATGCATAATGCAATCGAATAGCTCCTAATAAATGAAGATCTACTCGGATTCCTAACTTGACAGTCCTTGCTTGGCAATCGCAGGATTTGTCATAATGAAGCTTCATAAACACTTCTAAGAAATACAATATTTCTGAGAAAAATTTAAGCCCTTTTATTGTCTAAAAGAACAGTAGTAAATGCTACTAGGTACCTCAATGTGTTCTTTGTTTAATTAATGTGTCAACACTGTCGAAAATCTTGCATAAGGATTATTTTTTCTCATCCAGATCACCCCACAACTAAGCTGATTCTACCTTTGGAGTCCGTGGATACATCATGACTACTATATGACCATTCGTGATCACAATCATTATCATCACATGAATATTCGGTTTAAGGACATTAGAAATTTGCCTTAGACCGGCTCGGCATATTTTGCTGCGAAAGATAGCGCGTATCTTGTTTACGGTAATCTGCTAAATAGGGATAAAAAAGAAAAGCAAAAGACATTTTTCGTGAAAAAATATATGAGACATTTAGACTTCTTTGTCAATGTCGTGTGACCAATCTAAATATATTCACCATGCAGTGTTGCATTCATTTGCTTAATGTATTGTACAAGAAAGCTCAAACTTCTCGGAAGGCTTTGCTTATTTTAGTAGTGCCAACATACTGCTAGGAAACTAATTTCATACGGCTTTAAGTTGCCAAAAGTTCGTAAAGAAAATCCCGACGTGTGGCCATTTTAATAAAAGGGCATATAGCGTAGTGGACTTGCGATGTTTTCAAAGAAAACTTCGTTAGTTTTCAAGAATCTTAAAGCAAGAATCAGTTAAACCTATACAACCGCGGCAATGTCAATTTAATATTGATTTTTACTGCTATTTTGGTCGGTCTAAGCTCATAGCAAATTGAAAGCCTGAATTTTATATGAATCAAAGTAGATCTTTAATTTGAAAATCTGTTTTCAAGCCACAGCAAATTTTCGAAAGGTCGTGAGAGGGTCGAAAATCTCAATTATTAATTATAACCTGTTTCATGTGATCTGAAACGCCCAAGACCGAAACCAAAACCAATCTACTGTTCATTCCTTAAGATGTGGTTCTATAACTGTCACGACGTTTTCTAGCGGAAGACCACATATTTTGACTATTCTAAAGAAACGCCAACTCGCGCCTTCATCTTATCGATCAAACAAAGACAACAAAGACGATAGATTCCAAATTCAACAGTTTGTAGAAAATTGGAATCGTGTGTTCTATATGTTGTAGAAAGCTAGAATGTTTGACATTGGGGCATAAGGTTAATGCAGTGGAGATATCTTCACTTGCAAATTAAGAAACCATTTAGCATAGTCACTTGTTCATACGACTGTACGATTGAGCTAACTTATCCCAACAAGACCATTCTCGTTGCCAATAGTATAACATACGTGACAAGGTCTTCAAGCAATTTACATACAAGGTGCAACGGTTCTTATAAAGACTTACACATCATATAGTAACAACAGTAAGTTGCGTTATAATATAGCAACTGCTTGTTCAATGGCCTGCAACCGCGAAAGTAAGATTGGGTCTTTAGCTTGAATACTTAGATTCTTACCTTGTCAAGCATAACAACTGTTTAACTTCAAACGTAAATGAAAAATAGTTGATATCTCTCATCAGACTAGTCCTCGACTGACGCATTTGTGTTTGATTAAGCTGAAAGTTCCATCTGTCTTTGTCATATGGCATTTCCAGTTTTTTTTCAGGGAGGGGAGCGGTGGTGGAGTTTTACTCCTGCGTCTTTAATATTGGTGCAACTACCTCCTTCACCCCCCCCCCCCCCGAAAAACACTCCCTCATTCAGCGTGCATAAGATCCTCTTCGATACCTGTGCCTGTGCGTGCATGCATCCATGTTAATCGTTTAAATAGTTCACCCATTGATCCACAAACAATAGTTTTTATGCCAGAGGACAGTGACCCGCTATGTTGACATATCAGTCTCTAATCTGTCTGGCCCATTCTTGCTTTCAGTTCACAGCCATTTAACACCATTTATCATTGATAACAAGACAGTACAACTGTGTTATCAATGTCAAGAGCGTTTTTCGTGGAAGTTTGCCTGCGCTATCGGTCAGGTTTATCTGCCCGTGATTAAGTACCCTTTGAATTCTGTTCATTGAAGGAATAAAATCTACTCTACTGGCTACTAAACTCTTATGTCATCTTCTCGTTACGATGAGATATAAGTGTCATGAAAAATTAAATTGAAATCTTTTAAATTTTTCAATTGTGACATAGAAGACTTTTGACAGCAACATGTTTTCAGCGTTAACTGAGCTTTCTTCAGATATAGCTTGGCATTTTCAGTGAATGCTTGTTTTTCCAACTACGGTCGCCCGAAGTTGATAACAAATCCCTGTGTTTTCCAGTGGCAGCGCAAAGTTTGTTTTGAGTGCCTCACCCCCAATTTTAAAAGGTTAGTAGTGAGGATACCGCAATACGCACGATGTTATTTGCTTGTTTCCAAAATTGAATTATAGTCTGTTTAAGAAGTCATTTTTGCCATCGATCGAGACGCTTTTCGTCCTACCGTCTTTACCATACTGTATCACATTCATTAACTAACTGCAGCCATTGGTCCCGTTTGTTCTAAATGCGAAGGAGTTGCCAGCACATCTTTTGGTGATTATGTTGCGTTAGGGGCTGAGGGATGCTCTGAAGATCACAGCAATGGAAGCTTAGATTTGAGTTAGAGTCCGTAGATCGAGAGACGCCCGAAAGTCAAGTACTATCACAATAACCCACTACCACAGAAAGATTTTCGGGGAAAAGTGGTAATCCACAGTAAACAATAATTGCTCTAAAGGTGAGGACATCTGGTTCGACTTTGCTCTCCGTTCATTCAAAGTTAAACGTCGTAATTTGTTTGAGCAACGTACGCTCTTAGAGAACGCTTTTCAGCTTCTCTCCACTCACTTTAACAGTCCTTCGACTTCCCAATATTAAGAAAAGACCAATAAAGTCAGGGGCTCCCAACGAGCAAATTCGGCAAAAAAATCTTTGAGGGATATTTCTAGACTCATTGTAATGTTTAAAGACTGTTTAACGAGTTGTTTTAATCAGCTGGAAAAATTTTACCTGTTCGGATTTCTTAGCTGAAAATTGAAGTGCCCGAAAATTTTACGGAATAAAACCTTCATTTCAGAATTTGCTAGCTGAACGTTACCTTCGAAGAGCTTCTTTGCGAACTATTTGCCTGCCCGAAAATGCTAGGCGACCTTTTTGAGAGCCAAAAATTGGAAAAATATCCTTTCCGACAACCTAAGGGACCTTATTCCCCTGGATTTCCCTGGTTGCAAATCTTTTAGGTGATGTTTAGTTAGTAAATCAGTAGCTTTTTGGCATTGCATTTTTCGAAAGTCTTAGAACGAGTAGACTCTCTTGAACAGATATTTCATCGAAGTTTCTCGTTGGATGCCCCTGTAAAGTACTGTTAAGGTTTCCTGTTCAAAGTTGCATTCAGCTAAACTCAAGTGTCATATGTACTCTTCACTTCAATTCTTTATAGGCTTTTAAAGGCACGCCCTAAAACTGTGATTGCACCCTGGTACAACAAGCGTTATATATTTAAACTGTTGGGTTAGAAAATGCAATTACCTTTAACGACTTCGAACAGCAAGAAGCCAAAGAAACTTAGGAGAAGAAGTGCACATTTTCCAGTAAGGGCCATGGTTTGAGTACTGGGAGTAATGATTATGAACTCCTCTAAGAAGTTTTCAATCGCTTTTTTACGGAAAAAGTTGTAATGTATATTCCTCATATCGTATATCTTTCTTTAAAAAGTAGCTTAAATTAATCCGTAACAAAATCGCCTTGGTAATGTCAGAGCATGTTAAGGCAGGTGAAGTATTGTGAAATGCCACAAAAGTTCAAAATTAATTCTTGAGATAATAATTATGTGAGGGAAATTCTGCTGATGTTTTAAGAAGTTATATTTTGGGGGAACTTCTATAACAGGAAGTTGCCGAAATGCCGTTTAGAAGCAGGGGGAAGGTTGTAATTTTTGAAACGAGGTTTTCCACAATATGAAAAGGATGGTATCGAGCGTGCCATTAACTTGTGTTTTTGACACAGACAGTAGAGTCTTCAATGACAGCCTTGTTAGAACCACCTTGCACAAAAACCTTCAACAGTTTGCAAATTTACAAGCCATTTAAACCAGATCGAGAATCCAGAGTTAATAGTTACATACATACATCACCTTTATTTCACCTCGGATTTACAAGAGTAGCTGTATAGCTAATTTCTTCGAGACTGAAGTTATAATTAATCATCGGATTACACGTCGTCGTCGTAACTGTTAGGCAAAGAAAGCAAGCTGACTCATGAAGCTTGGGTCACAAAAGAGTCTTTAAACAGTTTCGTTAATAATGCTGATGGAACCGCTAAACACTTCACTCCTTTGTTGACCCTTTGACTCCCAGGAGTGATTAACATCTAACTCTCCTCACAATTTTAATACATTACAAAACAGACGGATGATGAGAATTGACAAATTTATCAGTTGGAGGGTATTACCTCAAAATATCACCAAATTCTCTTACGTAATTTACAGGGAAATATACGGCAGCTTGAAGGGAGAATTGCTGATCAGATCTTGGGAGTTAATGGGTTAAAAAACGTAGCAACATTTTACGTGCAAGGAAAAGTGAGCGCTCAAATGGGTGAATGTTTCTCATTCGTTTTTTTGTTATGTTTACCTTTTTTATCAAAATAACTGGGGATCACAGGTGGTATGTAGTACAAAACATTTGTGCCTTTTAGTGCGAATAGAAACAACGCGCATTTTTCTCAGAATTTAGTGAGTTTGGCGAGACAATCGATTCTAATACCTTTTGAAAAGTTCTCGTTCTGGGAAAAAAGTTTCTTTTTATTAGTTTTTATTTATATTATTTCAATTCGTTTTATCTTAGTTTCGTTTTCTACTAGAGCTGTTTTTGTTTGCCATTAAAATCCTAATCACCTTATAATTTGTCCACTTGTAGTTATATTATTCTCGGAACAGGTCCAGTATTGTAGTGATAACGAAACTGCAACAGTGCAAATTCCATCTGGGTAAAAGGAAATTGTTATTACCATATGCATGCATGCAGAGTGAGCTTTCTGCTGTTTTCTCAGATCGTACCTAAATTGAATAACGCGAGACACAAACCGTCTATCCATTGTTCACAGATCATTCAGTATTCAATTTCCTTCTGTGAGTGAAAACACAAATATGAAAATTGAAATTGGGAAATTACCTTTTTTATCGTAATTTGTCACTCGAAAGCATTGCAATATGTGTATTGAATAGATAGTCAGTGCTGACTTTAATTGGCATAAAATGTAATGCAAGTCAGAGTTCAGTGACGGCCTAAACGTCATGCATTTCGTTGTAAAGCAGTCAAAACAACTTCTTTTGTCCAGTTTGAACCAGGAGATGATCTACAAAAGCATTAAAGAGACATCTATAAAATTCAAGACGAGTTTGAGTTCGAGTTCGAGTTACAAAGCAAAAGTATCGCCAACGCAAAATATGTCTCCAAAATGGTGGAAACCGTTATTTATAAGAGCCATGTGCTCCTCAAAATGTAATCTTACGTTCAAGGATATTGTAAACTATGGCAAAAGTCTGTTTGATCACCCCATGACCGAGATCTTTATGTCAAAAAGGCGGCAGCTTTTCTCAAAAGTATGACGAAAAAGGATGTTTTCCAGACGACCCCTCACGCGGCAGGAAAGGGGTAAGGGGTACGTTTTAGGTTTCCGGTTTCGCATGTCGCTTTTTATAAGCATTTGTATGTGAATAGTATGACAAAGTGAATTTTTTTTTCAGGACCTGTGCCTTCGCGTGCAAGCATTCATGTTAATCTTTCTAATAATTTACCCCATCACTTCAGAAACTACAGTCTTTAATTGTATGCCAGAGGACTGTGACCTGCTATGTTGATTTATATCGCTAATCTGTCTGGTCAACTCTTGCTTTCATTTCACAGCTATTTATCGTACAAGTGCAACATGTGGCGAGAGTACTAGACTCTCAGCTGGTTGACTTTGTTGATGTTTCTTGTCCGTCTTGCTCATACACTGTAGGCCAGGGCTCTTTTCCTGTCGGTTTCCCCTCTCCACAGAAACCAACATTTCCAAATTCCAATTCGATCCAGAATTCAAAGGCCACAAAGTCTAAAACAAAGTCAGCAAACTAAAACTAAAAAAAATCCTTTTTAGGTTAACTGTAGCTAACTTTTTTTTAAGAAAGGCGTAAACATGGTGCATGGCACGTTCTATGTCAGATGTCTTTTAGCTTGGCTTTTGTACATTATGCTAGCATTATTCCAGCATTTTAGTGAGGCAAAAGCATTGAGCATTATTCGAGCATTTTAGTGGCACTTTCCCGGAAAATTATTTTTTCCAAGAAAATAAAATAGAGAAAATGAAGACTAAACCTCAAAATTCGCAACAAACCTAATACACTAATACTCAGCCTCATACATGATTTCGAGGATTATGCTCTTTTTTTTGGCTGTATTTATGAACTTTTATACGTTGTTGTTATTGCTTGTAACATTTGTACGTTTTTGTGGGTGTAAACTTTGAAATTAATTACTGAAAAACAGTTTGTATAATGAGCATTATCCGAGAAGTTTAGTGGGAAAAATGGAGCATTAATGTGGAGCATTTTAGTGGGGGAAACAAGAGCATAATGTACAAAAGCCTACTGTTTGCTGGTCTCCTTCGCAGCCGTTAGTGGGGTCGTCACGCAACGCTCCTTCCCACTAACGGCTGCTCACTCGAGCTCTGCATTCTTTTCGCTTTCTTACTGAGAACCAATCTGCATGTATCTGTTAGCAGCTGCACCAATAATATTTCTCGTTACATTTGCCGCCAGAAACACAACAAGGTCCAGGTTTTTAGGAAATGGAAGCCTGTTGTATGTAGACAGCTCGATACATGAACTCAACAACAATCCATGGTATTTGGAAAAGGTAACTGATTTTCGGCGGCATTTTGAGCTAAACGTAAGACATCTCACTCGTCACTTAATCTAAATTGTTGTTAAACTGAAATTAATCAACGGATTCAGATGCCGTCTTCGTAACTGTCACCGTGAAGGGTGCCTACGGCACTTCTATGCTGAGGTGCACGCGCTTCGGGGTAATTGATTTCATTATGAAAAATGGTACAGTTCAGTGGCTCACGATAACTCGAAGCTTGCGCTAACTCGAACAAAAATTGATTTCCTCTGGATTTGCTCTAGGGCTTGGCTAAACTAGGAAAGATTGTTGCGGAAACGTTGCCGCAGACGTAAATGTTTTCCAGTTTGGCCGCTCGGGAAACGTTGTTCCGGGCGCAAATCTTGCTTCTCGGACGCAAAAAAGTGTTTTTGAATCAGGTCAAAAACATTTTTGTTTCTCGGACGCAAATTTTGCTCGCAAAACAAATCTTTCCTAGTTTAGCCACCGGAGCAGCAATCCTAGCGAAACAATGTTTCTGCAACAATGATTTCTCGTTAAGCCAGGCCGTACTGTAATTTTACCATCAGTAAGTCGAACCCTCGATAACTCGAACCTCCTGCATGATTTATTTTTCCTTTCCGGAGGACGTTTCTCGAAGCTCCCGTAATTACCGGGCCCGTTAAGCAGCTTTCTTTCCTATTCGAGATAGGAGTTTCAAAAGTTTTGAAAATTATATAGTAAAGCCATCAGCTAAAGAAACAAAATGGACTTCATTAGAGGTCAGAACACTCCCTACTTTCATTGAGATTTCGAGTTCAAAATACTGTTTGTGGTCCCGTTAAGTTATCGGGAATTTCGGGAAACGGGTCCCTGCAGATCACATTCCCTATACTTTTACTCTCGATAACTCGTACCACCCGCTCGACTCGAAGTGACCTATTTCTCCTTTCAGGTCACATTCTTTGTAATTTTACCTTTTGAATTTGAACGCTTTTTCCAAGGTGTGATGAATCGAAACATACTCCAAACAATTGATTCTAAAGTGTTGTTTTGTAAGAGCGGCAGTAATAACAAAAGTAACGATAAAAACTTTTGACTACACTAGTGCACATCTAAAAACACCACACTATGGATTTATAGCCCCATAATAATATTGACATTGGTGACAGATGTTGTTTTGATTCTCTCAGTGGATCCTTAATTAAGACTCTTCACAAAGGGTTTTGAGATTTCGAGATTGCATGAAAAGTTTACGAGACCTGAAAAAGGATTGCGTGGCTAATTCACGACAAGGTATGATTCTGCAAGGATTACTAGACACCACATTTATGTACAGTAATCCAAGATGGAGGTAAACGGAACAACGTGGTGACCACGCAAATAACTTGAACTGAGAAGCTAGAAGACTGGGGACTAGTAATGTCATGACCCAAGACCCAAGATTTTATAGTTACCATTCGCCTTTAAGTCCTTTCAACATGATCACTGCCTGCACATCTACCAGAAACTGATTTATTTCATGTTTTGTCTTATATCAGCAGGCCACTCTGCTGATATTAATTTTCAAACATCGTGCAAAACTATTTAACTAAAATACTTGAACAGGTGACTGTCATGCAGAGTTCTTAGGGATACGGGGGAAGGGGAGGGGAGGGGAGGGGAGGGGAGGGGTAGGACTCTCCCATAATCGTTTTTGTATTTTTGGTTTCAATCGGCGACGTCTTCTACATTTATAAAGTGCAGCAAAAAGGAACTTGCGAGGTGTTTGATACCTCGAAGGAAGAAGAATAGAGGTTTTTCAAACCCCTTATGTTAGTTACATAACTTAACCGAACGTTATTTTCACAGTAACTCAGTGATCAGAACTCTTCCATCATCGTTGGAATTGCCTCCTGTTACACCAGAACATTTGTCGCCGTTACAGTACGAACCCCCTCCCCCACCGGCCTGGTTTGCTCTGGTGCCACTACCTCCCCCTGAATAGCCACCTCCTCCTCCTGATGCACCATTATCTTATGACCCCCCACCCCCGCCACCAAATCCACCCACTGCCCCAGGTGGTGGCCCTCCATTAATTCCACTATTCATTTTCCCAGCTTTTCCCCCAGCCCATCCCTGAGAACGCGACCCACCTCTCTCACCGTGCGATTGTCCTAGTCTAGCACATCCCTGACCAAACCATCCTGCACCCACTCCTCCATGGTAACTAGCGCCTGCAGTGTTTCATTTACCAGACTGTCCCCCAGTTCCTCCCTTCCCGGTGTAAGACGATGTTGTGCCCCTACTATTGGAACCACTGGTAGCTGCCTGGCCATCCACCCCGTTATATCCTGAGGACGCACCCCCTCCCCCTCCAGCAGTCAGCAAAAGCTCATTACTGGATGTATAAACAAACGTCCCTCCCCCTCCTCCTGTACCGGCATTGTCTTCTACTGACAGTCCCATTTCAGCCGCCGTCCTGGAAGTGGATTTTCCTCCTTTCACCTCCACTGAATCGCCTCCTCTGTGTCCCACCACAATATTCAGCACTGTTCCTTTACTCAGCGTGAACATGCCTTCCTTCAAGGCTCCCTTGCCGCCGTAGTAGGTCCCGGGAAAGCTACCATAGTTGCATGAGTGAGTGCCTCCTCGAGCACCCCAAGCTTGAATGTGATATCGTGAGCTTCTTGGAATCGTAATCGTCTGAATGTCTCCAAAGCGTCCTTTACGTCTATTTGTACCCACGAAAAATACTTAAAGATAAATTTTAAAAACTGTCATGTTCGTGTTACTAACTATCATCTCTTACAGAAGGGGAGGACTCTGAGATATCAGCTAAGAGCAAAACTCTATAAGTGTAAAATCGAGCTGTTATCTAAAATGAAGGAATTGTTATTATTCCAAACATCGCCACACTGAACTTCGTTAAAACTTGTGCCCTTTTTTTTTTTTAATTCGGCGACATACAAGGCTATTTTATCACCAGCGAAAACCACAAATCAATTTCGGCGTTGATTGATGCGGGTACACTAGCATTTTTTTACGCCGATCGCGGCGATTTTACACTTCAATCTTGTCCCCAGACTCTATCGAGGGCATTTTGAAAAGTCATGTGATAAAATCGCTTTACCTGATTGGTACCCCGGCGATTAGCGTACAATAGGGAGTTTAAGCAACGACAACGGCGACGGCAACGAGAACGTCATTTCAAAATATAACTTCTCGTTTTCATAACTTTGATTATTGCAATTTGTTTAACATGCGAAATGCTGGCAAGCTGTCCAGGGTCTAAATTATTGTGAACGGTGTAAAAGCCAAAAAAAAAAAAAAAGAAAAGAAGATTTTGCGGTAATACGCTCACGTTCTCCTAAAATTTGGTCATTTCACGTTGTTGTTTTGCAGAGGACGGCAGAGAAATGTACCAAAACTTAAAAACACGTGCAGAGCGATTGTTTTTGCTCATTAAGCCTATTGTTTTGTGGCGTTCTCGTTGCCTTTGGCGTCCTCGTTGCTTAAACTCCCTATTAGGGAGTTTAAGCAACGAGGACGAGAACGTGAGCATATCACCGCAAAAACTTCTTTATTTTTCTTTGCTTTTACACCGTTCACAATAATTTAGACCCTGGACAGCTCGCCAGCATTTTGCATGTCAAACAAATTGAAATAATGACGAAAACGTTATGAAAACGAGAAGTGATATTTTTAAATGACGTTCTCGTTGCCGTCGCCGTCGTCGTTCCTTAAACTCCCTAATAGGGAGTTTAAGCAACGAGGACGGCAACGGCAACGAGAACGCCACAAAACAATAGGCTTAATGAGCAAAAACAATCGCTCTGCACGTGCGTTTTACATTTTGGTACATTTCTTTGCCGCGCTCTGCGAAACAACAACGTGAAATGACCGAATTTTACGTTTTCTCGAGAACGTGAGCGTATTACCGCAAAATCTTCTTTCTTTTTCTTTGTTTTTACACCGCTCACAGTAATTTAGACCCTGGACAGCTCGCCAACATTTTGCATGTTAAACAAATTGGAATAATCACGAAAAAGTTATGAAAACGAGAAGTTATATTTTGAAACGACGTTCTCGTTGCCGTCGCTGTCGTCGTTGCTTAAACTTCGCAGGCGGAACGGGCACACTCAGTTACTAAGCGAATGTAATCGCCAATATATGGCATGCCAGATACCGGCGATTATATACCCAATCGTGGCGATCGGTGAAAATCGCAATCGCTTCAGTGGGTGCGCCGGGCACGCTAGTCCCCTTAAGATTGAGCCCTACAATAATAATCAGAACTAGTCTCTCCATAATACAGTAAAAACCCGTGTGTAAGAACCTAGCGGTTTAAGAACCTGCTGGCAGAAATTTTTATACCCCAGGGCCCGGTTGTTCGAAGGCCGATTAACATGATCCAGGATTAGCGTAAACTTTGGTTACAGTTTTTGACCATTGGATGAAAGTTGTTTTCGCTGCTTTTTGTTTTTCAGGATTGACTTCCTCTAATCTATAATTTGCAGAATATACGATATCCTTTTTTTTATAGTGGGTATAGACATGTTTAACCCAATAAGAGTTTTCTAACACATGGCCCTCTAGGTCAGCACTAGGGGTGATCACAGCCAGGGTGCATTACGTCCCTAGTGGTTCTTTTACGTCCCACAGAGTCAATTTGTGAAGAGTTGTGAGACGGGACCTCCGGTTTTATCGTCCTTATCCGTGAAGACTAGAAAGTCTAACATTTGCAGATGTCATTACAAAGGTAGCACTTTCTCCTCAGTTATTTAAAGACCCTGAGTGTTGGTCCGGCCAGGGCCTCCCGCACAGCAGCCCGGTGCTCTACCACTGAGCCAACCGGTCGGCGGTTAAAACAACATTTGGGGACAGAGAAATAATAAGCTCTTTGATTAATTTTTAGTCCTGGATTAGCATTAATCGGCTTTCGAACAACCGAACCCAGAATATAAGAACCTGTTTAGCCAAGCAAAATTTATTAGGTTCTCATATGTGAGTTATGGGATACTGTAGCAGTATGATCAATTATGACATTTCCATCATAAAATGAATGTGACCAGTAAATTAAGGCAAGAGGACTTTTTTGCATTTTTTACTTATTCCATTTATTATTATATTTTGTATGCAAATATTTCTGAAAACATACTTTGTTTATAGTGTACATAATTGTTTAGTTAGTCTTGCACGAGGCTCATGCATGACAAGACCGTTATAAATAAATGCTATATCATAAAGGACCAAGCCTATTTTTTCTGCTTGTACAGGAATGGTTTCTACTGAAAACTTAAGAACCTAATTGAGAACCTACTTTAGCCTAAATTGCCAATAACTACCCCCAAATATAAGAACCTGTTTTGCCAAACTTGGAAAAAATGTAGGTTCTTACACGTGGGTTTTTACTGTAGTACATTCCTCTCACAAATCAAATGGTCTCGCCAGTCTGTTATGACAAAATAGAAAGTGTTCTCAGTCTAATAAGTGTGCTGGCTCTGTAAGTAGGTTTTATTATGACATTGTCCAATACAAACTGTACGAGAAGCGACTGCACGCTGGTAACTTCAAAGCAGGTCAAAAGCCTTGTGACAATTACTGTCTCCCCCTCCCCCTTAATTCCCAGTGGCCGCTAACACGAAGTTTTGTCCAAAAACGCCTCGAAGATTTCAATGTTGTCTGGAGGAAGGGGGGGAGGGAGGCGGAAGGGGGGGGAACTAAAAAAAGCAATGAAAGACGAAAATGCTTTGGAGGTTGTATATTGATAGAAGTGTGCGTAGTAAATTTTCTGGTTTTCGCTCAAGTAACAAGCGTTCCAATGTTTTATGACCTGCATTGTATATTTAAAATTGTATGACGAAAACTTACTTGCAGGATCTGTTCTTTTGACTTGGAAATAATATCTGCCTGGATCAACGTCCAATTCTTCAATTCTAGGTTCTTTGGTTATGTTGTTTAACTCGCATATGTTTTCCAAAATGACGTAATTGAAGCTTCGGCATGCATCGTCGTCGTTGCACGAATGAAGACACTCCAATGGACTCTCCACCTTTGTCTTCTTGTATGTGAACCCCTTCAGCATCTTACCGGTGATGGAACTTCCGCCTTCACAACGCTGAGCCACTGCTCCGGGAAACAGTTGACACAGGAAAATTGCAGTAACGATGTTCAGGAATTTAGTTGAGACCATTTTGTTCATACCTGGTGCCGCAAAAGATCGCATATTGTCATTTATACAATCAAGGAAGCCATGAAAAACGAGGAGACTCCCATGGTTTCAACATAAATTTGAACCTCTCCACAACAGCCACCTTCCCTTAGGGACAAAGGAAAGTTGCCTTAGTAGGGAGGTGGCTGTTATGAGATGGGTAGGGGGTGTAATATGACATTTTTAAGCGTGGTATTTTAAAAAAAAGATGCTTATTGTTGCATATAAATACATAACACATCTACGATCAAAATATATTAATTTTCAGAAGAAAAGTGTCAGCAAAACTGTACTGAATGTTTGGTTTACTTATTAAACAGATATGTTATTTCCCTGTTTTTGTTTCCGCCATTGTACAGACCAATAACGGATGAAATTTTGTGACCTTTTAGAATAAAAAATTTGGTTTTGTATAGGCACCATCGATTAACTGGCCGTTGTTGAGAGGTAACTTTGGCAGTGGGGACAGATATCAGCTGTTGTAGAGAGGTGGCCGTTAGTGAAAGTTCGACTGAACATCTAATATCCTTCGCATAGCTTCTGATTCTATTGCTGGTTTTTATTTGACGTCATGGTGGGCCTTGTTGGCGCTGGGAACAAAACTTTATTTTTATGCAAATTCTGCGAAAAAAAATGTATTGTATTGAGCGCCAACATGGCTACCTTGTCATGTCATGTGATTGAAAACCAAGAGTTTACAGTATAAAAGAAAGAGTCCTTTTAACAGCATCAAAGTATCAATGCAAGAGACACTGACAGAGGGAAGGTAGGCCCAAGTGAAGGGACAGAATGGAATTTTAGGTGTTCTCTTAAGGAGGCTGAAAAGGGTTTTTTAGCCGCACGCGCGCGCGCAATCTACACACGCCATAACTAAGATGCACGCATCAGCTGAATGAATCAAAATCAAGCACACCGGAAGTTAAATACTGCGTGAAATCGCGAAAAACGGAAATAAAATCTGCGGAAAACATTTGCTTTTGCTCGAAATTTTGCTTAGTGACCTATCTTGATTTTTTGCATGCAAGTACCATTCACGATGGCACTTCAAATATAACAGTTTCGAGAAAAAGTATCTGGTACAATTTTCTGTAAGCCATAAAACGCGTTTTTTTTTTTATGTATTAAATTCTACAAGATATATTTTTTTCATACTGCCTGAAAAGTTAAAGAATTTAGGGAGCTTTCCAACAAAGAAATAAAAACGATAGGTCACCGAATTAGTTTTTCAGATAATTTACAAAAACTGACATTTGGAGGACCTTTTTGTGGACCTGGGGCGTTGCCATGGTAACTCATATGACGTCACAAGCACCCTTAAAATGTAGCCCAACAATAGAGTTCCGAGGAGACATACAGTTTGCCTACACCATTAAATATCTTTTTTTGCAATGATCTTTCATCGTTTCGCAAACACTACATCAACGAGAAACCCGTTCGAGCCTGCTTAAGATTGCATGCAAATAATCAGCCGTTGTCCCAATCCTTTGGCGTTTGCTTTAACCCTCATTATAATGGACGAGTGCAATTGCAGTTTTCTTTACACATTGTTCTTGTTTTTCGCTTTTTACTTCGCCCTTTAGTCTGTGTTTTACGTTAAATAATCGTATGAGTCAGTGCCCGTGCCGTCACAATTTCTACATATCACTCATTGCTCAAATCATAAACTCTACTTACACGTGTATAAGACCCTGAAATATCTATTTTTCTTTGCGGGGAAATTTTAAATTTTTCGCTCATTTGCAACAACAAATATGGGGCACAAGTATCGAACATACTCTCACCAAAACAAATGCTCGTACATAATGCCATTTTTACAACTCTTCCGAAAAACATTAAAAATTAAAGCCGACCCTGAGCCAATTAAATATTTTAACGTCTTATCGAATTTCAGCATCCCCTTGGGTACGCAGTTCAGCTTTTGACTTGAGTGTTGTTCTGATTTTCGACTGTACAACAAATACATCAGTAGGGATTTTTGTCGTCTAGTTTTGGAAACAAATGTTGCATACGCCAAAAAGGTCTGATTTTTATCACATACATTTGTTGGCATCTCAAGAAACATATTTATAGGATTATAAACAAATGTAATGGCAACGATTCTGCTTTACCACAATTCTCTTTGAGCTTACCTCTCCTACGGCGTCTCTAAACAAACCGTTTGGTGAAACTGGATCTGATCCCGTTCGAAGTACAAGATAGTTTAAACACGCCTCAGGAATCACCAAAGACGACGAGTCAGACTTGGCATTTAAGATTGCAGATGTTTTTTTTTTTTTTTTTTTTTTGAAAGGTTCTTGCAAACGTACGAGATTTAATTTTCATCATTTTTAATTAAATCCTCGCCAAGCATGCCTGCGTGCAAGTGAGGTTATTAGAAACTTATCCGACAAGGTGACACAAACTGTCCGTAAACGAAAGAGAAGGACGTTATTTAAGATCCTTGCGAGTGTAAAAGACTTCGATTTAACAATTTCTTCTCTATTTTAATGTGATTTTTCTACACAGCCTCACCGCGATCAGAAATCACACTATTTAAACAGGTCTTTGCAAAGGCTATATTGTATGACTTCAGCAGGTAAACAAATAACAACACTCTCTGCTCTGCTTGAAAATAATGCAATTAACCACAAGGTAATTTTGGAAAGGGAAAACAAAGTCAAGCAGCTGAACTCACATCTATTATTATAATGCAAATAACAAAGAGTTCTGCTGTAACCTTCTCCTGTCTTTCGTTGACCTCATGGAATGGTGTAGTCCACGTAGCAAGCGTTTCCCGTGGGGTTTCGGCTCATCTGCGGACTTTCCCTACATCAAAGTTCCTCGGAAAGCAGCAAGAATTATTAATCCAGAGCACATATTCAGGTTCCAAATCTACATCCTTAATCCCCATAGTATCAACGAAGGCGCTTCATTAAATTAATGTACTCTCGTTTTTCCCACCAATCTGTATTTAAACCATGGCATACACAACCCATAATTCTTCGATTCGTTCTGACAAAGAGCTAACGCTCGAAAGGCCAGATTTTTGAAGCTCTGTATGCAAGCCAATTTACATTATCAACTCCTCCGTTGATAAAACCAAATGTTTGCAAGGTGAACTTTGCTACAAAAGACCAGGCATAGGATGCGCTGTATTTATTTCACCACTGCCTCCACCACGACTTTCAGCTGCAAGGACGGAGAGGTATCAATAACCAAAAAAAAAAAATTTGGAACCGGATGACCATAAATCTAAAACTTTATTGACAACAACATTAATGAAAGCTTTCTTTAAAACCAGCCAATCAGCAGGCTTTTTACAAGTAGTAAAACTTTACGTTCTGAATTTTTTTTTCTTAACGTCCAAAAGCAAACTTTCGTGTGTACGAAAAGGCACTACAACATAGAACTACAATGCTCCACTTAAAATAGATAGATAGATAGACTGTGTTTATTAAGAAAACATTGCAGTTAAAAAAAAAAAAAACTGAATTGCGCCTCTTTACAAGTAAGAATATAACAAATGATTTAAAACAACTACTATTATAAAATTACGAAGCAACTACTCTCAGAAATTACTTAAATGCTTCCCTCGCACTCTTAACTATGAATGAATTTGCAAATCTATTCGTCTTTACAAGAGGCGTGGCAAACCTCCTCTGCCTTCTCAGCTCATGTGAGATAGAGACTGCGGGGGGTAGGAGGCTGGTAATCTTACTGCGTGGATCATTAACAATAGACTTAAATAGGTGTTCTGTTAACTTTCCCTGGTGGGCCCTGATGAACTCAAGCCCTGCTAACTGAAGGGCGTCCGAGTAGTGCACTCTAGGAAAAATGCATGATAGGGCCCTCCTTTGCACTCTTTCTAGCTCGACTTGTAGATACATTGGTAAACTATGATGGAAAACAGGACAAGCGTAATCTAGTGTAGACCTAATACATGCGCAAAAATATGTTTCAAGATCTGAAGTAGGAACATGCGCACGCTTAAAATAACATGCGCACGCTTAAAATAAGGCAGTTACGTTAGGTTAATTGATATCACAGACAACATTATACGCAAGCTACTCGGGCTTTACACACCATGGAGCTCCCCCAACTAACTGTACGTGGGTGTTACGTTTTGATTCGGATCCAAGTATTACTCTATGTTACGATATAGCGCAGTTTTCCGTAGAGTGTCGTAAAATCAAAACCAAAATGATTACTTTGACCAATCAGAACAGACCGAAACAGTGCAATGAATCCAAAACCACAGGTTCAAGGCGCTGAAAAATGGGCGCGAACAAGGCGCATGCGCAATTGCTTTTGGATTTGCTTCTCGTTGGTTGAAAAAGTGGTTCAAATGCTTTTTTCAACCAATCACAGCGAGGCAATACAAAAGCCATAGAAAACGCAATTTACTTTTGACACTCAATTGAAAACGGCTCTTTAACAAAATTGCCTTAATTACATTCTTATTAAAAATGCTCTTATTCAATTATTGCTTTGTTGACTTATAAGCAATTATTGGGTGAGGTTTTTGTGATATCCAGTATATTCTGGATACCACAAAAACCGAATCTAGTATTGAGTTATTATACATTGAAAGAGAAATTAAAGAAATGTTGCGACAGTAAAAATTCACTTGCAAACCTGGACGTTGTTTTGCTTCTTCACCGACGACAAGCCACGCAAAGGGCGTGAACCTGACATGATTATCCCTGGAAATCATGCACCGCGGTAATACATGACGTGATTACCAGTTACTTTGACATGATAAGGGAGCTTAAGATTGACGTTTTTAGGCATTTCCCGCGAACCGCGAACGTCAAGGAGTCACATGACCAGTCCTTGCCGTCAGGTTTGGGGTTTCAGGTTCACGTTTTGAACGGCTGCACCACGCTCCCGAGGTAAGTGATTTACCGCAAGGTTTTTTGCAACCTAAAACATCACAATCCCACGTTTGAGAGGAAATACTACTTTTCAAAACTCTTTCACTTATTAATCATCGAATTATTTTTCATTGAAACGTAATTTTGAAGACGATTTATCAGCTAAAATAGGAGTGAACGAATGAATGAAAACAAACATGGCGGACGGCTTTGTTGTTATAACTGTTTAGACAGTCGGATTACTTTGAGGTTAAACTAAGATAAAAATTTAAAACAAAAGCCAATTTCTGATGATATGCGAATGTTAATTTTGTTTCCTAGATGGCTCCGTCCAGATGGCCAAGCATACAAAATGACCTTGCCCTGGCTCAAGAAGTTGCTTCCAGAAAGCCACAAACGCATCAGGACTGGGATGAAATAGCAACTGTTCTCAGTGAAGTCTTTAGTTCCGACAGCAACAGAGTTGGCCTAAAGGGCCGCAGGTGCCGAGAAAGATTGGCAAGGCTCATTGTTTTTGTCCTAATTTCCAGTAATTCATCAGTGCTACTACCCGCGAATATGGGCACACGGCTAACGTGAAACTGCTAACCGCAAACCGCGGTTTGCCGTTTGCGGTAAATGGCCAAACCTCGATCTTAAGGTCTCTATTGCTGAAAATTTTGTAGGTATGACGTCGCAAGCGCTGATTTCGAAAATTCGCTGTACGCTTTCGGCCAATCAGAAAAGAGATAACGAGTTCAATATATAATAATTTCTCAAAATAAACACTTCCAATTGAAGCATCGATTTGTGAAAGTGGAGCTGAATAACGCTGCTTGCTGTTATCCCTTGGAGAAAAGGTTACCCTCAGCATAGAATCTGCAGACATTCTTTCGATCAGATAATTTAGTGGACTGATCGAATCGCTATAACCTGATAGCCTGGACATGCGTCAGAAAGTAAAGCCATCCTTTAACAATAACTTAAGTGACATATCAGGGGCTTCATATGTTTCTAACATGTTGCTTTTTGGCTTGGGTGAGAGGACTGAGGGGGGCGGAGCGGGGGGTGGTGTGTTTCAACTTTTTCAGCAACATTTCCGTATGCAGCTGCGGGCTCTAAATTTACTGCTGTATTTAATTGCACCCCTCACAAGGTTGAAACAACAGCAGCAGCAAGTTTATTTAACCTAATATATGACAGTTAGTAGGTGGCTTACCTCCCAAATAGCTACAAAAAGCTGATCGAGGCGGGGCAAGCCGAATAAAAGAGCACACCTATTAAAAGACAATACATCTACATAACAACACTTAGTCTAACAAATTAACGATACGAATTACATGACCTGAGGATTCGTTATTGACGACTACCTATTAACTAATAAAGTCCAACAAATTACACGCAACAATACTTAAACTAACTAATTAGTAATACAAATAAAACAAAAACAAAGACAAAGACAAAAAAGAAAATAGTAGTAAAGATAATAGACATGTAATTATTAAACTTCACCGACTCTCTCTATTATCACAAAGATTTCAATATAGTTCTTTTTCAAGAATGTTAAAAAGCGATGTTCGAAGAATCCATTTAAACATTTTCTTTGGCAAATCCCTTACATGGCATAGAATCTCATTACACAGCTTTACCCCAAGTCGAGAAAAACGAGAATTACTGGTACTGCCTATTCATGCATGTTATAGCATAGTTTGCGTTAGGATTCCCTCAGCTGCGGAGTCGAAACTAAACTGTCAAAATAAATGTAAATGAAACAGTTAAAAAAAGAAGCTAAAACCTTTCTAAGAAAAAAATTATTTGATATCATTTTGGGGTAAAAAGATAAACAATCAAAACACAATTACTCTGTCTTGATTGCTTTAGTATTGATAACGTCATAGTCATACTGAATAAAAACTTTTTAGAGCCGGATTGGGGAAGCGGTGAGCAATTCATTATGACAGCCCCTTTGAATGCATTCCCTTTGAATGTTGTGTTTCTTTCATATCCCGCCATGGCAGGTCTCGTATGATAACTTTTCATGACCTGAATCCAGAATAGGAAAAGGGGCATATTACTGAGCTTTGCCTTAAAATGCGTAACATCCCTGGCGTGTGTTTCTTGAAACTCCCGAAACTTTTCGGGCCAATTCCGGGTGCCATAATTTCCTACGTTTCTTAATTAAAAACGAAGACGTTTCCAGGCATGAAATTTTGCAACAAAATTGCCCTTTCGCATGATGAAATGTGTAAAACACCGGTTTTTAGAATGAACGTATCGCAGTTTTAGAAATGGTTTTTCGGACCAGAAACGTTTTCGGGGCTTTAAAGAAACGGGCCCCTGGTGTTAAATTTTATTTCTTACCCCCTTCCCTCTTCCTCCCCCCCCCCCCACCCCTCTAACTTGATGGGTTTGAAAACAGTATTACTTTATCCACAGGTTTAGGGAGTATAATGTCGTACTCAGTGAACCAATTCTGTCTCCAAAATCCTCTTCATCTGTTCTAGCATCGTCGAAAGAAGCCGCGTTTGCTTCGGTTATCCCAATTCCGTGATCAGCACGTGAGCACTTGCTGCCTCCGCCACCAATCATCATCACGGCGCCGTCTCCCGTAGACCAGTCACACCAAAAGCCGATCCTGTTGTTCTTCTGCATGTTACCATTGCATGTAGCCATTTGGAAACCCTGAGTTGTTTTGTACTGCCCGTTATATTGAACATAGCAACTCCCCCGACATCTATCACTTGCCCAAACGACACCATTCCTAAAGTTACCATAGCTTATAATTTTCGATCTGAAAGTCAGCCCACCCAGACAGTTATATCTGGTCTGTAACAAGGGAGTGTGCTGAGGGTCATCACTGCGCGTGATCTTAAACTCGTGACCGCTGACTAGCCAGAATGCTGGCGAGATCATGTCAGCGTTAGCTGATGGATTAATATTTCCAAGACCAACGGTTCTGTCATACCACCATGCCCCACTGTCCTTCATCCAATTTTTGGTGTCAGTGTTTGAGAACCGAGCGACGAGAGTCCAACCTTGGCCAGTAGATGTCACGTCACAAAACACCTGACGATCAACAGATCGAAAAATTCCATTTTTTCCTGAGCATCTTTTTGGTTTGACATAGAATTAAACAATGGATTTTGACATCTACTGGATAGAGCCCAAACAATCCAAAACAAAAATAAATGTCTAGTACCAGTAAACATCGTCAAACCAGACTTCGTTGCTTTCTTGGTATTTGCTGGTACAGCCGTTTCATTTATCGCTAAGATTTCGTTTTCCGAAACGTTAGCCAAACGAAACTCCATTTCGACTCCCGTCCAAAAACAGTGAATAGCCAAACATATTCCGAGTAAGAGAGCCAATCAAAACGTGCGAAAATTGCTATCTACTGATTTGGTAAATACTAAAAAATCTAATAACGAAGCACGAATCATTATAACTAACGTTGTAACTTACTTGAAAGCTCCGTGAAGGTGCGGTGATGGTATAAATCCCGTCACTTGCTGACAAATCAGTCTTCACTATTATATTGCATGACTCTAAACGATAATAAAAAAGTTACAAGAAACTTGTACAGCCAACACTGAGTAGTAACGATTATGGTCATAACGCACTTCATCGCCTCGGAATTTTTTCGCTAAAATAAATCTTTGCAGCTGTCCGCCTTTTTTGCGTTTTTTTTTTTCGTTCTTTTTACAAAATGTTGGCCTGTTATAGGTTACGAAAAAGTAAGCATCATTTGGTATACGACCGAGTCAGAAGGGACTTGGGTCTATTTCTGACTTGATGTCACAATCTACTTTGCATGTATGTTTATCAGTTTTTTTGTTTTATCAGTTTGAGACTAAATAAAGAATAGACCCACGCTCCTTCTCTCGGTCGGTCTGTGTGATAACGCTGGATCACTGAACATGTGATTCACAGGCGGACAAGGGTAATTAATGCAAAGAGTCAGTTAAGTAGGTCCCTTGAGCCAACAGCGTATCACCCTCCAGAAGGAGGAAATTACCCTTGTCCGACTGTGAATCACATGTTGATCCTGCGTTATCACACAGAAAAACTAGCCCTCAGGGAGTACCACGGAGAATGCCACACATTAAGTGAGTTATCAGCCTTATTGCCAGCAGGGTTGTCCTGATAGTGTAGTGGTCATCACACCCAACTAGCGAACAGGGGGACGTGGGTTTAAGTGTTGGGTTTCCCTTAACTCACTTTTATAATTTCTCCTCAACTTGGACTGTGAATCCATTTGCGATCCTTCTGGAGGGTGATACGCTGTTGGCTCAAGGGACCTACTTAGCTGACTATAGAGCGTTTTCACCCACGTGACCAGCGGCCATATTGGTTTAACGAAACAAAAGGAAGTTTTTGCATAAAAATAGTGTTCAATTCCCAGAGGGTTAGCTTGGTATTACCAATATGGCCGCCGTTCCTTTGTTTTGGAACACCAACATGGCTGCCGTGACGTCATGTGAAAACGCTCTTTTTATATAATTATAATAGTACTAACGGGTAAAATAGTATAGTATAAACGAAATATATCTAAATGTAAAAACGTTACCCGTCCTCTTTGTTCTGTTTGGCTTGGTTCAGTACATATCCGGACCTAGATCCAGTTGTTTGTAACATAACGAGCCAGAGCCTCTTAGCAACCAAAAAAATAGCTTGGCATCCAGCTGAGATTGGGGACTTTTAGTCCGCTATCTCAGCTGGATACCCAGTGGCCGTGTTTTCACGAGCGGTTTTTCAGGTCGCTTAGCGAGTGACAACCGGAAATTCCGTGAAAACAGTTGCTTTTCCAACTCGCTTAAAGTTAAGCGAGTCGGCAAAGTTCAATGGAATTCTCATTAAATTTAAGCCACCAAACCAGGTAGCTTAAGCGAGTAGGTAATTAATTTCGGCCAATGAGGAGTCGCGTGCGGTTATCCATCTGACAGGACTGTCAAATCTGAAATACAACACGCGTGCTATTTTCATTCCTCCTACGAAACTTGAGTGCTGAGCAAAATTCATTTTTCAATTTTCGCGCAGTGCATCTTCCAACTCCAAAAACAAGTCCCGTAGTCCTTTACGAATTTCCCTTTGCAAGCCGCCACAAAGCAGCAGCTACTCGCTTCTCTACAAGAATCGCTCGTCTCATGTTCGTGTCTCGTCAAACTAAATGTGCAGACAAATTGGAACGTTTGCCTCGAGATATGGAAATGTTCACGCCAAATGTTGTCGGTGTATTGGTTTAAAACCATGTTCTCAAACCAGAATTGTGGCCTTTCTAGAACCCACGCGATTTTCCTTCTGCGGCATATCCTTTTCAGAGAATCACGAAAATAAGCCTCCGTTATTCTTCTCCTGCCTCTAAGTGCAAGCAATCGAAGCCTTTGCTCAAATCGATTTCTTCGTCGGACACAAACAAAGCGCATGAAAACAGTAATTATAATAAGAAGGACGTACATACAAGCTTCGTTTGGATCTCCCGCCATATAATTCAAATCCGCACGCGCTCTCTTCTCATATTACCTAATTGAAATAAAATCTTACCCGTGAAAACACGTATCATTTTTAAGTCGCTTAACGAAGTCTCCAAACAAAACACCTTCAGGAATGTTAAGCGAGACAGCGGCTGTCGTGAAAACACGGCCAGTGACGCGCAACATTCTTAATCCTTCAATCTATCATCGGATGTCGTTTCTTATCTGATAAAGGAGTCATCTTTCTGACAATCGTGTCATCACAATTAGGTGTAAAAGTCAATTAAATGTGCAGTAATATTCAATCTACAATTAAAGCATGCAGTGTCTTTTTTCAAAGCAAAGCGGCGTGAGCTCGCAGTTTACTCATGATCATACACAAGTCGTTGGGATTTTCGAGGAGATAATAGCATCGGGTTTTTCATCGAGTGATGGCAAATGTTACAGCGGTTACGAATTCTCAGAGACGCGAAATCCAATGTGGTAAGTTCCAGCATCATCCTAAGGCACGGGTCAAAGTTTTACGTCGAACTTTTCGTGAGATGAACGGCAAAAATGAGCGAATTGAGTTCATTACAACTTCTTCGTCTGACTCGACGGTTCGTAGACTGAATGGATCTTGTTTACTGTAGGTAATGTCGACCGATCTATCGGTCGATATAGCGGTCGATAGTCGGTCGACACTCGGTCGACACTCGGTCGACACTCGGTCGACACTCGGTCGATAGTCGGTCGACACTCGGTCGATAGTCGGTCGATCTCGGTCGATAGTCGGTCGACACTCGGTCGATAGTCGGTCGACACTCGGTCGATAGTCGGTCGATAGTCGGTCGATAGTAGGTCGATATAACGGTCCATAGTCGGTCGACACTCGGTCGATAGTCTTTCCAGATGTGTCTCGGCCGATATTGCTTTTCGTTCACCGATACTTCGCCGACTTTTCGCTGACACTTCGCCGACACTTCGCAGATAGTTGGTCGATACTTGACCGATGTATCGGTCAGTAATTGGCCAACACTCGGTCGATGGTCGGTGGACACTTGGTCGATAGTCAGAAGATAGCCGTTTGATATATCGGTCAAGAGTCGGCCGATAGTAGATCGATATATCGGTCGAGATTTGTGTCGCTCTGTATAGTTTTTAGTCCGTTACCAATAGCCCTGGAGAAGAAATTGGAGCAAAATTACTGAAATATGAACCGATTGCCCCCATTGACACGTAGAGATGATTCTTCATGGAAAAATTCGCATTTTTTGGACATTTTTCGGTCAGTTATGAGTCCAAAGTACTCAAAATTAAACATGACAGCACGCCTTTCTTTGCAATAGCATCCCGTTTTGTGACATTTTTTTGGTACGGGCATGCGAAAAAGTCTTACCCAAATTCTTAAGACTTTTCTGCTTTTGTTTCCTTTTTCCTTTTTCTCTTGTGTTTGTCATTTTGCTGCCGTTGCTAACTGCCAGTTAACTGCTAACTGCCAGTTGTCAGTCAGTTCAAGAATTTTCGAGAAAGCATCATCCAAAAGCGAAATTCTTGTGTCTTCACTGTTATTTAGTCCATCTATCGATAAACCTTATACTTAAATATGTCCTCAGATCTCCCCGCCTGGACGAGCTTATAAGCTATTTGCGGGGGGAAAGTAATATAACTATTTATATTTTCAATAAATTTGTTGTTGTTGTTGTAAATTCTTACCAAGTGATAAAGAGGGAAAATTTTCCTCCGTTTTCAAATTTATAAACCTTTCTGTATATATATGAAGCTCAATATCACTCTGCTGTGGGTATCATTGCCGGTTTGGTTTCCCCTCCTTCAACAGGTCTTTTATTATTGTAAGAGGTGCCTTTAAGGTAATGTTAACGCGGCGCATAGTGTTTTCCTCTTATTGGATGACCAAAAGTTATTTACCATTCAAAATTAATTTCAGTTACTCATGGTCGTCTTTATTTTGAACACAATATGAAGCGACAGGACAGAGAAAAAGGACAGGATAATGTAATGAGAACGTATGAGTATTTTCCTTGCTGTAAATTGAAATCATTCCCACAATAAATGAATGTGTTCAGTCTGCTGGATATTTTGTTACCTTCCTCGGCGCATTATTAGCGCGTTTTATCAATGACTGATTGTTAAACAAAGGACTGCTCCCGACTTCAATGCAGAAATATATAAGTTTAATTTGTGGTCTCCATACACGCGAGAACTCGGCGTGATGAAGCAGGTCAAAGCCTGATAATGAAAGATGTGTATTCCTCACTCTTAAAGCATGTCATGAACTGCCCTTCCTATTCATTATTCGTCCACTTCGGGACTGCGGGAGCAGTCATTTCACTCGTCCTTCTTCAAGTATTCTTCGACTGCGGGACCACAGAAGCAGCAGATTCAACTTAGGCTCACTGGTTCTGTTTAAAATCAGACGATCGGTGATGATACAAACTGGAAAAAAGAAGGTTCCCATGTCCTTAGTTCCCGGTGCTCTTCGGCTCGCTTCATAGAGAAATCGCGCCTCGCACTGCCACATGTTCCCCCATTGCATGATAACAGTAATTAGTGACGTCTTTGCTTAAGAAAGACTCACCTGGTACATTAACACACGACTGATACTCGGCCGACAGTTGACCGATATACCACCGACAGTTAACCGATACATCACCGACATATGACCGATAGTAAGTCGAGGTGCGTCGTCGAAATATCGACCGATACTCGGCCGATAGTCTATCTCACGCTCGACTGACTGTCGACGGACTGTCGACCGACTATCGACCGACTGTCGACCGACTATCGACCGAGTGTCGACCGAGTGTCGACTGACTATCGACCGACTGTCGACCGCTATATCGACCGATAGATCGGTCGACACTACCTACAGTAAACAAGATCCGACTGAATTTGGATCAACCAACACGCTTTATCTGTCTGATTCAGACAGATAGAACGTGTTCCATCGAGGAACAAGCATCGATTAAAATTTGCATGAAAATATTTGCCGTTCTGAACTTGGTTCCACGAATTAAGGTGGACGCTTGACCTGACTGTTGAACTTTACCTATTTGAGTTGACCGAAATTTTTACATTTAGTTCATCTCATTTGAAGTTCGACCTTTAACCCGGGCTAAGAGCAGGAAAATGGCTTTCGGACAGTTTCTGATAGCGCCACGTACGTTCAGGAGATGCGAGACGACGCGACCACCTATTGCATTTGTTCAGGTATGTTGCAGTTGTAGGAATCGCCCGTGAAATTCTCATGATACCGATGATTTAACTCTCATGTAAATTCTACAGTGGTATTTGAATTAGTCGTTATATTGTATTCGCTTTTGCACCACAATTATGTCGGAACCTAATTGCATATTTTGGCGGGAAATATGAAGCTGCGAAATACACGCGCACTCGCCATCGATCTAGAAAAAATGGAAATGCACTGACGTGGGTGAGGCCGCGGGAGGGTGGCTGTCTTTACAACAAGCATGGATACCTATAGCTTTTGAATAACCAAACAATTTAGGTGTTCAGTTTTTGCTGTGTAAGGAAAAGCGCAAACTTTGTAAAATTTCATAAAAATTTTCCTGGTATGATTTTATGCCTGAGTGCTTCTGGGATACATAACATGAACAGGTTTTTTTTTCAATTGCACATGGTAAGCTAGGCAAATGTTCTGTATCCTTTCTGGTTCATCCAGGTTGAAGTCCTGGCATTATTTTATGCCTGAGTGCTTCTGGGATACATAACAGGAACAGGTTTTTTTCAATTGCACATTGTAACCTAGTCAAATGTTGTGTATCCTTTCTGGTTCATCCAGGTTGAAGTCCTGGCATTATTTTATGCCTGAGTGCTTCTGGGATACATAACATGAACAGGTTTTTTTTTCAATTGCACATGGTAAGCTAGGCAAATGTTGTGTATCCTTTCTGGTTCATCCAGGTTGAAGTCCTGGCATTATTTTATGCCTGAGTGCTTCTGGGATACATAACATGAACAGGTTTTTTTCAATTGCACATGGTAAGCTAGGCAAATGTTGTGTATCCTTTCTGGTTCATCCAGGTTGAAGTCCTGGCATTATTTTATGCCTGAGTGCTTCTGGGATACTTAACATGAACAGATTTTTTTTTCAATTTCACATTGAAAGCTAGGCAAATGTTGTGTATCCTTTCCCTGAGTTTACCCAGGTTGAAGTCGTGGCATTATAGTTTGCTTGGATGCCTCTGGAATATGTAACATGAACAGTGCTTTAGAAATGCTCATTAAAATCTAAACTGTTGTATGTCCTGTCTGGTTGAAGTCCTAGGATCCTTGTATGAGGTTGTATGAGTGGCTTCTGGGATAAATAATATGAACTATTTTTAAATGCACTTGAAGGTCTCGGCAAATATTTTATATCCAGTTTCCTCGTTTGTTGTGTTTTGTGTTGGAATGGTCGGTATAGTGCTGTCCAAACTTCCGAACAGTTAATCTTCCCTTCTTCGATTCCGTACGTTTCGCAAACAAATCCTAAATAATATTTTTACACATTACAACGTGTTGAGATTTTGGCGGACACCAGCATCACGAAACTAGTTGTGTATTTTGTTACATAGCTGTTACATGTACATTTACCCAAAACTCGTGATGGTTATTCTTTTACTGGAGGCCTGTTTAGTACACGAAAACGTTTAAAAACCCATTCCAGTCGAATAGTATTGGATTTCTCTTAGTAGGGCGCTAGTGATCCTTATAACACTCCGTTCTTTCGGTAAAGCCAGAATGGATGTCACATTTCTTTACGTGCGGCACGCTCCGGCTTTCCGTCAATTTCAGCGGGATCTCAACGTCTTTTTCTGGTTGCGTAGAGCCTCTAGCTCGTTATTGAGCAACTCCTGATTGCGATCGCGAATATTCCACTAAATTTGATTAATTAGTGGCTTTACATGAAACACTTTTTGCAATAATACACAGCCGCTAAAACTGTTTCTTCTACGTGTGTACTGTTTCGAGATGACCTTTATTAATATCGAAAGTGTGTTAAGCCGCTCCTGCAGTGAAACCGCACACGGCAAATCGACTACGTTGACGGCTCCAATGCAGACCCAAGACGTAACTCCTCAGCAACCAGACTTGTAAGATTTTTAAACTTCCGGTTATGTCTGGCTCGTGATGGGACTACTCTCTTCCCAGATCTTAGGAACTAAGAATCACATCGGATAAAACTTTGGCAAAGAAATTCCCTCCCGACTGCTAGAGAGGATAAATGTACCCACGAGAGGGCTTGGCTATAAGTGGAACAGTCTGGGTATATGATCTTTAGTGCCTTCCTTTGTATACTCTCTATTCTATCCAACAAGTACACAAGTATACTTGAATCGCGTACTCCAAAATCGATCTAACATTACTTACGCACACTTACAATAAGTCTAGTGGTTCAAGAGTTACAGACGTTTTCCGGCGTTGGCAACAATGCAGCCCACATGATGGTTCCATATAAGGTATTCACACGCAGTAACTCCAAGCCAAGAGGGAGGGAGTGTCTCTCTTCTTTTCAATTATTCGTTTTGTAACCGACTCATCACTGTCAGTGTGACGTCACATAACTTGGTTAGTTTAGTGTGGAGAAGCCATTGAAGGTAATCAAAAAAAGGTCTAATAGTGCCTTATGTTCAGTTATTATTCAGTGATTTGTCGTTAGAGTGCAAACTTTGTTGTATATGTTGGCTGTGTGTAACAACTTTGTTTGTTTTGTACGCGAGTTTGTGTAAACTTTTGAGGAAATCCACATCGGGTGAGTGGCGTCAGCGCCATTTTGAACTCCAGACTAGGAAAGTCCACCCAAAACAGTCCCAGCTTTCTCGCCAAATTTGTGGCAAACGTATCTCAGAAAAGGACGTTTAATTCCTTGATTACAAACGTTCACAGGAAAAGTTTATTTATGTCGATGCTGTGAGTCATTCTGCTCATAAATTCCTTTGAATGTGAAGATATTGTTTTGAATCAATCCTTCTCAATTTTTTCTGGTTTGGTAAAACCCTTATATTTAGAGGGTCTGTTCACGTGTTTTTCCTTTTCGACTGCTTGCTACTAAATTTTGTTCGACATTTTCTTTTGTTTGGTTAATTGAGCACGTTTTGCCTATATTTTGTTGGGTAAATTCAATGTCACTGTTTTAATAAGCTTTATAAGACTTAAGTTTTGTTTCTTTGTGGGTTTGCCTCTTTGAGCTCTGCGTTGGTCAAAGTATTTAATTTCGCTGACCTTCACTGACTGTAAATTGTCTGTTGGATTTTTAGACTACTGAGCCTGTTTTTGTTTACATTTGCTGTATGACTGCGGTGTTTATTCGTGTTTTTTTCCGTGTACTTCGTTGGCTTGAGACTGTCTAAATGTTGCCAGCAATTTGTTGTTCTTGTCTATTGTCAGTGTTGCAAATAAAAATGTGGTATTGTGCATATATTTGGTGATTTCCTTTCCAAGTACGTTCCATTGCCTTCAAAGGGATTGATGAGTCAAACCACGCACACTGGCGATTTGAAACTCGGCACACACTAAGCTCAATGTATCATATACCAAACCTACTTTTCTGGTATCAGGATGTCCCCGCATCACCTATTGAGTTGCCCTTAACCGATGGGAATCGCACTGCCGACTTTAAAACAAGCCGCTTGACAGTACTTTCTAATCCTAATAAAATTATAGGGTTTTTGAAACTTTTATCCGATCAAACGTTATCGCAAATATTTCCTTCTTATTGAAAGAAACCTATGTCATAACCAACAAGGTCAAAGAAGTATCCAAATATCCAGAAAATTAACATCTTTTAGAAAATAACGAACAAGGATTTTGCCTGCCGTTTTAAACATCGTTGATGCATAACGTGACGTCAAACTGGCAGTGATCACGGAACCGATGTTTACCTCAGCGACGCCCCCTTCGCCCTGGCCAATTCATCCACCAAGATATCATGGTCTATTATGTCTAAACCCTAAAATCAGCATAAAAAATACGAACAGAGCAGTATGGCTCCGCTTCAGGCTTGGCTAAATATAATATTATAAATATTATTTACGTAATATGAATATTAACATTATGTTTATTACAAGAGTCTTAATGATAAAGTTTTACGACGTCCCCACACCGGCATAAGCAACATATACACCCCTTATGACTATGATTATGATCGTTATCTTGCTAGAAGGAACCAAGCTTTACTTATATGTTTATTTGTTTGCTTACCCAGTGTCCTGCAGGTTTTCCCATCCCCTCCAAAACCCGTTCTACAATTACAAGAATATGATCCAGCAGTGTTATAACAGTTGGCATTAGCATCACAGACGGATGGTGAAGAAGAGCATTCGTCGATATCTAGTTAATAAGAATAGAAATAAAGCTGAAATTAGAATTCAAAAATTTGGTATTATCAACAGAGTTGATAAATGTAAATTGACCACCGTACAGAGATTCTAAAAGCTAAATTTTAGAATCCCTGTACGGTGGTCAATTTACATTTATCAACTCTGTTGATAATACCAAATTTTTGTGTACTACTTCCCCACCGACGCAGCACCACAGTTTCTTTAGAAACTACCCCCTTTATTGATATTAGAATTGATTGGTTATGATCATTTCATATCCAGCAAAGCCCAAGTAGCCTCATTGTTTTATTAAAAACTCTAGGACCCCTAATTAAATGAGAATCTCAGCAATAATAGTGAAACAGAGAAATGTAGGGAAAAAGAAATTAAACCGACCAAAAAAAAAAACATTCGTCGATCACATGCTAAGAGAAAAGAGCGGGAAACCTTTCAATTGTTGCAACGTTAATCTGGTAAACGTTGAATGAAGCCAATGAAATGATCAGAGAAGCGAAGTTCTAAGCTTTTGGAAAAAAAAATGCTCTATTTACCGGCTCTGGGCTGTTGGAAATTGTCAGTGGTTTCGTAGAATTGTTTCAATCATTGCTTAAAGTGGATGGGACGGCTTTCATATGGATGTAGGAGCCGAAGAAAGCGAGACTGTATAAACGCAGGCAGCCTAGGCGTGGTGTGTGACATCTGATGTTTATTATAAAAAAAATGTGCCGTTATAACCTAGAATTCCAACGAACCGAGAAGCGGTGGAAATATTTATATTCTAGCCAAATAAAGCCTTCCTATCTTCACTCTATTGTTTATTGTCACTTTCTGGGAAGTCTAAGTACAATGTCATCGTTTTTTTTTTGTTTTTTTGTTTTTTAATCCGAGGTGACAGTCCCGGTTCCAAACAAAGGGAAGGTCGGTGACTCGAGATCGAACCAGCCGGCGTTCGAAGGCTAATAAATTCCCAAAGAAAGCGGAGAATCCGCTTCAAATCAAATAAAATCAAATCAAATAAATTCCCTCTCTTTCTTTGCCAACTTGCCCGAAAATTCGGCCAACACGAACGGGGAATGGCTCGCTTAACCGCTCAAATTTGACCGTTTTGGTTTCCCTACTGTGACGTTGAAGTTCTGATTTTTCGCAAATTTCGCAAGATTTGTAATATTCGTAAGCCGGCCCTAGCTGAAGAGTTGAGTTGCAAGAGGAAGAAGTAGCGAAAAATCGCAAAAATTGCAAAACATCATAGAGGCTGCGATATTTCGCAAATTTCGCACAGTCCTAACGGAAAATCGTTACCTTACAAAATTTTGAAAACCAACGAAAAATCGTAAATTTTGTAATTGTGTTCAATCCTGGACGTAAGTGTTAATTTCGCCGGGAGTTTTGCTGATGGCTACCGGTTTCGAGGGAAAGTTTTACGGAGCTTGCTTTACTTTCTGACGCGTTCATTGACCATATTTGTCGCACTCAGAATATGAGCTGATAACCTGTGCCCGGCTAGCCAATATGTGAAAATGCTGGAAATCTAATATCCGGAGTTCAGTTTTTAATAAAACAATTTAGCCTGTTATCTCACTGAACTTGCTAGTTCGTTTGTGTGTTCAACGGTGTTTGTCGCAATTTATGGTGTGTTAATTACTTTGTGTAGAGTTTATTTCTTCCTCTATACCTTTTCGTTTAGGTTTAGCTTTATTTTGCAGATGTTTGTTTGTTTGTTCCTGTTCGTTTTGTCCCCGCCGGATCTGATACAGCGAATAAGCCGCGATCCAGCGGAGGAAATGTATATCAACTGATACATTTTGTTAACTGGATAGCGAGTTATCCTCTGGGTATAGCTATCGGTTCCTTGAACAAATGGGACCCGGTCTACAACCACCTGTAAACCTTCAAGTGATTATTTTTCAGCACACCAGCTAGCCAGCAAGCAGAATTACCATTTGGCGCAATCTTGGGGAAAAAACAGGAGCGCTAATTAATCGCTCGCCCACCAGAAATTATTCAGTGACTAGTGACCTAAACGTTCATCGCTTGAACTTCGTTACCTACACAAAAGGTAAATTAAAACTAGATCACGAGCAGTGCAGCAATTAGGTAAAACAGTTCCAGGCTTACATTCTTCATCCTAATCGGCCTTTTAAATATTTCAATTTTTTATGCTACACCAAAACACCTTTATAACTTGGAGGTAGTGGCTAGCCCGTATAGCAACATTGTGATAAGTTTTTTGTTTACCTGCGCAAGTTCTTCCGTTGCCAGAATATCCGGGCTTGCAGGTACAGCTGTAAGAGCCAATGGTGTTCTTGCATATGGCATTTACGTCACAGACCAAAGGAGAAGCAGTGCACTCAATAACGTCTGAAACAAAGATACCATCTTCTGAGGCAGTTGCAAAACGGCATACATACTGACCTAAACGATATACTAGTGACCTAAACGTTCATCGCTTGAACTTCGTTACCTACACAAAGGTAAATTAAACTAGATTACGAGCAGTGCAGCAATTAGGTAAAACAGTTCCGGGCTTACATTCTTCATCGTAATCGACCTTTTAAATATTTCAATTTGTTATGCTACACTAAAACACCTTTATAAGTTGGAGGTAGTGGCTAGCCCGTATAGCAACATTGTGATAAGTTTTTGTTTACCTGCGCAAGTTCTTCCGTTGCCAGAATATCCGGGCTTGCAGGTACAGCTGTAGGAGCCAATGGTGTTCTTGCATATGGCATTTACGTCACAGACCAAAGGAGAAGCAGTACATTCATTAACGTCTGAAACAAAGATAGCATCTTCTGAGGCAGTTGCAAAATGGTATACATACTGACCTAAACGAGACACTAGTGACCTAAATGTTCATCACTTGAACTTCGTTACCTACACAAAAGGTAAATTAAACTAGATTACGAGCAGTGCAGCAATTAGGTAAAACAATTCCAGGCTTACATTCTTCATCCTAATCGGCCTTTTAAATATTTCAATTTGTTATGCTGCACTAAAACACCTTTATAACTTGGAGGTAGTGGCTAGCCCGTATAACAACATTGTGATAAGTTTTTGTTTACCTGCGCAAGTTTTTCCGTTGCCAGAATATCCGGGCTTGCAGGTACAGCTGTAGGAGCCAATGGTGTTCTTGCATACGGCATTTACGTCACAGACCAAAGGAGAAGCAGTGCACTCAATAACGTCTGAAACAAAGATAGCATCTTTTGAGGCAGTTGCAAAACGGTATACATACTGACCTAAATGATATACTAGTGACCTAAACGTTCATCACTTGAACTTCGTTACCTACACAAAAGGTAAATTAAACTAGATTACGAGCAGTGTAGCAATTAGGTAAAACAATTCTAGGCTTACATTCTTCATCCTAATCGGCCTTTTAAATATTTCAATTTGTTATGCTACACTAAAACACCTTTATAAGTTGGAGGTAGTGGCTAACCCGTATAGCAACATTGTGATAAGTTTTTTGTTTACCTGCGCAAGTTCTTCCGTTGCCAGAATATCCGGGCTTGCAGGTACAGCTGTAAGAGCCAATGGTGTTCTTGCATATGGCATTTACGTCACAGACCAAAGGAGAAGCAGTACATTCATTAACGTCTGAAACAAAGATACCATCTTCTGAGGCAGTTGCAAAACGGTATACATACTGACCTAAACGATATACTAGTGACCTAAACGTTCATCGCTTGAACTTCGTTACCTACACAAAGGTAAATTAAACTAGATTACGAGCAGTGCAGCAATTAGGTAAAACAGTTCCGGGCTTACATTCTTCATCGTAATCGACCTTTTAAATATTTCAATTTGTTATGCTACACTAAAACACCTTTATAACTTGGAGGTAGTGGCTAGCCCGTATAGCAACATTGTGATAAGTTTTTGTTTACCTGCGCAAGTTCTTCCGTTGCCAGAATATCCGGGCTTGCAGGTACAGCTGTAGGAGCCAATGGTGTTCTTGCATATGGCATTTACGTCACAGACCAAAGGAGAAGCAGTACATTCATTAACGTCTGAAACAAAGATAGCATCTTCTGAGGCAGTTGCAAAATGGTATACATACTGACCTAAACGAGACACTAGTGACCTAAATGTTCATCACTTGAACTTCGTTACCTACACAAAAGGTAAATTAAACTAGATTACGAGCAGTGCAGCAATTAGGTAAAACAATTCCAGGCTTACGTTCTTCATCCTAATCGGCCTTTTAAATATTTCAATTTGTTATGCTACACTAAAACACCTTTATAACTTGGAGGTAGTGGCTAGCCCGTATAGCAACATTGTGATAAGTTTTTGTTTACCTGCGCAAGTTTTTCCGTTGCCAGAATATCCGGGCTTGCAGGTACAGCTGTAGGAGCCAATGGTGTTCTTGCATACGGCATTTACGTCACAGACCAAAGGAGAAGCAGTGCACTCAATAACGTCTGAAACAAAGATAGCATCTTTTGAGGCAGTTGCAAAACGGTATACATACTGACCTAAATGATATACTAGTGACCTAAACGTTCATCACTTGAACTTCGTTACCTACACAAAAGGTAAATTAAACTAGATTACGAGCAGTGTAGCAATTAGGTAAAACAATTCTAGGCTTACATTCTTCATCCTAATCGGCCTTTTAAATATTTCAATTTGTTATGCTACACTAAAACACCTTTATAAGTTGGAGGTAGTGGCTAACCCGTATAGCAACATTGTGATAAGTTTTTTGTTTACCTGCGCAAGTTCTTCCGTTGCCAGAATATCCGGGCTTGCAGGTACAGCTGTAGGAGCCAATGGTGTTCTTGCATATGGCATTTACGTCACAGACCAAAGGAGAAACAGTACATTCATTAACGTCTGAAACAAAGATAGCATCTTCTGAGGCAGTTGCAAAATGGTATACATACTGACCTAAACGAGACACTAGTGACCTAAATGTTCATCACTTGAACTTCGTTACCTACACAAAAGGTAAATTAAACTAGATTACGAGCAGTGCAGCAATTAGGTAAAACAGTTCCGGGCTTACATTCTTCATCGTAATCGACCTTTTAAATATTTCAATTTGTTATGCTACACCAAAACACCTTTATAACTTGGAGGTAGTGGCTAGCCCGTATAGCAACATTGTGATAAGTTTTTGTTTACCTGCGCAAGTTCTTCCGTTGCCAGAATATCCGGGCTTGCAGGTACAGCTGTAAGAGCCAATGGTGTTCTTGCATATGGCATTTACGTTACAGACCAAAGGAGAAGCAGTGCACTCATTAACGTCTAAAACAAAGATACCATCTTTTGAGGCAGTTGCAAAACGGTATACATCAGGGGTTAACTGTGGGGAAATGTTCATGCTGAATTCTATATGGCCTTTTCTAGTTCATATTTGTGGATCTCTTCGTCCGACAGCAGTAACGTGACGGATGGTTATAGTGACGGTGACGGTGACGGTGACGGTGATGGTGATGGTGATGGTGATGGTGATGGTGCTGGTGATGGTGGTGATGGTGGTGGTGGTGGTGATGTTGATGGTGAAGTTTGATGTTGATGTTGCTGTTGATGGTGATAGAGATTGCAATCGCGATGGTGATGGGGGAGGCGGTGGTGGTGGTAAAGAAGAGAAGAAGAAGGGAAGAAAGGTAATTGTGATGATTGAGGTCGGGTTATGGTATTTGAATGGTGATTGCGATGGTGAAAGTACTGACGACGGTTAAGGTGATTACTTCCATAGGTAGTTATCTTTAAAGCAGTGGTAAAGTTCAACTTGCCTTCAGTCTTCATGTCACAATACGCAAGTACTGCCATGTTTGGTTTAATGGTGGAGAGCCAGTATTTCGCGCTGATATCTTCTCCTTCACTCGCTTTTATTTCTTTGCATGACGCTGCTGCAAGCTCAGGGATAGAGCCGAGAGGAACTGAAATTTTAAAAATGCTCTTCAGATAAAGGCTTCATTGAAACCGCTATAAGCACGGTACATTTACTTTACCTCTTTTTATGTCTCGCCTGAAATAATATCTGTCTGGGTCAGGAATGAAATCCTTTGGTCTGGCTTCCTTCGTTCGATCATTGAACTCGCACATGTGAAGAGACATCACAAAGTTAAAACTCTGACATCGATCATCTTTGCGACAGACCAACAAGCAATCAAGTCCGAGATCGGCCATCAACGTCTTATAAGTGTGCCGTTGTAACATCCATCCGTAGATCGACTGTTCAGATCCAAAGGCAGGACATTGCTGAGCCTCTGCTGCCTGTGAGAGCATTTGATTCAAGGCAAAGAGGATTGAGAAAATTAAGAGGCTTGCCATTCTGCACCAGCGTTTTGTAGTTTTCTCTTTCCCAAGTAACCTAAAAAGAAAATAAAATTTGTTGGACACCGGCTAAGCAATGAAATCGTAACCATTTGATCAATGTAGTTATCCATAGTTCCCTTAAGCGTTTCATTTTGAGGAAGCTATACACCCTTGTAACAAGTGGTTTACTAAAACGAAAACCCAGAGAAGTATGCATAGGCGTAAGCGCGATGCCAGTTATTCGAATTCCTTTTTAACCGTATATGTTACAATGCTATCATTTTATTTCTTCTAAAATAACTTCAGTTTAATTTACATCTAATATTTTTTTTTTAAGTTAAAGAAAACTTTGGGTTTTTGTTTTTCTGTTACCAGAGGATTTGGGTAATCTTGGCTCTATTGAAACCTTAATTAAGGAAACAACTCTCCAGGTTTTTCCCCTCATACGGAAACAACCTTATTGAAACGTGAATATTTGAACGAGTTGCATTGTGATCACAATGAGATAGCAAATATTTCTAGCGTAACAAGCACGTAAACTTTAACTGGCTTTACATGCTAAATAAAATAGAAACGATGTATGGAAGGTCGCGCGTAAACGTAAAAGTTGAGCAAGGTTCAGCTTAAAGCCAGTTAAAGTTTACGACCGTACGCACGTAAAAATTACGCACTGTTTCACGTAAACTCGGAAAAAGGCATTCCAGGTGCCCCAAACATGAGTCCAACCTCTGCCCTTCATATTACAAGTTCGGATGCTATAACTGAGCTTCAGGAAACTCCAGCAAGCCTCCTGGCATACAGCTGTGATCAGAATGTCAATGGGGCATTCTGATCTGACAACTCTTCACTAGGGCGAATTTGTTCTAGCCCTAGTGAAGGGTTCTCATATACTTTTTGTTCTGTCACCAGATGACTTTTTCGGTCAGTTTCACCCAACTTGAAATTAATCGAAGCAGTTAACTGGGTTGTACGAGCCGGGATTCAGTCTTCTCTGGGAATGGGATGGTTACGAGACCATTGCAATCCTGACAGAAGGGGATTAATTTTAAACAGGCATTTAGGTTCCTAGCCGAGTTTTCAATCTGCTTTTGATCGAGATTACGATAGTGTAAGTTATTTTGGATTCTGTTTCTCGCTAATACTGTAGAGACAAGAGAGCTAGAATTTGTATTCTTTTCGGCCACGCATTTCAAGCCGTGTTTACGTCAAGTCAAATTTCAATTAATTGGTAACCTCACTTAGTTACTTGCCAGTCTGGAGGTAACCCCTCGAATAGAATGCAAACTAATTATTTAATAAGACCCGTGTCCCTTGAGGGCGAAGGGTCTTGTTTTAGTATCACCCAACCAGTCAGACGTATTTGGGAATAAAACGAAAGAAAGTGTCACGCTCGATTGCTACTCAAGGGCTATTACTTGTAGTCCTCTAGTAGCGTAGCCAATCAAAATGCAGGATTTGCATTAGTCCTCTAGTTGGGTGGTACTACTGTAATTTATATAACTTAGGCCCAGGTCAAACGCCGTAGGTCGACCCTAATTAGCTATAAGTTCGCCTGTTGGGTCAAACGCCGAACTTAACTAGATCATGAAAATAAAACCGATCGAGGTTGACTGCATTGATACACATTAACATGATTATGCATTTGGTTCGGCTTATGTGAAGATCGGCGTTTGACCTTTACTCTGTCTTCAGCCGTTTTTCACGCCTGGCCGGTCGTGCAGAATGCCTCAGCCGATCCAAATGAATTCAGTCGAACTTAATTGGGTCAAACGCCGTACTTCACATGAACTTAATGACTGAGTTTAGTTCGGCTCATGTGAAGTACGATGCTTGACCTGGGCCTTAACGTCCCGAATGTGCCAAAAAAACATTTTTTTCCTTTGTTAATGTTTTAGTTGACGCCCTATATATTTCGCTTAGTTTCTTCAAGTTATCTTTAAGGCAGCAGTCAATTTTTCGAGCGTATTCGCCTAGACCTACTAAATGGACGCATTATGGACACTTCATTGCCTTCTTTTAGTGATGTACGTTTTAATGTTTGCAGCCTACACTTTCAGCTGTCGGGTTTCTTAAAAAATATGATGTTTACTTGCACAGCGCCACACAACACAGCCCACTAGCTAAATAGCACAGTTCAATTTAGAAAGGAAGTTGGTGTCGAATTATTCTAAAAATAGCAAAGCAATTTTATGACAGTCTTAACAAATTCCGGCTCCAACTAAATTGAAAAAAAAAAAAGATACTGGCCAGCTTAAAACGAAACAAAATACCTCTTGGTGTTTATCTTTCCAAGCTTAGGTATTTCTCAAGAAGCAATTATACGATTGTACGTTTAATGAGGGTCCCCTATACCACTTTGGAAAATGCATTCACGTAAAAATATTGAGACTGTTCACGCGTCACGGATAATTCCCAAAATTCGTTCACGTTCACGATAAAGCAAATGTCGGCAATCACGAATCACGAATGAACAAATAAACCTAAATCACGTTTCACGAGAAAAAAAAAACGTCCCAATCACGTTTCACGAAAAAAGTATAGGGGACCCTCTTTAACAGAAATGGCCGTGAACTGAATACTCAATGTAAACAGGTCTCGTAGCTTCAAAAATCTCAAACAAGCTGAAACAGTAAGTCGAAATAAGCCCTCGAAATTATGTTGCCCAACTTTCCCCCGTTATGGAAAATACGTTATTCGATGTCATAGACAAAGCCGCAAGTATTTAGGTGCCGAAAACATCCCACAGTTTTAAGTTTATTCAAAGCGCGGTGATACGGACTTATGATTAAGTCTATCAGTTCCCTAGTGTTTAGAGGAAAAGGCAACAGGGCGGCGAAAATTTTGGAATAATGTGATGACATTACGTCGCTTCAAAAATCGTGAGTAGAACCTATGATATGGGGTGATAAATCTGTCCTTGGTAGCAATGCATTTTCAAGCGTCAACCGGGATCTGATTTTGTAAAACACATATGTTACTCACAACGGATGTTGAAATTTTGTGGAATTTCCTAGCCGGTACCAAGACATGCGTGGCAGGAAAAAAGGAGGATTAAAACCACAAAAGTAGTCGGCATCAAATTTCTCCCTGTAATGTAAAGTTTCCATAGGAAATCTGTGGGCGTAACAAATGAAGAATTTTAATTTTGGTCTTAGGGCTTTTAAAATGGTTATAATAAACTGTCGGCTAGCATGGCATAACTTGATACGGATGCTTTCCCCTCAGATGTGCATTCTGTATTAATATCCCTGAGTCACGTGTTTCAGGATGGTTCGAAGAAATCCATCATAACCTGAATTAAAGACTCATTTGAAGATACCTGAGTTTAAAAATTTCACTCTAATGCTGCAATATAGCTACTTATAAGAGTTAGAAACTAAAATTCGTGATCTGAGCTAAAAAGCGGTGTTTAAAAATTTATGTGATGAATTATGCAAAGTCGTCAATTAGTTAGCGAGGTGCAGGTGGATAACTAATTGATATTAATGGCGTCGTGATGTAACGACGAAAATACCTGCCTGCTAGTTCACCGTGGCAACACTATGGCAAATTATTAATTTAGGATGCTCAAAACCAATGTAAAGAGCTTTACGCTAAAACAATTTCTCCCTCACTATACCATCATTTATGCCGAGTCTGTATTTTGATAAATACTTGGTTTTAACGACAGAGTTGATAAAGTAAATTGACCACCTACAGGAGTTCTAAAAGCTGACGTTTCGAGCGTCAGCGATTCGTCAGAGCGAATCGAGGAATTAAGGGTTGTGTGTATTTTATATAGCAGAGAAGGAGCTAAGCTATTGGGAAACACATGGTAACGGGAATATAGGAATACATTAATAGACCCTTCTCCAAAATGGCGGCAATGGATTTGAATGAGTTAAAATAGAACTGAATGAAAAACTGATACCAGAAATAGGAAGAGCACCTTTACTTCAGTAACCCTGCAAAGTTTCAGCATATCAGGTGTTATATCAGCTGAGAACATGTAAGTTGAAATTTGCCGACAAATTTACAGACGTTTGAATGACTGAGGGTACGCCATTTCTGGTATCAGTTTTTCATTCAGGTCAATTTTAACTCATTCAAATCCATTGCCGCCATTTTGGCGAAGGGTCTACTGAATAGAGCATTGGTCAATACCGTGGGGAATACCGTGGGTTTACGTCGGCACCCTTAATCGATTTACGTTATCAACTTCGTTCTAAAACCAAATAATTGTCTACTAAAATCGACTGAACAGTTCTTAGGTCTAGAGCAAACGTCGAATCCAAGTCGCGTCGAATAAATTAAAAATAGGTGCGACAAAGAGTCGATTTAATTCCAGCGTGGAAGCAAACGTCGAACCTGCGTCGATCCTATTCACAAGTTGCACTTCATTAAAACACGAGAATAAGCACGAGTCCCCTGTTATTCACTCGATGCGCTGCTAGTTACTGCTTGGAGTTGTTAGCGAAATGCCGAAATAAAGACCCGGCGTGGCTCTCTTTAGGTCCCTCAGTGTCACGAGCCTCGCAGTATGCAATGCCTTTACCGACTGTCCATCTCTCAACGTCCTCGTTTTCTTCAAACACTGAGCATTTATTACAAATAGGCAATTCGCATCTCAAGCATTTATATTTAGTGTCCATGAAACAGGAATAACACATTTCCATCACACTGTGCGATGTCAGCAATGACTTTCTATAGCTCGCCATGCCCGATTGCGAAATTTTCTTTGTACAGCGCATGCTCGTCAGGTGGGAAAATAGCGTTTGGCAGATGGAGGAGTATGTATTTTTGTGACATTTGCCCAGTCCATCACTTTTGAATCAAGCCCGTGTTTAGAGCGGCGTTTGCTGAAACGCAAGCGAAATATAGAATGTCCCTTAATAATTAATTACTCCAAAAGTAAATACTTTTTGCTTGTGGAGATAAAACGGATATTTACACAAGCTTAAGTGATGTATCCTGGAGCCTGTTCTTATATGATCTTTTTTTTTTTCAGTTTCTTAAAAAGGGAATGGAAAACGTGGAACACAGAAATTGAAAAATCCAAGATTGGTGATCCATTTCGGCAGCATTAAACAACAGAAAAAAGTTGCATGACGTCATTATTGACGCTTTTACAACTTCGAACTCCACTACGCCACGCAATGGGGCATTCCATTTTTTATGGCGGGTTCCACTGTGCTATGTTACGGGATGTTTTCAGGACGAGATTTAAGAAACGTTCGGAGACATCGCATTGTTTCTGATTAAAGCGAATAATTTAGGTGTTTTCCACCTGTCCTTAGAATAACGCTATAGAATGTAAAGTGATCGTCGGATTGTAAAGGAGTGAAAAGTGCGAATTTTTTCCATTTGCTAAGGTTACGTAAGTGCATGAGTTGTCCAATCATTATCGGTTAGAAATCGTATAAGACAATAAGCCTAATCGTATAAGACAATAAGTGCATGAGTTGTCCAATTATTATCGGTTGGAAATCGTATAAGACAATAAGCCTGTCAGTAGAGCTTTGAGTTCTCCCTGCAACGAAATGAGTGAAGATCTTTAATAAACGCCACGTCCCTGAACGAAGGTTGGATCCATTACTTGTTGAAAGATCCCAGAAGGTAACAGAGCACCTCTCGCTCAACTACGGAGCTAATTCCCCCTACAAAAGCCCCTGTTACAGCTATAAATAAGGGGTAAAGGAGCGAGAGAGCTCTGACGAATTCTAACTCTATCCGCCTCTCATCGAGGCATGTACGTGGTTGTAAAATATGATTCTGTTCCAACACAGTATAAAAACCACAACTTTGCTGCCATGCACCGACCGGAGGCACCAGTTTGGCATCACTTACCGGTTTTTTTCCTTAATAACTTTTTCCAAAGCGGCAGCAAATCGGTCAAAAACTCTTTGGCCCTGAATGAGTTACTGAAAATGTCTTTGAAGATTGCATCTAACTTCACGTGCGGCAGGTGTTGTCTTGAACACTACTTTAAATTATTTTCCCCTCGAATATTTCAACCTATTTTATTGCAATCTAACACCAATACCAGAGTTCCTTTTCATTATTTAACGGCCGTCACTTGTATGTCGTCGCCGAAACGTCATGTTTTTATCTCGCTACTTTAGTTTGCAAAGTCAAAAAGCTGAAATCTCGAGATCTAGAATTGCAATTACCCAACGATTTACAGTACTGGACAAAATTCCTTCGGACAATCATGCAAAATTCGTAATTATCGATGATTTGAGAATTCACTTCGAAAACCATTGTTATATTTTAAAACTCAGTTACAAGTCCCCGCCCCCCCCCCCCCCTCCTTCTCCCTAACCCAAGACAATGTTGAAAGTTAGAAAAATTGGCGGGTGCCTCTTTTCAACATTGTTAATGGGATAGAAGGAAGGACTGGGCCCGTGTAGGTTGAATCTCATGCGACTCTTTGTTTCGCGTGTTTGTAAAGAGCCACAAGTACACATTTGTCCCAAGACTTTAGTCCATGATTGCAGTATTTTAATAATTTAATATCAACAATATCCCTCAAAGGGGCATATAATCGCGAAACTTGGGTAACTCAAAAACGTATTTGCAACAATAAAACTGTTAAAACATTTTGCTGGTTTCCTATGAAGTTTTTAATATATCATATCACTGAAACAATTTAAAGTTGTTTCTGGTCACGGGTGTACAAGGAGGAAATGGATTGCAAAAATTTAGGCTAACGTTTTTAGAATTGTGGCATTGTGTCCTGGAAATATGAGGCTAGTTCCCCTTCCTTTATACATACACACATACATACACTTAAATTGACCCCAAAATATCTTTTCTCTGAAATAAATCTCTGCACCCTTTCAAAACGCGTTTTAGTTTTTTTTTTTTCTTTTTTTTTTTTTTTACCAATTCTTGACTTTTTTATTGTAGGCTGTAAAAAGATATGAAATCAACCCATCATCTGTGACACGACTGAACTAGCTTGTGAGTGGCAGTTTTTTTGCACGTCTTTAAAGGAATATACAAAGTAATTCTAACCCGAGTACCGTTGGCTGTCTATCTGAAGATTTTAATTCCAAACGATATAGCTCAGGATCGTATTCCACTCGCGTCTTCTCGACAAATTACCATTTCAATCAGAGGAACGTGATATATTTCTTCTTAGCAATAAACCAACAATCGGCAATACATGCAAAGAGAACGCTTCTTAACGTAAGAGAACGTAATCTTAATTATGTATGTTTTACCTAGTTCAGTGTTATAAAGTCCAACGGTTTTTCAAATATTGTGTAACTGACGATGATGTTGGCAACATCGAAACATGTTTTTGAAATTAAAAATGTCGTAATCTTCTTAAAAATAACGTTTTGTTTCAATTCTAATGGTTTGTAACTTTTGGTATATAGAAATTTCGAGTGGAGCAAAAAAAGATCTCTGGCCATGGTATACTTTAAAATACTCAGCGACACGGCGATTCAATTATACGTTATTTGATATTTGTTATTTGATATTTTAGAAAAGGAGGATGACTACATTCAATCGCGATGATCATTAAAAAAGTAGGGATATAGATCCAGTTTCTAATCTCTTATGTTTGTTTTTCTTTTCTTTTCTTCATTGTACGTCAGTAAGCCCTGTGTTAACTAGATCTTCGTTTTATTTATTTATTTTTTTTTTGAAGTTGTAATAATCTGCAAGGCTTGTTTTAATTTAAGGTTCTTTTTGTTTCTTAAGGTACTCATCTGAGTTGTATATGTATTTGTCTTGCCCCGCCACGACAAGGTTCTCAGCTATTTGCGGGGCAAACTACCCTTAACTTTAAGACAAATAAAGTTGTTGTTGCCTTCTTTATTGCCTGAAACGATGTTGTTAAAAGAACTAAACGTTCAGTGACCACTTTAAAATGCAACTAAAAGGATAAGATACATTTTAAATAGTCAAAACTACTTTTGCCGATGAAATAATAACGTATCACTAATAGCTTGGATAAATTTTGCTTCACTTTGAAATAACTTCTTTTTGATTAGTAGCACACTGCAATCGAAAACTCAAGCCATGCATGAATTTCGCTATGAACACCGGGAAGCATTCTTCTGGTAAGTTAGTGCTTCTTTGTAGTAAAATGTATCAAGACAGGCGCGGATCCAGGAGTTTGAAATGGCGGGGGGGGGGGGGGGGGTGAATTTTTGTAATAATGTAATAGAACCAAAGCCTGGTTGAGGGATTAAAAAAAAAAAAGAAGGGGGCTCAGAAAAGGGGGGGGGGGATGAAAATTCACCTATTTCACCTTCCCTGGATCCGCGCCTGCAAGAGTAGTTCGTACCTTACTTTGTTTATAACGTAGCATGCACAGGAGAGTTTTCAAACCACTAAGGCAGTGAGGACTGGTTGGAATTCAAAATTTGTAAGTAAAGACGGAAAGAACTGGAAAGGCCTGGCTCCAGCTGAGATGTACAATTGTTATACTTTTCGGTTGCATTCATTACCTTCTAGCTACCCTAATAAAAAAAAAGCTGTTTTCTTCGGGTTTTGAAGGCAACCTGCCTTACTGAGCGAAGTCTCTGAATTGCCAAATTAAAGGTGTTGTCTCTGAAAAATTACTTTTGAACACGGGAGACAATTTCTAGCTATTCCCTCGTTGCCATGAATGACTCTCGTTGAGATCACAAGCGGATAAAGAAAATGGACGACTGGTCAATAGCCCAAAACTTAGGAAGCCATCGAAACTGATGAATGCATTTCCTTCAATTCTCACCATAATTACTGTTCCTCCTTTGAAAGTCTTTATTTGGTGCGCTTTGTCTTTGTCTTGCCGCTCCATGTTTCATATATTGGCCTCTGAGTTTCGGTTTACCATTAGTTAAATTCAAGAACAATTTTCCTTGCTTTCCCTCTCAAGTTTTGGCATCAGTATCGTTGACAGATTGCAAAAAAAAATTAATATCTAAACCGCTACTTTTTTTGTTCCAAAACTCTAAAAACAGCTGGAGGGGTTATATGTGGCAATATTGAACTATGAAAGCAAGATATGGCTATATTGTCGTGTCCATTCAAGTTTATGTGAGAAAAGAAATTAAGTACAAAATGAAAAGAACACAGGAAATAAGAAACAAAACAGAATGCATTATAAATCTTAATATTTTATTCATTGCAAAATTTTACTTTACGTTTAAAAATTCACCCCTTACACTTCACTCCTTGATCTCAATCTGATGACCACACCCCTTTCATTTTAAATAGGCCGTCACTCAGGTTATCAGGTGCTATGATATTTTTTTTATACCATCAAACCAAATAAGTTAAAAATGACCAAGTAAACCTTAACTGAGAGCGAGACAGACTTTGATTTTGACGGGCAGAGCTGTTAATTCTTTTTTATATGATTTTATTATTTTGTTTTCTGTTACGTGTAAGCCTGTTTCGCGGTTTTTTTTCTTTGTTCTCGAAAGACAAAATGATCACGTATTTCACTGCTGGTATTGTATCTTCGGCTGTATGAATGTTAAAGGTCACGTATCAGTGCCTGGGTTTTAAAACGGTTTTTGAGAGTTGTATCCTACGTTGATATGCATATGCAATCTCAACAAACGCTCCGCTCACTACAGCCGTTAAAAAAAAAAAACGCTCTCGTTAGTGTGAAACGTAAACGTTTACATCAAACGGGATATTAAAAACAAGAGACGGCGACTGGATGTTGCGGGTCACCAGACGTCCATAACAATAATAATAATAATAATCATAATCATAATCATAATAATAATAATAATTCAGCGCAAATTACATTAGCATGATCAAATGCTAACGTAATTTGCGCTGCCAAACCTTGTTATGGTTTGATAACAATCAAACCACGAGATTCAATCAGTTACACTTTCAGCTCTGATATGATTCTGCTTGAAATAGTGTGTTTCTGTGATCCGTGCTCAAACCTCAGTGTTCACTCAAGCCACTTTGCAAACGTTCTAAACGCAGATTGAACCACAGGCGGCCCAGACGTTGTTTGTGATTTGCATACGTGACAGCATTGCGCCATTTAAGAGAATGTATGAAAATGGTTCAAAAATCGCTCTAAATTCAACTTGTAGTCAAGGACTGAAATAAAAGAAGCTTACCTTAGTCTGCATTTGTGTTATTTTGAAGTCTTTGTGGCAGCTGAGTCGTTCTAAAGCCATTTTGACGAAGCAAACTTTTCCAAGTTTGCTTTCCAGTAAAGAGAAACGTTTCTCTTTACTGGAAAGCAAACTTGGAAAAGTTTGCTTCGTCAAAATGGCTTTAGAACGACTCAGCTGCCACAAAGACTTCAAAATAACACAAATGCAGACTAAGGTAAGCTTCTTTTATTTCAGTCCTTGACTACAAGTTGAATTTAGAGCGATTTTTGAACCATTTTCATACATTCTCTTAAATGGCGCAATGCTGTCACGTATGCAAATCACAAACAACGTCTGGGCCGCCTGTGGTTATGCAACAAAATTCCATGTGGATAATGTTGTATGGATTCGTGAGCACCCGCCCTTTACAAACTCACGCCTGATTCACACATTGCTTTTGCACGGCATTCCACTTCTCTTTTTTTTTTTTTAGATGCGTGATTATGAACTTTTGCAGATTCATGCCTTCTTCTTTGCCCCCCTTCCCTCCCCCCACTCCCATCACTTCTGTAATGATCAGACCCCGGGTGGGGAGGGGGCGGGGGTCGTAAACAAGTTTTACGCGATTCAAGTCTCACCTCCGACAGTTTGGTGTCCGACGTGTAATCCCTCATGCACGTAAGTTATATGAAAAGATCTCAAATAAATACCATGTAAAACCCACAGAAATTCCGATAGAAAACGTAACGCCAGCTTCCATGCAGTAAAACATAAGACGCGCTTGGTTCCTACTCGCACCACTATTTAATTGTAATTTTTCACTTTAGAAGCTACTTCAAATAGACGAGTCGTTTCTCAAAGCGAAATGCCCTTTTATTTTCCGAATGACTGCTGAAGTTGCTATATACTCTTTCGTTTAACTCGTAATAGAGGAATCTCTTCACTGTAGAGCTGATCTTGCTGTATAACAGGATATAGGAGGTATGAGCCCCACCCACCCCCTCTCCCTCTTCTCCCACCGCCATCGAGAAACCGGCTAAGCCAGAAGATTCCTCTTGTTTTGGTGTCTCTTTGAGGGACATTTGAATGCATAACCCTATGAGGTACACTGCGTCGTTGCTACCACCAATTCTAAGTAAAATCTTGGGAAGCAATATACCATGAGTTTATAATATGATGAGTCCCGTGCATGTAATCATGCAGTTCCAATTAACCCGAGTATTGTTCATTGACTTTCTGATACCAACTAACAGAGAGAACAGGTCTCAGGTATCGTGTCGTGATGACAAATTATCGTGCAAATCAGAGGAACAATATTTCTTATTGCCAATAAACTCAGAATTAAGTTTTGTTTTCTACTGTATGTCTTGTAAATAAGAGCAATTGGTAGCGAAAATTTCAATCTGGTAGAAAAGGAAAACAACCCTTTATCGCTTTCTTTCTTGCTGAACAATGTTATGAAAAGCCGTAACTGTTTGAAGCTTTTTCCTTGGTGCAATGTTCGAGGCAAAGCAGTGAGCTTTTCAGGGTCAATGAAACAAATACTACAAATGAAAATAAGAGAGTAAAGAATCCCAACACTGGCGGGAGTCTGACCAGTTACGTTAGCTATTTACAAGGATGACCGAGGAGTTGAACCAGGCACAAACCCAGAACAACACCTGCTAGTGCGGAACTTGAAACCGGGTCGCGGCTTTGAAATCCAGCGCTCTAAACCACTCGGCCATCCTGCCTCCTGCGCTAGTACACTGACTTCCGGTCTAGTTTGGATTTCTGATCGCATTGCAGAAAATCAACCTGATCTAATCAAACTCAACTGATGACATGTCACTTCTTTCGAAACGTGCAAAGTTAAGGGGGTTCACTGCATTAAAAAGAAAGACTAAGCTAGACTAAGCCTCAGCTGTTACCGTGGGAAAAAGAGTGGAAATAAAGTCCGTGAGACGTCATATGTAATGGTCTCCAAATATTCAGAAGAGTTCACAAAAAAAGAAACGTATTCCGATAATACACTTCTCGCTAGCCTTCACAAAACTGCTCGCTGTAAACATTAATTAAACTAATTTCAATAATTAAGAGCAGAATGCAGAATGGTACGATATCTCAATTTATGAAATGGACGGCCTAAAACTCGCGTTTTGATTGGTCTAAACGAGTTAACGATTCTAGCTTTGGCGCACAAATGCCGTCATGAGTCGAAGAAAGTAAAACAAAACAATGTATAACACAAATAGATTCTATTTGTCAGTGCGTGTGCTCTAGTAACGCACGGACGTCATTTGCGGCTCGTGTCGTCTTTTTTCTTACCACGTTCTGACGTCGTCCGTGCGTTATCAGATAACACACGCACTGCCAAATGGAATATACTTGTTAAATACTTCAACTTCGTGTCTATTAGTTATTGTTTCCCGCCTCCACGTTTTATCGCACATTACATTGAGAAGTTTGGAAAATTTCAATCTGATTCCCAGCGTTTTTTAACCCTTTAACCCCCAGGAGTGATCAGCATCAAATGTCTCCTTGTAATTTCAGTACCTTATAAAACAAACTGGTCACGAGAATTAAGAACATGATCACACAAGATGAATACATCATTTTGCTAATGATCAGTTCCGAGTGAATTGTGGGTAGATCTAGTCCTTTGTGGGGGCGAACGGCCATTGATGGACGTAATTTTAAATTCTGATTTTTACCGTTTGCCCCCACAAAGGACTCGCTCTACCCACAATTCACTTGGAACTGATCATTAGCAAAATGGTGTCTTTGCATGATATTTTATGTCTCCTCAATATCAAGCAGTTGCACTGTAGGTCAAAACTAGTAAATGTTACATAACCAACTCTATCGTAGTTGTCTGTTCTCCTGGGTCTCTCTTGGACATTAGACCACATCATCAGATCAATGTAATGGAATGTAGCAGGGGATGTAGCTATTTATTTGAACTTGGAACTGATCATTAGCAAAATGGTGTCTTTGCATGATATTTTTATGTCTCCTCAATATTTCTATAGGACACGTGTAGGGGCAAAAAATGAAAATCATCTTGGTGACTAAAGTGTTAACACGCCTCCCATTAGAGCCTATGCAAAAATGGCTGTCTTTAATGCCTTTTACTAACCGAGTTCGAGGTCCGTACTGTAAGTTACGGACAGAGTTTTTTCCCGTTTGCTTATGGCCCAAGCGCGAAGCGCGCGTGCCATAAATCAACGGGGAAAAAACGAGGATGCGTAGCTTACAGTACGTACCGAGGAAACGAGGTTAGCAAGATATTTATTTTATCTCTGAGATTTATCGGGCGCGCGGGGAAAGAATCTTTCAAATTTAGCGGGCCGTACAGTGAAGTACGACCCGCCAAATTGACCAATCACAGCGCGCGTACTGAGAGATATAATAAAAATTATTTTGTTCATATTCAAAATAGCCCACCTAATCTCGTTTTGAAGACAAAAATTCTAAAGAATTTGTTGTCCCGAGCGAGGTTAGTTGGGCTATTTTGAATATGAACAAAATACTAATTTAAAGGCAGACGTTTTTGCACAGGGTCTACGGCTACCCTTTCTTTATGATAAAACTCAGAGTTGTTTTTGGAAACTGCATGAAACCCTGTTTTGAATCGGGAGACTCAAAGAATGAAATACTAATATGACCATACAATTATACTAAAACCACTCTGCTATGGATATTTTGAAGCAGGGTGTCAATGGGGTACGCCTTTAGCCGTGTAACGTCAAAAGTCAACTATTAGGAGTGAAAATGTAAAAAAATAAATGACCGTTAGCTGTGCAAAAATTTACAAGCATTAAGCGTGATTTTTTTTTTATTTTGAAAAGTAGAATAGGGCGTATTTCGAGATATTTAGAGACTTCAGAGAACTTAACACTGTTTTACCCCCTTTGCTCTCCTCTCTGACATTATGACAGAGTCTGCCTCCCGCCAGGCTTGTCTGATAAGACTAAACTAACAACACAGATCCCGAAAAAGCAAAAAAGCTCTTTGTTTCATTTTCAACAAAGGGACGTTTCTTTGTGGGTTTTTTTTAAGTTAACCGTGACAGAAAAAGAATAACCGTTAACCGTGAAAGCTACGCCCAACTCCCCATTAAGAACCTCTTCAAGATTTCTATACAAAGAGATCCTGTGGATGAAATCTAAAGAATGAATGTTCGTCCAACAAACTGTTATGTAAGTCTCCGGCTTTCCTCTGCATCCATCAAGCAAATAGAACAAAAAGTATACACTCATATACACTCATAGGCTAAAGTATGTTTTTCGTACGTAATTATTACGCCTAAATCTCTATTACTTTTTTGTTTTCATTCCAAAGCGTGACATTCCAGTGTTTTCAGAAATGTTTGAGTGAAAAATGATCTTCAAGTCCAACAAAGCAGTGTAACAGTAATCCTTTCTTTGGCTTTCTGTGGCCTTGTGACATACATGTAATGACCAACAGAAACCCCTGTAGTTTATCATGTGTACAGATCTGGCTGCCTTTTTTTATTTTACTGTGGTACAGCTTCTACGGCTTTGTTTTCTTTGCCTGCAACAGAAAAAGAGAAAAAAACAGTCAGGAACAACTGGGGAAAATAGTGGAGATGTGCTATATTCATAGAGGTTTAGAACTAACCTCGGTCATATTCTCAGAAACGGCCATGAAATGGTTGACTACTTTGTGTTAAGCAATTAGTGATCTTGAAGGTATGATAATGTCTCTGAATTAATTGCCTCTTTTAAGACCTCCAACCAGTTGGCTCAGTTGTTAGAACACCGAACTACCGTACTAGAGGAAACTAAGGGGCTTTAAATAACTGAGGTGAAAGTGCTTCCTTTGTAATGACATCTGCAAATGGTTAGACTTTGTAGTCTTCTCGAACGATAAACAAGACGATTAACTGTAAGCCCTATCTCACAACTTTTCACAATTGATGCTGTGGGACGTTAAAGAACCACAAGGGACAACTCTAGGCTGTAACCACCCCTAGTGTCCAGCCTTAGTTGTGCAGCACAATTACATTTAAACGAGCCTTTGCTCATATGCAATATGTGGGCAACTAAAAAAACTTACTTAAGAGGCAAATATCTCGGTTTCTAGAAAATAGCAAGTCATACCCCAAATTATAATATCTCTCAGTTGGTACATGCGCTGTGATTGGTCAATTTTGCAGGCTGCATTCTACTATACAGCCCGCTAAATTTCAAAGTTTCCTTTCCGCGCACCTGATTAACCTCAGAGGTATAACAAATGTACTGTCTTACTAACCTTGTTTTCTAGTCCTTACTGTAAGTTACAGATCCTTGTTTTTTCCGTTGGTTTAATAAGCTTAATTGCGAATTTACTTTTAAGTCTTATCAAAATTTCAGCATCCTTCTTAAAGGGAAGCTAGTCCATACTATATCATTTATCCCGAGTATGTATTTTGGTAAATACTTGTCTCTGAAGTTAATATCGGTTTTGATTTGTGCCCTGATATTAATGCACAAAAGCAAAAAGCCTTTGCTTTAATTTTTTAGAGCAGTCAATTACAATGGCCTTCCTATAATTCGCTCGCCCCTTATAATTTAAAGTTAAATGAGCTTAATTGTGATATTGAAATTCCAGCATCATTCATAAAGGAAAGCTAGTCCATACTCTAGCCAGTTAAACGTTTCCGAATTATTTATAACAATATTAATGGACAATAAACATTCTCGTTAAGTCTGTTTTCTTTCTTGTTATGGTTGTTCAATCTTTTGAGTAGTCACGATTCACTTCCATTAACTTTCACGATAGTTTAGCCACAAAAAAATACAACTGGTTTAGATATACTGGATATAACTCGTTGTTTGTATTTTGACTCACCCTACAAGCTCGTCAAAAAACAACACAACTTGTAAAAATACTTCGTGATACTACACGTCAAAACATTTTATAAGATCAGTATATTACTTCCATCCTGCCAAAATTGGTGTAGAAAGCCACTCATCGGCAAATGCAAAAACTTATGGATGAACGTCCAGGCAAGGCTCATTCTATCCGATCTTACGTCGGCATGTGGTTGTTGTTGTTCTAAGACAGCATGTTATCCAGAAGTTGGTTGCCATGCACCCACCCCAAGCACTAGCTCGACATCAATTACCGGTGTTGTGTTTGTAATAACGTTTTCCAATGCAATAGTTCTGCCAAAAGCTCTCTGGTATTGAGTACCTAATACGAGCGTCTTAATTATAATTCTTGTCAAGTTCTATCTCGAATGACTTCCTAATGTATTTTACTTAAGTCTCCTTGCATTAACTTTCATGCGTCACAGCTTAAAGTGAATGTTTGCCTTTTAATAAATGACTATCCTTCGGGAACTCCCATTTTATTAAAAAATAATGTCGTCCATTGATACCTTAGAGCACTGATCATAGTTCTAACCGTCCCTTTCTACAGGTATCCTCAACGTAAGTGACAAGAACATTCGGACGTGGTACACGAGCCGTAAGGGGCATTTTTACGTCTGTGATCTAATAGGGAACGTCACCGACTATGACGGCAAAGGTTTCGCAAATTTTCCAACTCTCGTGTTCAACTATTAAAACGTAGCCGCAGCACCCGGCAACTAAATAAGTGTGACCAGTGTTGAAGTTAAAAAACATGCATAATTATGCGTTTCAACTTGTTGTCTTGCAAAGGATGGCAAATAAATGTATCAAAATGTAAAACG
>OX419337.1:2649694-2662194 GCA_948470475.1 Galaxea fascicularis | reverse complement strand
AATAGTAACAACCTTCTATATCATCTACAGATCACATACTGATTCTAAACCGCTCCTTCGTTGCAATGCCTTATGCTACGGAAGTTTTAATTGCCCTAATATTTTCAATATGACTGTGTTGGCAGGAGTACTGTTAGGTGCCACGTCCTTTCAATTACAGTAAACAGAAAAAAAAGAAAGAAGTAAAGCTTGCAGAAGAAGATTATGAATTTCGTAGCACTAAACGGTTATGAAAAATGCAGTGTTTTATCGCCAAAACTAATATCTTTAAGCCCTTGTTGTCGGACTTTTCAAGCCAATTATTCAACCAAAATTTAACTCAGACGGCTGGTTAAAGAAATTTAATTCCATAATGTATTTTTGTGTCTCGTTTACTATGATGTCACTGTCTGCATGGAGCAAATAGTTTCCATTTTAAAGTTTGCTGGGATGAATACTAATTTAGATCTAATACTTACAATGCAGTATTATCGCTACTTTAGGATCTTAACCTAAACTAATTCACACAAGCTCAACAATTTCTATTCTTCCATAGTCATTTGAATTGGCTCCTGATCCCCCGGAACAATTTGCACCGCTACAAAATGAACCCCCTCCCCCTCCGGCTTGGTTTGGGTGAGTGCCACTTCCTCCACCTGAGAACCCCCCTCCTCCACCTGATGCGCCATTATCTTCCGATCCTCCTCCCCCACCGCCAAATCCTCCTACCGCCCCAGGGGATGGCCCTCCATTGTTTCCGCTATTCATTTTTCCAGCGCGTCCTCCAAACCAACCCTGAGCACGCGATCCACCCCCCTCACCATTTTCTGATCTGGCTCTAACACATCCCTGAGCTAACCAACCCGCACCCACTCCCCCATGCCAACTAGCGCCTTGACTGTTGCATTCACCAGGCTGTCCCCCGATTCCTCCGTTTCGAACCTGAGACGAAAGTTTCCCCACACTTCTAGAGCCACTAGTATTAGCCTGACCATTCATCCCATTAAAGCCAGCAGACGCACCCCCTCCACCTCCGGCAGCTAATAAAAGGGTATTACTGGTTGTATACACAAAACTTCCTCCCCCTCCCCCTGTACCAGCGTTGTCCTCAACAGAAAGCCCCAGTTCAGCTGCCGTCCTTGTAGTGTTTTGTCCTCCTTTGACCTCCACAGAATCACCTCCTCTGTGTCCCACCACAATATTCAGCACTGTTCCTTTAATCAGCGTGAATGTGCCTTCCTTTAAGGCACCCCTGCCGCCGTAGTAGGTCCCAGGATAGCTACCATAGTTGCACGAGTGAGTGCCTCCTCGAGCGCCCCAAGCTCTGATGCGATATCGAGCGTTTTTGGGGATTGTGTACGCCTGAATAACACCAAAGCGTCCTGTTCGTCCGTTTGTTTCAAAGGCAATTGCAGCTAAAGAATAACGAAATGTATACCAACAATAAATAACATGTGAATGAAGTATACAAAAATAAATCATATATGAACTTCGGAAATGAAATCAAATGAAGGATGATCCTCGCAGTTGTGAATGCAATTTATGCAATTGCGTAAAGACGCCTAAAAAATCAGGACCTAAAGGGGTTTGAATCCGTTGAAGTCATTTCATTTAATAAGTAATATGTTTAATAAATAGGTGTTTCCGGCGCTTCGCTTGAAAGATTCTTCGAATTTCTTGACAATCAGAGGTTATTTTGAAATGATTGCCGCTTCTCAAGCATTTTTTTCCTCAGTGTCACTCATCTTTGATCGAATTAAAACTAGTCCAGCCAAATTATTGATTTTCGCAACGCTAGCGAAGAAACAGAAAAATTCACTCACTTCCTTTATCACCGCAGTAACGCAAATAACACGCCGGAGGCTTTATCAACTGATACACGAAATAGCTACCACAATTTCGGATCTTTATGTTATTCTTCCATAAACAGCAACTGCTGGACCAGTGATAACAAACTTGGCGAGTCACAACACCCTCCAGGAATGTTGGGTGTGACCCGTTAAGCCAACCTGAAGCATGCGTACCACAACGATTCTTGAGAACACATTTCTCTGGTATCTTATCACCGCTGGCCCCAGTCATACGATACCAGGCAGGTAATACGATGTTATCTGGTGCTCGTCCATCGCACTTAACATTGTTTCGAGCCGCGTTAGCCACCGCACGGTCAGCTTGACTAAGTGCTGTGTAGTTCTTACATTCACTTGCTAGACCTACCAAAACGCCGAAACACAGTTCATTAGAATGAGAATAGAGATTTTCAGTCACCTGTTAAAGCAACAAGGGCGAATTACCAAGTGATGTTATACTATAGAGAACCAGTCACCGAAAACAATGAAATTCCAGGTGGACCAATGAAACTCGTGGATGATCTTAGATGTTGGGAGGAACTTCCAGTCACCATGGACGATAAGAAAAGTGGCAAGGGATGTCGGGAAGGTTCGATCTCACGAGTATATACTACTATGCTTGTTGCACATTTCTTCCGGTCGGCATTTCACAGAGCTTTTGCATCCATAATCGACTCAGTTCTAAACGTGCAATGTTCATCTTGGAAGCATCTCTAATTACACGATATTACTGTTTGATACATCTATCATCATGTCCCTTCACCTGTGCAAGTTTTTCCGTCACCAAAGAATCCAGCCTTACAAGTACAGTGGTAAGATCCAATGGCGTTGTTGCAAATTGCATTTACGTCACAAACTGAAGGAGAAGCAGTGCATTCGTCCACATCTAAAACACAAATAAAAACTCCAGCAACAAAGCAAGAAACTTCATAATGATTTTAGTAATTTTTCTTGAACAATTTTGTCCAAGGGAAAATAAGGTTAACCCTATGTGAAGCACCAACCCAAATACCAGATTAAAACTCCGGGAACTGCGTTCCCTACTCTTTGCGATCATTGCGTGGGTTCTTTAACGTCCCGGTTAAACACTGGCAAGTTTTCCGTGACAAGTTTTGACTTGACAAACTTTATTTGCCTGTGTGTAAAGAAACAGTTTTCAAGTGCACTTGACACATTACAGAACTTGCTCGTCTGTACGGGTTGACAACGAAACCTTGTCAAGAAAATTGCTGCCCGCTGTGTAATTGAATTGCTGGCTACTGTGAATACTTGTCAAATAAAACTCTTTCATTCGTGTCATTCATGTCAAGACAAATTTTTTCAAAGAAAACTTGTCGTTCATAAACATGAGCAAATGAAAATTGTGAATGACACTTGTCAAGGAAAAATTGTTCGTGTGAACAGAGGGTGTACGTCTATGTGAGACAGGACCTATCGTTTATCGTCCTTATCCGAGAAGACTAGAAATTCTAACCATTTGCACAAGGGAACGTTTTCTCATCAGGTATTTAAAGACCGGATTGTTTGGTCCGGTCGGGCTTTGAACCGGCGACATCACGTTCGAGAGCTTGTTATTCTACCAACTGAGCCAACGGTTGGTGGTCGATTCTTACGCTAATTACAGACACGAAGCATAAATACGTAAGGGCAGTTGTAGGACCTCTCACGTCTTCTCTATCATCGCTGAAACCAACTGATCTGTGCCATGTTGTTTGCATAATGTAGCGTGTTTGGTTTTGCACTCAGTTGTCTTGAGTCAGTGTGTTGTGTTTTGCATATGTTGCATTTGAATTGTATCAAATTACGTTGTGGTGAAATGAATGAGATCGGTTGAATTTATTTCGAGAGTTTTAATTCCTATCATTTGAATTAATTAAGAGCTGTATGTGGGAATAACGTTATTGTTTAGGAGCTAAAATCCAGTGAGTTTACTAAATCCGCCCAACCATCGGAGTGGTGTCGGACTTACATAGGGAAATAACAATAACTTCTTTGACGGCCAACCGATCACAAGCTTACAACGTGATTTTCTGAGATCCCATCTGGGGGGACCAACGTGCCAAAAGAGACGTCACGTTGTTATTGACAAAATTTGTAAGCCGAATCATTTAGAAACAATAGAGGAAACAACAGTATCGACAATTAATCGTCAGTAACATGAATATTACTCATCAATAAAGGATTCATTGTGTATCGCACTTATTTATATTTGTGTATCGCGTTCCTTTTATAAATACGTTTAATTTGGATATCACGACTAAAAACTCGTTCCATCGCTGCGCCCACTCATTCGTTTATGATTGTTTAACTCGCCATTAAGGGAACCTCCACTCTTACGACAAATTAACTCTTAACTCTAGGAGGTAATTTCTAGATTCCAAAATTCAATTGAAAACGTGGAAATATCTTTTCAGTTTCCAAAAAATTGGGTATCATAAACGTTCATTTCTATTTTTAGCTTTCCCGGGTGCCGCCATTTTGGACTTATGACGTTTCGCCATTGATTTTCTGCTTCATTGACTTCCGGACAATAGCTGCAACCAATTGAAGTCATGAAATCCAAAATGACGGCACCCGGGAAATTTAAACTGAATTGAAAGATACTTTTTCCCTAGTTCCTGTACAGCTTTCTTCCAGGCCCTTACGATCAATTCGATTCGGTGACGTAGCCGAGGCGAACGGTCAGGGAAAGCCTAGACAAACTCGAGCAGGGTTCGTATTATATTGACGAAATGTTGTGGTTCAGTTTTATCCTTGCCTCAAATGTTTACCTTCCAATTCTACATTAATTAAGCTTACTTTCTGCGAACAATCGTTTCGACATGGTTCTGTTTGCAACCTATAAAGAGAAATAATTTAATCATAAAAACCGGAGCGACCTTCAAACAACAAGGATTCAGCAAAAACTAAACATTTCAGGGAAAAAGACATGAAGTACGGCTTACCTCACCGCCCTCCTTCGCCGCCACAGAGGGGAAACATTCATCACTTGATCGACAGCTTTCAGGAACTAGGCAAAGCTCCACCCAAATTCAGACAGTTTGTCTTACCTCTTGCGAGTTTGTCTAGGCCTCACTTTTTCGTTCAACCCACAAAACCCGAAACGGATCGACTGTGCCGAAATACAGAGGCCTAGGAACTAGGCAAAGATACTTCCATGTTTAAAATACATTTTGGAATCTAGTAATCATTTCCAACAACTTTGCGTCAATTTTTCGTAAGAGTGGAGGTTCCCTTTAAAAATCGTAGGTGCTCATTAACCATCTGTATGTCTCCTAGCTTATGTTACAGAGAAAGTTTACCAGAACAAGTTCTTCCGTCACCAGAGAATCCAATCTTACAAGTACAGTGATAAGAACCAAGGGTGTTGTCGCATGTTGCATTTACATCACAAACGCGAGAAGAAACGGTGCATTCGTCAACATCTGAAACAAAGAAAACATTTTAATGACTGCAGGCTATAGCTAAGGTAAAGGAAAGATGTAAGGATTAAGGTAAAGGTAAAGGAAAGATCTTTCGTTTGATCGACAGCTCTCAGGAACTAGGCAAAGCTCCGCCCAAATTCAGACAGTTTGTCTTACCTCTTGCGAGTTTGTCTAGGCCTCACTTTTTCGTTCAACCCACAAAACCCGAAACGGATCGACTGTGCCGAAATACAGAGGCCTAGGAACTAGGTAAAGACACTTTCACGTTTTAAAATACATTTTGGAATCTAGTAATCATTTCCAACAACTTAGCACCAATTTGTCGTGAGAGTGGAGGTTCCCTTTAAAAATCGTAGGTGCTCATTAACCATCTGTATGTCTCCTAGCTTATGTTACAGAGAAAGTTTACCAGAACACGTTTTTCCGTCACCAGAGAATCCAATCTTACAAGTACAGTGATAAGAACCGAGGGTGTTGTCGCATGTTGCATTTACATCACAAACGCGAGAAGAAACGGTGCATTCGTCAACATCTGAAACAAAGAAAACATTTTAATGACTGCAGGCTATAGCTAAGGTAAAGGAAAGATGTAAGGCCAAGGTAAAGGTAAAGGAAAGATCTTTCGTTTGATCGACAGCTCTCAGGAACTAGGCAAAGCTCCGCCCAAATTCAGACAGTTTGTCTTACCTCTTGCGAGTTTGTCTAGGCCTCACTTTTTCGTTCAACCCACAAAACCCGAAACGGATCGACTGTGCCGAAATACAGAGGCCTAGGAACTAGGTAAAGACACTTTCACGTTTTAAAATACATTTTGGAATCTAGTAATCATTTCCAACAACTTAGCGCCAATTTGTCGTGAGAGTGGAGGTTCCCTTTAAAAATCGTAGGTGCTCATTAACCATCTGTATGTCTCCTAGCTTATGTTACAGAGAAAGTTTACCAGAACAAGTTCTTCCGTCACCAGAGAATCCAATCTTACAAGTACAGTGATAAGAACCAAGGGTGTTGTCGCATGTTGCATTTACATCACAAACGCGAGAAGAAACGGTGCATTCGTCAACATCTGAAACAAAGAAAACATTTTAATGACTGCAGGCTATAGCTAAGGTAAAGGAAAGATGTAAGGCCAAGGTAAAGGTAAAGGAAAGATCTTTCGTTTGATCGACAGCTCTCAGGAACTAGGCAAAGCTCCGCCCAAATTCAGACAGTTTGTCTTACCTCTTGCGAGTTTGTCTAGGCCTCACTTTTTCGTTCAACCCACAAAACCCGAAACGGATCGACTGTGCCGAAATACAGAGGCCTAGGAACTAGGTAAAGACACTTTCACGTTTTAAAATACATTTTGGAATCTAGTAATCATTTCCAACAACTTAGCGCCAATTTGTCGTAAGAGTGGAGGTTCCCTTTAAAAATCGTAGGTGCTCATTAACCATCTGTATGTCTCCTAGCTTATGTTACAGGGGATGTTTTACCTGAACACGTTTTTCCGTCACCAGAGAATCCAATCTTACAAGTACAGTGATAAGAACCAAGGGTGTTGTCGCATGTTGCATTTACATCACAAACGCGAGAAGATGCGGTGCATTCGTCAACATCTGAAACAAAGAAAACATTTTAATGACTGCAGGCTATAGCTAAGGTAAAGGAAAGATGTAAGGCCAAGGTAAAGGTAAAGGAAAGATCTTTCGTTTGATCGACAGCTCTCAGGAACTAGGCAAAGCTCCGCCCAAATTCAGACAGTTTGTCTTACCTCTTGCGAGTTTGTCTAGGCCTCACTTTTTCGTTCAACCCACAAAACCCGAAACGGATCGACTGTGCCGAAATACAGAGGCCTAGGAACTAGGTAAAGACACTTTCACGTTTTAAAATACATTTTGGAATCTAGTAATCATTTCCAACAACTTAGCACCAATTTGTCGTGAGAGTGGAGGTTCCCTTTAAAAATCGTAGGTGCTCATTAACCATCTGTATGTCTCCTAGCTTATGTTACAGAGAAAGTTTACCAGAACACGTTTTTCCGTCACCAGAGAATCCAATCTTACAAGTACAGTGATAAGAACCAAGGGTGTTGTCGCATGTTGCATTTACATCACAAACGCGAGAAGATGCGGTGCATTCGTCAACATCTGAAACAAAGAAAACATTTTAATGACTGCAGGCTATAGCTAAGGTAAAGGAAAGATGTAAGGCCAAGGTAAAGGTAAAGGAAAGATCTTTCGTTTGATCGACAGCTCTCAGGAACTAGGCAAAGCTCCGCCCAAATTCAGACAGTTTGTCTTACCTCTTGCGAGTTTGTCTAGGCCTCACTTTTTCGTTCAACCCACAAAACCCGAAACGGATCGACTGTGCCGAAATACAGAGGCCTAGGAACTAGGTAAAGACACTTTCACGTTTTAAAATACATTTTGGAATCTAGTAATCATTTCCAACAACTTAGCGCCAATTTGTCGTAAGAGTGGAGGTTCCCTTTAAAAATCGTAGGTGCTCATTAACCATCTGTATGTCTCCTAGCTTATGTTACAGGGGATGTTTTACCTGAACACGTTTTTCCGTCACCAGAGAATCCAATCTTACAAGTACAGTGATAAGAACCGAGGGTGTTGTCGCATGTTGCATTTACATCACAAACGCGAGAAGATGCGGTGCATTCGTCAACATCTGAAACAAAGAAAACATTTTAATGACTGCAGGCTATAGCTAAGGTAAAGGAAAGATGTAAGGCCAAGGTAAAGGTAAAGGAATGATCTTTCAGTGCAATGGTACACAAAATCACGAGAATCAACGAGCCACCTTGGAATACTTTGGAATGATTCCACAGTCAGGATATTCTATTCATGTTTGTTTGATTGTTTGTCTGTCTGTTTGTTTTTTGTCAATAGGCACTTAATGAATGTTTTCACGACCTTTTGTTCCGGCGGCATTGTGAAACACCATCGGCGAATCAAGACAGCTTTGCATATGCCTTTGATGGTGATGGTGATAGTAAGTAAGTAGTAATCTTTAATAATAAGATAGAAAAGTATATCTTATTTGCAATCAAGTATAAAAATTGATTACTACTCAAATTTTACATTAAAATTATATTACTGTTGATGGTGATTTTGATGGGGATGGTGACATGTGCTGTGGTGATGATGATGACGATCGTCATGATGACAAAGGGGATGGTAATGGTGCTGCTGATGATGATAATGATGATGATAGTGCTGATTATGGTGATGGTGGTGGTGATGCTGATGATGCTGATGATGATGATGATGACGATGACGATGACGATGACGATGACGATGACGATGACGATGATGATGATGATGATGATGATGATGATGACGATGGCGTTGGGGAGGATGAGGAGGATGACAATGACCACGATGAAGGGATGGTGACTGAAGAGGCATGATGAGGAAGAGGAAGAGTGGGTGGACGAGGATAAGGAGCGAAAGGAAAGGTGTGATTGAACTCACCTCCTGTCTTCATATCACAGTGCGCGAGCACTGCCATCTTCAGTTTTATTGAAGACATCCAGTACTTCCTGCTGGTCGCTTGTCCTTCACTCCTTTTTATTTCTTTGCATGACTCAGCTGCCAGATCAGGGATAGATCCGAGGGGAACTGCAATCAAAATAAGAGTTCTTTGAACTCGCATTTATCTTAGTTAATAAGGCTGCTATAATGATCATTACAGGTATTTCACCTCTTTTTATGTCTCGTCTAAAATAATATCTGTCTGGGTCAGGAATGAAATCCTCCGGTCTGGCTTCCTTTGTCCGATCACTGAACTCGCACATGTGAAGAGACATTACAAAGTTGAAACTTTGACATCGATTATCTTTGCGACAGACCAACAAGCAATCAAGTCCGAGATCGGCCATCGTCGTCTTATAAATGTGTCGCTGTAACATCCATCCATAGATGGATTGTTCAGATCCAAAGGCAGGACATTGCTGTGCCTCTGCTCCACAAAGCAACTGACCCAAGACAAGGACACTGATGAAAATCAAGAGACTTCGCATGGTTCGGCCCTGTGTATACAGTTTCAACTTCTGAGTCATTGACCTAAAATAAGTTTAAAAAAAAGTCGGGTATCAAGCAGGTAATATTTGTCACTGCTTCACCAGAAGTAAGATTTCACTGGAATGAATAACGGGGGCAATTTCTAAAGAAACTGTGGTGCTGTGTCGGTAAAGGGAGTTGTACACAAACATTTTAACGACCGAGTTGATAATGTAAATTGACAACCGTACAGGGATTCTAAAGGCTGACTTTTCGAGCGTCAGCGATTCGTCAGAGCGAATCGAGGAATTATGGGTTGTGTTTAGGTTATAGAGCAGAGAAGGAGCTAAGCTATTGGGAAACATACGGCAACGGGAAAAATAGGAAACATTAATAGACCCTTCTCCAAAATGGCGTCAATGGATTTGAATGAGTTAAAATGGAAATGAATGAAAAACTGATACCAGAAATAGGAAGAGCACCTTTACTTTAGTAAGCCTGAAAAGTTTCAGCATATCAGGTGTTATATCAGCTGAGAAAATGTAAGTTGAAATTTGACAAATTTACAGACGTTTGTATGACTGGGGGTATGGCGTATGAGTGAGCAGCCGTTAGTGGGAAGAAGCGTTGCGTGGCGACCCTAACAACGGCTGCGAAGGAGACTACGAACCAGAAGGATCACGCATCATGGAGTCGCCGAATTGGTCAAATTAGAGCGGTGAAACGAGCGATTCCCCGTTCGTGTTGGTTGAATTTTCGGGCACGTTGGCGAAGAAAGAAAGGAAATTTATCTACGCGGCTACTGCTGGTGATTTGAAGCGGATACTCTCCGCTGTTTTGGGAATTTATTGGCGTTTGAACGGCGACTGGTTCGATCTTGAGTCACCGGCCTTCCGTTTATTTGGAATGGACAGTGACGTGGGATTTTAAAAAAGCGATCTATATTGCATTAGGACGTCCTAGAAAAGGGCCAAGAAACAGTATAGTGAAGGTAGGAAGGCTTTATTTGACTATAATATAAATATTTCCACCGCTGCTCGGTTCGTTGGAATTCTAGGTTTTAACGGTCAATTTTTTCTGTCGGGGATAGAAGGGGAATATTGAATATTGAATATCGTACTTGAAAGTCTTAGGAATATTGAATATTTACCAGAAAAATGTACGGAATACGGAATATTTCAATAAAACACATGCAAGCGAGAATAGGGAATACTCAGCCAGCTTAATAAAATTTATTAAAATAATAAGGAATATCCTCCGAAATATTTTCAAGGAATGGGAATATTCACCCCTGGAGAACAGCGGAATACAGAATATCTTAAGTTGAAATATTCCCCGTCTACCCCCGATTTTCTATATCAACTTTTGATGACACACACCACGATTGGGCTGCCTGTGGTTGAACACAAACAATTATTTTTCAAACACCAGATCATCAGCCATTTAAAATTGTTTCATGAAGCCACTGAGATTCAACAGAAAAGCAGTGTATGTGATTCAGTTCAATTAAGTTAATCAGTTCTGCCTTTAAGTTCTTATATTATTTACACTTTTTCTCCACCTAATTTCAAGCCCTGCACTTACAGGTTATTGAGATACTATTTTTCATTAACTTGGCACAAAGATTAAGATTGTCATTGCTCTTAAAGGCTTACCGCGTTTGCTGCAGGGCCTTGAAAGTTGCATCATTTCTTCTAATCTGACGTCTTCCCTTTTACAAGAACTTTATCAGAACAATCTAGACAGAACGCAAACAATGCAGTACTTTTTTTGACCCAACCTAGTACGTGGTTGCTACCTTTTCAACGAATGCAAATACCACTCCCCGTCGCACACTTGAACACACTTGAAACACTCCATTTAACTGAGACAAGGAGTCAACACAAGAATTCCAACTCCACGAAGTTTTGCCATATCTCAACCTTTATTAAAGCCTGAATACACTACAAATCGAAGTTAACCTGGTTAGGCGAAAGGTTTTCAAACTCACAGAACTCGCTGCAATCTTCTGTGGTCCAAACGAGAGCTTTGCTTACATTTCACAAGCCTGATGTTAAGTAACTTGTTTGTGTACGAAATCCGGCAATCCGCAGTTGTTCTTCCTCACAAAAGACTGAAAAAAGCATTTTGAAAACAAGCTACATTTACTTCGCCGTTGCGGCCACCATCTTTGGCATCTTTTCAACAAAGTCCGACTAGCTCCCAAGCCTCGCGCACACGGAAACGATGTCTACCGGAAGACCGGAAGTTGCTTGCTTGTTTCTAAAAATAGATTTTTGAAATTAATCCCATACCCCATTACAAGACTCCCTCTCTGTCCCATTATGGCCCTTGCCGAGCGATAGCGAGGTCAATACATCGAGACCGAGGTCTGGGATTTCCCTGTAATGACCGAACGGACAAGGTTAAAACGTTATTTATTATATGGCCCTTTTAGCGCTATTCTTAAAAAGAATACGATAAAAACACCGGAAGTAATTTTCCACATCCGCTTGCGCGCGCAAGAGGTCATTCGAGGCCGTGTTTACTGAACCGAAACGAACCTGGCGATGCGATCGAAACCACAAGACACAGTTTCTTTGACAATGAGACAATTTTTTGTCTTTATTACGTCAAGATCTAGGGCAAATTGAAATTTAAAAAAAAACACTGACCTGTTTTTTTGATAACGCCTGGTCATTGCAAGAAAATCTTGCCCGCTCAGCAGCCAATCAGAGCGCGCGTACTATTGTAGCCATATAATAAACAGGACTAACACATTTCCATCACGCGGTGCGATGTCAGCAATGACTTTCTATTGCTCGCCATACCCGGTCACGAAATTTTCTTTGTACAGCGCATACTCGTCAGGTGGGAAAATAGCGTTTGGCAGATGGGGGAGTATGTATTTTTGTGACATAACACATTTGCCCAGTCCATCACTTTTGAATCAATTATTTTGTAATTTGCATGATTTATGAATTGAGTTCAGCCCGCGTTTAGAGTGGCGTTTGCTGAAACGCCCAACCATTGTCGCATTATCCGACTTGGCAAGTCGAACCTATGCTAGAGTCGAACCAATTAATTTGGGTCGAATTTAATTGCAGCAAACGTCGCACCATTCATGTGCCTATTGCAAAATAAATAGGTTGGACAAAGTAAATTCGACTTACATTCGACGTTTGCCCTAGGCCTTAGTAGACAAGTTAAAACATTCGCGTAAAAGGAATTAAATTAAATAATAATTAATATGGCATACATCTTTAAATAAGCAC
>OX419337.1:2617194-2639694 GCA_948470475.1 Galaxea fascicularis | reverse complement strand
TGATGGCAATCCTGACCTTAAGTTAAGCAACACCGAACTTAAGAGCCTTTTTTCCGTAGCCACCGCTCAGACCCACTTCTTATTTAAGGGTTCCTTCTACGACCAGATAGATGGTGTAGCCATGGGCTCCCCTCTCGCTCCGGTTCTTTCAAATTTATTTATGGGTCATCACGAAAAATTATGGTTAGAAAATTTCCAGGACTCTGAGATATTGTTTTACCGACGTTATGTTGATGACACATTTTGTCTATTTCATTCGGAGAATCAAGCGCTATTATTTTTCAACTACATCAACTCTAGGCACCCAAACATTAGATTCACCATGGAAAAGGAAATAGATCACAAGATTCCTTTCTTAGATGTTCTTATCAACAATGACACTGATTTTCCTGTCACTAGTGTTTACCGTAAGAAAACCTTCACGGGCCTTTTGACAAATTACTTTAGTTTTACATCACATTCCTACAAACTAGGTCTCATTCGCACCCTTGTTGACAGAGCCTATAAGATCAACAACACTTGGTTGGGTTTTCACGAGGACATCATGAAACTTACCAAAATCCTTCAGAAGAATTTATTTCCAGTTCATCTGGTTGAAAACGTTATTAATCACTACCTCACACTTACTTGCCAAGACTGTAATCCCCCAGTTTCTGTCTCTGACACTACACGCACCTTTTACTTTAAATTGCCTTACATTGGTCCTTTCTCTATTATCACGCAGAAAAAGGTTCGCCAGTTTGCTAAACGCTATTGTAACAACATTGATATTAAGCTAGTTTTCTCATCTTTTAAAATCGGTAACTTGTTTAGTGCAAAGGATCCTATCCCTCGTGGGCTCCGTGCGGGTGTGGTATATAAGTTTTTGTGTGCGGGCTGTAGTGCCTGCTATGTCGGCGAAACAACCCGGCATTTTTCCACGCGCGTACGTGAGCACATTTTCAGTGATAGGACCTCGCATATTTTTAAACATTTGCAAAATTCTGAACATTGCCGCACTTTATGCTCTAGTGACTGTTTTAGCATCCTAGATCACGCTTCCACCACCTTCCAACTTAAGATAAAAGAGGCCATTCATATTCAATGGGAAAAACCTACACTCAATCATCAACTTTATCATGTTAATTTAAAACTTTCTCTGTAATAATGTACATTGCCATGGTTCCTTTTGTTCTTACACTTAATTAGCATTTTGTTTCACACTATATATTCAACTCTGTACTTTGTACTGATTCAAACTGAAGATGACAGAAGTTTCTGTCGAAACATGTTTTTAAAAAGTGTCGTGTTGTTTCTACGAATTTCGTTATGCCTGCTGCTATCAAGACCTTTTAACCAAGAATTAGTAATACATGCAAGGAAAACGTTTTGTTTCAATTCTAACGGTTTGTAACTTTTGGTATCTAGAAATTTCGAGTGGAACACAAAAAAATCTCTGGTCTACTTTAAAAAACTCAGCGACACGGCGATTCAAATATACCTTGCCTTCTTTATTGCCTGAAACGATGTTGTTAAAAGAAATAAAAGTTCAGTGACCACTTTAAAATGAAACTAAAAGGATACGATGCCTTTTAAATAGTCAAACTTTCCTTTTGCCGATGATCAAATGCTAACGTAATTTACGCTGCCAAACCTTGTTATGGTTTGATAACAATCAAACCACGAGATTCAATCAGTTACACTTTCAGCTCTGATGTGATTCTGCTTCAAATAGTGTCTTTCTGTGCTCCGTGCTCAAACCACAGTTTTCACTCAAGCACTTTGCAAACGTTCTAAACGCAGATTAAACTTCAACTAGTCATGAGCGAGTTTCCCGCGCAAATCTAGGAATAGGCTTTTGTACATTATGCTAGCATTTTTTTCGAGCATTTTAGTGCGGAAAAAGCATCGAGCATTATTCGAGCATTTTAGTGACATTTTCCCAAAAAATATTTTTTTTTCCGAGGAAATGAAATAGAAAATAATTTTTTTTAGAAAAAATGAAGACTAAAACTCAAAATTCACAAAATACCTAATACACTGTACCTAGCCTCATAGATGATTTCGAGGTTTATGTGTTTTTTTGGCTGTATTTATGAACTTGTATACGTTGTTGGTGTTACTTGCAACACTTGTTTGTTTTTGTAAGTGTAAACTTTGAAATTGATTTTTAAAAACCATTTGTATAATGAGCATTACACGAGCATCTTAGTGACTTTTTTTTGGGAGACCGAGCATTTCAGTAGGAAAAATGGAGCATTAAGATGGAGCATTTTAGTGGGGAAACAAAAGCATAATGTACAAAAGCCTATCGGGGAAAGCTTTGCATACACGTCACGCAAGCTCATATTCGATGAATGGCGTGACGACCTGGCTAAGGGCTTTTGGAAGCTGAGTTTGGTGAAAGTAACTCTCCATCACATTTCACAAGAGCTGTCAAACATACTAGTCACATTATCTTTCTCTTGTATTGTGCTTAGCTTGGGCGCCTGTGTGCTGAGGTGCACGTGCTTCGGGTTAATTGATTTCATTATGAAAATGGTATTTAAAACAAATCCGTTGCGTTCCTATTCAAACCTTTGCTAATATAAACCTGTCTAACACAACACCCTGTAAACATAATAATTCCGTTAATAATACACTTGAATAAATTACTCGATTGTGATTGGCTGAGAGCAGTGCAGTTCAAGTGTAACAAAGTGCAGAAAGTGTAACACCAGTGCAAACAAGTGTAACACCAGTGCAAATTACAACGAACATTTCCGAAGTTAAAACGAAGAGACTCGAAGACTTCCGAAGACCAACTAATGTATTTCGAAGACCACCGAATATCGTGCGAAACCTTCCGAAGATTTCCGAAGACCACGCGAAGATTTCCGAAGATCGCTCAACACTTCCGAAGGTCACGCGAATGCTTCCGACGTTTTCCCGAACACTTCCGAAGATTTTCGACGATTACCCAAACACTTCCGGTGATCTCCGGATATTTTCGAACCTTCTCCAAGTTTCTGCGTACCTCAGTAGTCAATGTGTGGGCTGAAGCTTTATAAGTAGTCTAATTTTTCAAGTGTATTATTAATAATAAATCACATGATTTTTCTCGTGCAATTTTGAATAAATAAGCACTTTTAAATTTTTTCAAAGACCACAAATTAAACTCGCCCTACGGGCTTGTGCAATTTTGTTGGCCTTTGAAAAAATTTACTTGTGCTTATTTATTCTAAATTGCACTCGGAATCATGGGATTACCTATACTTATTGAACTCTTGTATTGTGCTTGGGCGCATGTGTGCCATGATGCACGCTTTGATCTAAGTGAATTTATCTTTCACATTATCATTTGCTCAAATTCATTGACACCTGGATTGGTTGTCGAAGGCTAGGGTTGGTTATGCAACAAAATTCGATGTGGAGAATGTTATATGGATTTGTGAGCACCCGCCCTTTACAAACTCACACCTGATTCACACATTGCTTCTGCACGACTTTCACTTTTTTTTTTTTTTTTTTTTTGCAGATGCGTGATTATGAACTTTTGCAGATTCATGCCCTCTTCTTTACCCGAGTATTGTTCACTGACTTTCTGATACCAACTAACAGAGAAAACGGGTCTCAGGTATCGTGTCTTGATGACAAATTATCGTGCAAATCAGAGGAACAATATTTCTTATTGCCAATAAACTCAGAATTAAGTTTTGTTTTCTACTGTATGTCTTGTAAATAAGAGCGATTGGTAGCGGAAATTTCAATCTGGTAGAAGAGGAAAACAACCCTTTATCGCTTTCTTTCTTGCTGAACAATGTTATGAAAAGCCGTAACTGTTTGAAGGACCCCTTCAAAATTAAAGTCAAAAAGCATTTTATCGTTGTAAAGATAACACATTTACAAGGTACTCCTTTCTCACATTTTTACATAAGTTATAGGTTAGATAAATATTTCTATACTTTGAGACAGTTTCACTTTTGGTTAGGATCGCGCTCAAGACGGAACCTCGAGCCATGAGCTTCGTAATGAAGGGACAGATTCTTCTGCTGATTTCGTGCTTCTTTATGCTAAAATGCATCAAAGGTAATTCGCACCTTACACTGAACATTCGAAGGTAACAACAATTCAAACTGGACTATGTCACGACTATTTTGTTGTTTTGGATCAATTCTCTCCAAAAACCGTTACTTGGAGCTTTTATTTATACAAACAATGTTCCTAATAAATTATGAGGTGGATATCAAACTAATTTTATCACAGCGAGCAATCCATAATAAGGTTTCTGGTGTTTTGTCGAGATAGCGTCAAAACTTGAAAAAGTTGGCCCAACCTTTTCAAGTTTCAATCTATTTGCATCCTTGCCGCACTGGTAGCAACAGGCGACAGGAAACAGTTTTAGTGTTATAACAGTCTTAAATAACAAAACTAGACCATTACTTTTGGATCTCAACTGACGGCGAGACATTTTTGGAGCTTTAAAAAGACGCTAAAATAGCGTGACAGCTTGAAATTAAAGCAGTATGATATGGGTACACTCGCTAATTACTTGCCTCTGAAAAGTTTTGGCCTCAACTTTACATATATACAATTGTCACACATCTCTGTTGCATCTCAGTATCCACTAATTTCTCTAATAAATCAATAAATTTGGTTTCTTTTAATTTTAAAATAACGTGCAGTACTGAACCAAAACGTGTTGCCATTTCAAGTTTAAATAAGGATCCGAAAGGCGTTGTCTCCAAGGAAGTATTCCCTTTAAACAAAGGAAGACAATTTCTCTTCATTATTTCACCACAGTTACGTGTGGCATATCTATCGAGGTCGCTTAGTTTGACCTGAAGATAAAAAAGAAAATGACCTTATTTCAAACTGCTTAAAACTTTGGAAAACATCGAAACTGAAGAACGCCTCTCGTCTTCAACTCTAACTTCACTTATATTTCTGTCTCTCTGTTGCGAGTCTCTTTTATGCGTTTTCCCTCGCCCACGTGTTAGTAGCCTTTTAAAGTTACACTGGTTCAATTCAAACGGATTTTCGTTGCTATCCGTCTTAAATTTTGCTATTAATCATTAGCAGGCTGGCTATTCCATATCTAATTCAAGCCACTAACAAGGCAGTGGAGACAGCTTGAAAACTTATGATGTGTGTGAACTTTCCGACACCTTCTCTGTAAAACGTTTTAGCCTTGATTTTAGATATACAGTTACCACACGTTTCTGTTACATCTCCGCAGCTTTTCTTATTAAGTATTAAATCTAAATCTGTTTCGTTTCCGAATTCGAAGGAAACGTGCAGTACTGACAAAGGGCGTTGCCGTTTTATGTGGGACTCTGAATTGCTAAAGACGTTGTCTCTTATGAAGTGTTTAAACACAAGCAGAGAATTTGAACTAATTATTCCATTATTGTTACAAGCGTGCCGAGATCAGTGTGCTTAGTTCGACCTGAAGATAAAAGAGATGACCTCCTAACAGATTGCTCAATACTCGGGAAGCCATTAAAACTGAAAAACGTACTCGATTGTCACTGCAATTTCTTTTATTCTGTTTCAAGTCTTTTTTTTTTCTGCAATTAATTAACCCATATTAATTGGCCTTTGTCTTTTTTGTTTGTTTAATTCAAGACGAATTTTCCTTTCTTTCCCTCATATTTTTTTGCCATTAATATCACCAGCAGGTTGCATTTCATATCGCAGACGCTTCTTCTATTTCAGTGCGTGTTTACACTTTAGAAAGGTTTATTTTATTTCAAACCAACTAACAAGTAAAACGTAATTCAGCATCGTGCCCTTCTGACATCTTTTGTTGAAGACAAGAGAGCTATAGTTCTTTTTGGCCATCACCTTATAATTTAAGGGGGAAAGTTGTGTATTCTTCCATCTTGTAAAGTTTGGTAACTAGAAAATATCTTGTAGGAGATTAAAAGAACATTAGCCTGCTTGAAGCATTCAGCGACACGACGACTCTGTTACGTTAAGTGGAAATGTATGACATGTGTGTGCACACTATTATCTTACCTCTGAATACGTTTGGCCTCGAACTTAGATATATAGGCTAGTTGCTATCACGTCGAACATAAGCAGACAATTTCTTTCAATTATTTCATCGTTGTTACGTGTGGCGAGTCGAGATGACTGTGCTTATAGATACAAAACAAAATGACATCATATTAAACTTCTCGAATCCGCGAAACTTTTGAATGCATGTTCTTTAATTTGCCAATGCAACCGTCACTTCTTTGCAAGTGTTTTTTTCGTGCGTTTGTCTTGTTCATTTATTATTAGCGTTCTTTCAGCAGTTTGACTCAAGTGCATCAATATCACTGAGAGATACGATTTTATAAAATGTAACTAAGATAGTACGCGGGCTCGGATTGGTCGAGAGGCGCGGCGTGTTTGTATGAGAGTATGTAAACATGGTTGTGACTTCAACTTGTTTGGCTTTCCGCGCACTAATCACGCCAGCACGAATTTGAAAAAGGTTTTGAGTCGAAAAACTCGACAAGTTTACTTTATTTACCCATTTCCTCGTCGGTTGAAACTTGGAAAATCTTTAGAAACATGCTGTGTCAATTTTGTTTCGCTTGAGCTGACATTTTAAACGAGAAAAACCCGTATTTTGGAAAGCATCTTTTTTGCAAAACAAAGACTGATTACGCGTACAAGCTTCGTGTACAAGACTTCGCGACTGGTAAGAATTTGTCTTTTAATCAATGTTCTAAACAAGAGCGTTTTGGTTTTTTTTGCTCGGGAAAGTTGTTTTATAAAAGCAATAGAAAACTTTTTTCCTGTGTTTGCATAGCCTGATATAAACACTCGAGGGGTTGGGAGAATTCGAGACAGTTATGCAAACCCGAGACGAAGTCGAGGGTTTGCATAACTGTCTCGAATTCTCCCAACCCCTCGAGTGTTTATATCAGGCTATGCAAACACAGGAAAAAAGTTTTCTATTGCTTAATATTGTATATCTAAAACGTTAATTTTGTTTCGATGCATTTCAACATCGAACCATGAAACTCGAGGAATAAGAGAACAATTTTATGGGACTGATATAAGGCACTTAAGGTTTTTTAACTTCCGCGTATTTCAATGTACTACAATAAATTACTAGCCAAAATAAAATGGCGATAGCCAAAAGGCCCAGGTGGTATTTCACGTCTTACCCGTTGACGTTTTGCCACTGACTTTTAGACGCACTGTTGTTTACTATAGATCATCTTCGTTCTTACTTAATCTACCTCTGCGGTAGTGGCGTGTAACGTAGTGATTGTTGTTGTTTTTTTTCTTTTTTTGTGTGCAGCTGTAACCGTGTCAGTGTCAATGACATGTCCGAGGGATCTACTGGTACCTGACGTTGGCAAAGCAAGTGGAGTAATAAGGTCAAACAAGGGTCCCACTTACAGTAGCAACACGGATTGCTATTGGAGCTTTTCAGCTTCGTCTGGCGCAAAGATACAGCTGATCTTCACTCGATTTTACACGGAATCAAATTACGATCACGTGTATGTGTACGATGGCCCCTCATTGTCCTCTCCCTTGATTGGCCGCTTCAGTGGAAGCTCCGTTCCTGCTCCCATCTATAGCACGCATGGTGGACTGCGCGTCCGTTTCACATCTGATTCCTCTGTAGAAAAGAGTGGATTCGTAGCGCGTGTTTCAGGTATCGTGTTTGCCGAGTAGTGTTTAAGTGTCCTTTATGATCTATAAAAATGCAATTATCTCTTGAATCTGAACGCTAATAAAAGATGCAGTCAAGGAGCTTTCTACTGCGTCGACAGAACAGAAGGACGTCCTTCTAATTTGACTTTTTCACTGTCCCGATTTATAGCAATCTATGCTGGATCAATACGTCTCAAAGGTGGTACGCTATCAAGTGGCAGAGTGGAAGTTTACTTCAGTAGTCAGTGGGGTACAGTTTGCGATGATGATTGGGATACAAACGATGCGAGGGTGGTGTGCAGACAGCTTGGCTTTCCACGAACTTCCCGAGCCTTAAGCGGTGCCTATTATGGGCAGGGCTCCTGTCCCATTTGGATGGACAACGTGGCCTGTATAGGTAACGAGACATACTTACACAGATGCAGGCCCCTTGGACGGGGAAGCCATAACTAGTCGTCACTCTGAAGATGCCGGGGTGGCCTGCACTTATTCCCCGTCCACAGTCCGCTTGGTCGATGGTGGACCTTACTATGGCCGTGTTGAAGTTTATCACTACGGGCAATGAGGCACAGTGTGCGATGACTTTTGGGATATCAACGATGCCAACGTGGTATGTCGTCAACTTGGTTTTCCCAGTGCACACTCCGCTCTTGGTCGGGCAACCTACGGTGAGGGATCTGATCCTATCTGGTTGGACGACGTCAAATGCCGAGGAGGAGAAGCTTCAATATCTCAGTGCTCTCACCGTGGTTGGGGAGTCGAAAACTGCTCTCATCGCGAGGATGCGAGTGTAGTTTGTAATACCTAGCCTGCAAACGAAATAGACACAAATAAGTAACTATTGGCCAACGCATTGATTGATGTTAATCTTAAGCGTCTTCTCTGAATGAAAATAACGCAGTTGCTCCATAAAGTGCGAAGGGTAAACCAATCAAGCAGTTGCACTGTAGGTCAAAACTAGTAATTGCATGTTACATTACCAACTCTATCGTAGTTTTCTGTTCTCCTGGCCCTCTCTTGGAAATTAGACCACATCATCAGATCAATGTAATGGAATGTAGCAGGGGATGTAGCTATCTATTCGCATGCATTTTTTTGATATGAGCGAGGATTGCTGAAGTAAAATGTTTCCACTCGCGGCTAGGAAATTCGATTGTTCGTCTTCATTGAGGATTTTTGAACAAAGAACGTGATAAGCAGGGTTCGAATCACGTCAATACATTTCAATTAGGTTTAGGTTTACTTTCGTCTTTCAAAGGAATATTATGTCAGGAATTTTGCTTTTCTGTTCACCGACTGTCCGAGATCAGGGGCACCCAACGACAATTCAGTTCGGTAGATATCCTTTCGGTGAAGGGTAGTTCGCCTTAGGTTTTCAGCGTCGATCAAAGAGTGCACTCGGATTTTCGTAACCGAAACGTGGCCGAAAAGATTCGCAATGGGGAAATCACAGCCCCTGATCATGACGTCTTCGGAAGAGTCATATTTGCTGTTTTAGGCAGTTAAAAACGTCACCAAGCATTTTCGGAAAGAAAATAGTTCCCTAGAAAGTTCGTAAACGGTTCATTTCAGCTAGCATTTTATTTAAGGAAGCGTTTGTTCCCTAAAATTTTCGTGCGATTAAAATTTCAGCTAAGGAATCCGAAGAGATCGAATTCTCCTAGCAAACGAAAATATCACATTGGCTAGTGTTGGTAATGAGCTGTCGTCCACACGGCAGTCCAGCATAAATTCAGGTGCTTAACAAGTCAGTGTTTAACCATATAATTTAATCTTTCCATTTATTTCTTTATTTTTTTTTTCTAGTCAGTGTGACGCTTACAATCTGAGGTGAGAACAGCCTCAAGCACTAAAAAGAAAAAAAGTTATTGAATCAAAGTACATGTAGTGCATTAATTGACTGTGAAAACCAGAAGGGTTCATAACCTTAAGTGCAATTTGAGTCACGAATCTCTTGTAGCTTTGCTGCCATAATGGAGCCTGTTCGAAAAGCATGTAAGTAACAAAGTACAAGCCTGCAATAATGCAGATAGCCAAGTTTACCATAATACGATAAAGCTTCAACGAAGGTGCCAAGTATAACCGGATTTCTCAATGAAATGGTTGAATTTTTAAATGTGGCTAAATGCAATTTAGGCGAGATTAAATTCGAGCCAATGCTGCCAGCGGTCTTGCTCATTTGTGCAGGTAATCTGCGTGGTGGACACCCGTGGAATTTGCAGGGACGGATTACATGCGCTTGGTTTCGAGGCGGAGCGAACACTGCGGATCATCGTTTGCCAATATTTGCCGATTCATTCGGCTGTTGCGAATCTTTGCAGATTAATTCAGCCTTTGCTTAGTTCTTTAGCGAATTTTTGCGGATTCTGGGGCCCGTTTCTCGAAAGTCCCGGTAACTTAACGGGCCCGCAAACCATATTTTGAACTCAAAATCTCAATAAAAGTAGGGACTGATCTGACCTCTAATAAAGTCCATTTTGTTTCTTTAGCTGATAACTTTACTGTATGATTTTCAAAAATTTTGAAACTTCCATATGGAATGAAAAACAAAACTGCTTAACGGGCCCGGTAATTACCGGGAGCCTCGAGAAACAGCCCCCTGGTCCCCAAACTCAATGGCACCAGCTTCCAAGCTCGTCAGTTTGCGATGAGCTCATTTGTGTATGAATCATTTTCGTTCTGTTTTCCCGCTTTTTTATAGTTTGTTGCATGTAGGAGTCCAGGCATTGAAGCAAGCAGATTAAGATCCCATGTACTGAACAATTATAGGTTGACGTAAAGAGTTTAAAAGTTGCTGTAACTGAATTAAACCGGTGCCTTCCTTTAGTAAGTAAGCGCTGGGTCATGTTTCTGCCGTGTTAATTAATAAAATGGCTGACTTTAAAATTGCTGATGTGTTAACATTAGAATGTTCCAGGGGGAAATCACATTCTCCCATAAAAGGCTTGCATTGTGGTGACTGGAACACTGAACACCTTAGCTTTTTCCTTGGTGCAATGTTTTGTCTTCGGTAAGTATTCAGACTGATTCGAGGCAAAGCAGTGAGCCTTTCAGGGTCAATGAAACAAATACTACAAATGCAAATAACAGAGTAAAGAATCCCAACACTGGCAAGAGTCAGACCAGTTACTTTAGCTATTTACAAGGATGACCGAGGGGTTGAACCAGGCACAAACCTAGAACAACACCAGCTAGTGCGGGACTTGAAACCGGGTCGCCGCTTTGAAATCCAGCGCTCTAAACCACTCGGCCATCCTGCCTCCTGCGCTAGTACACTGACTTCCGGTCTAGTTTGGATTTCTGATCACATTGCAGAAAATCAACCTGATCTAATCAAACTCAACTGATGACATGTCACTTCTTTCGAAACGTGTCAAGTTAAGGGGGTTCACTGCATTAAAAAGAAAGACTAAGCTAGACCAAGCCTCAGCTGTTACCATGGGAAAAAGAGTGGAAATAAAGTCCTTGAAAAGTCGTATGTAATGGTCTCCAAATATTCAGAAGAGTTCACAAAAAAAGAAACGTATTCCGATAATACACTTCTCGCTAGCCTTCACAAAACTGCTCGCTGTAAAATTTAATTAAACTAAAAACAGGTCTCTAATTTCAATAATTAAGCGCAGAATACAGAGTGGTACGATATCTCAATTTATGAAATGGACGGCCTAAAACTCGCATTTTGATTGGTCTACACGAGTTAACGATTCAAGTTTTGGCGCACAAATGGCGTCATGAGTCGAAGAAAGTAAAACAAAACAATGTATAACACAAACAGATTCGATTTGTCAGTGCGTGTGTGCTCTTGTAACGCACGGACGTCATTTGCGGCTCGTATCGTCTTTGTTCTTACCACGTTCACGGTCATCCGTGCATTATCAGATAACACAAGCACTGCCAAATGGAATATACTTGTTAACTACTTCAACTTCGTGTCTATTAGTAATTGTTTCCCGCCTCCACGTTTTATCGCACATTACATTGAGAAGTTTGGAAAATTTCAATCTGATTCCCAGCGTTTTTTAACCCTTTAAGCCCTAGGAGTGATTAGCATCAAATGTCTCCTTGTAATTTCAATGCCTTTTAAAACAGACTGGTCACGAGAATTAAGAACACGATCACACAAGATGAATATATCATTTTGCTAATGATCAGTTCCGAGTGAATTGTGGGTAGACCCAGTCCTTTGTGGGGGCGAACGGCCATTTATGGACGTAATTTTAAATTCTGATTTTTACCGTTTGCCCCCACAAAGGACTGGATCTACCCACAATTCACTTGGAACTGATTATTAGCAAAATGGTGTCTTTGCATGATATTTTATGTCTCCTCAGTATTTCTATAGGACACGTGTAGGGGCAAAAAATGAAAATCATCTTGGTGACTAAAGGGTTAACACGCCTCCCATTAGAACCTATGCAAAAATGGCTTCCTTTAATACCTTTTACTAACCGAGTTCGAGGTCCGTACTGTAAGTTACGGACAGAGTTTTTCCCGTTTGCTTATGGCCCAAGCGCGAAGCGCGCGGGCCATAAATCAACGGGGAAAAAACGAGGATCCGTAGCTTACAGTACGTACCGAGGAAACGAGGTTAGCAAGATATTTATTTTATCTCTGAGATTTATCGGGCGCGCGGCGAAAGAATCTTTCAAATTTAGCGGGCCGTACAGTGAAGTACGACCCGCCAAATTGACCAATCACAGCGCGCGTACTGAGAGATATAATGAAAATTATTTTGTTCATATTCAAAATAGCCCACCTAATCTCGTTTTGGAGACAAAAATTCTAAAGAATTTGTTGTCCCGAGCGAGGTTAGTTGGGCTATTTTGAATATGAACAAAATACTAATTTAAAGGCAGACGTTTTTGCATAGGGTCTACGGCTATCCTTTCTTTATGATAAAACTCAGAGTTGTTTTTGGAAACAGCAAGAAACCCTGTTTTGAATCGGGAGACTCAAAGAATGAAATACTAATATGACCATACAATTATACTAAAACCACTCTGCTATGGATATTTTGAAGCAGGGTGTCAATGGGGTACGCCTTTAGCCGTGTAACGTCAAAAGTCAACTATTAGGAGTGAAAATGTAAAAAAATAAATGACCGTTAGCTTTGCAAAAATTTACAAGCATTAAGCGTGACTTTTTTTTCTTTTGAAAAGTAGAATAGGGCGTATTTCGAGATATTTAGAGACTTCAGAGAACTTAACACTGTTTTACCCCCTTTGCTCTCCTCTCTGACATTATGACAGAGTCTGCCTCCCGCCAGGCTTGTCTGATAAGACTTAACTAACAACACAGATCCCGAAAAAGCAAAAAAGCTCTTTGTTTCATTTTCAACAAAGGGACGTTTCTTTGTGGTTTTTTTTAAGTTAACCGTGACAGAAAAAGAATAACCGTTAACCGTGAAAGCTACGCCCAACTCCCCATTAAGAACCTCTTCAAGATTTCTATACAAAGAGATCCTGTGGATGAAATCTAAAGAATGAATGTTCGTCCAACAAACTGTTATGCAAGTCTCCGGCTTTCCTCTGCATCCATCAAGCAAATAGAACAAAAAGTATACACTCATATACACTCATAGGCTAAAGTATGTTTTTCGTACGTAATTATTACGCCTAAATCTCTATTACTTTTTTGTTTTCATTCCAAAGCGTGACATTCCAGTGTTTTCAGAAATTTTTTAGTGAAAAATGATCTTCAAGTCCAACAAAGCAGTGTAACAGTAATCCTTTCTTTGGCTTTCTATGGCCTTGTGACATACATGTAATGACCAACAGAAACCCCTTTAGTTTATCATGAGTACAGATCTGGCTGCCTTTTTTTATTTTACTGTGGTACAGCTTCTAAGGCTTTGTTTTCTTTGCCTGCAACAGAAAAAGAGAAAAAAAAACAGTCAGGAACAACTGGGGAAAATAGTGGAGATGTGCTATATTCATACAGGTTTAGGACTAACCTTGGTCATATTCTCAGAAACGGGCATGAAATGGCTGACTACTTTACGTTAAGCAATTAGTGATCTTGAAGGTTATGCCGTACCTTCAATCCAAGCAACTCTAGTTAAAGCGCCACCATCACCATGGTTTTGCTATTTTATTTTAGGTATGATAATATCTCTGAATTAACTGCCTCTATTAAGACCTCCAACCAGTTGGCTCAGTTGTTAGAACACTGAACTACTGTGCGGGAGGAAATTAAGGGGCTTTAAATAACTGAGGTGAAAGTGCTTCCTTTGTAATGACATCTGCAAATGGTTAGACTTTGTAGTCTTCTCGAACGATAAACAAGACGATTAACTGTAAGCCCTATCTCACAACTCTTCACAATTGATGATGTGGGACGTTAAAGAACCACATGGGACAACCCTAGGCGGTAACCACCCCTGGGGGCCGGTTCCTGAAAGGTGTAATACCTCTATTCCAGGGATAAATGTACCTTATTCAGCGGATAAATAACTAAATAAGGCACATTTATCCCTGGAATAGAGTTATTACACCTTTCAGGAACCGGCCCCTGGTGTCCAACCTTCGTTGTGCGGCACAATTGCATTTAAACGAGCCTTTGCTCATATGCAATATGTGGGCAAATAGTTACTTACTTAAGAGGCAAATATCTTGGTTTCTAGAAAAGAGCAAGTCATACCCCAAATTATAATATCTCTCAGTTGGTACATGCGCTGTGATTGGTCAATTTTGCAGGCTGCATTCTACTATACAGCCCGCTAAATTTCAAAGTTTCCTTTCCGCGCACCTGATTAACCTCAGAGGTATAACAAATATCTTACTAACCTTTTTTTCTCGGTCCATACAGTTAAGTTACAGATCCTTGTTTTTTCCATTGGTTTAACGGTGCAGGAGCTTCACGCTTGGGCCATAAGTGAACGGGAAAAAACTCGGTCTGTAACTTACAGTACGGACCTCGAACTGGGTTAGTAAGAGGTACATGCAGTCTCAGTCCTTGAAAATAAATGGGGGCCAATTTTTCCCATATTTAACCCTTTAAAGCCTTATATCAGCATGTATATTCTCCACACTGTTCACCATACATTTTCTATGGTAATGATGAGGAGAATTTGTTAAACAATCAATGCATCCATTACTTGTTGATCACTTCCTCTTTTCTCACAACCTTTATGTTTGATTAAGCAGTGTTAGTTCGAGGGGAAATTAAACATTGGTCACTGCTAGGGGTTATCTGAAGCAACTGAAAACAATAAAATGATTTCAGTAGTGTAATCAAACTTGACTTTGGTGAAAAAGACATTGTTTTTCAGGGTAATCCCCTGATGTGAAGACACATAATTTTCTTTTAATATTTTCTTTGTTTTGGTTGTTTGAAATGAAGTAGGTAGGTAAGGCATTTAACAAAAGAAAGAGCACCCCTATAGGTTGAATTACGCCTGGGATGGAGCAGTCACCCTCTGGAAATGGCAAACTGACCGCTTAAGACATGTTGCCCAGAATACACGAAAACAAGAGGGATGCTATTTTATATATCACATTCATCACTAAATAAGAGCTAACAAAGTACAAATGTCAATGTCCGCTGATTTAAATTATTTGTGAAAATAATGATGGAATTCTCTCACCTGGCAGGCTATTTGGACAGTATCACATTTGAGTGACCATTTGATACAGGTCAAGACAATAGAAACAGCCTATTAGGACCTAGTAAAGGGTGACAGTGACCACCTAATGGAGGTGACCACTTAATAGAGGTAAAAACTATAAGGAAATTTAAAGAAGAAATTTTGGGACTTTAACAACAGTACTAACTGCACTATAGAGGGTGACTGCTTAATACAGTGCCACTTAATACAGGTTGAACTATATTTCTCTTTTGGTCATGAAAATGGTAAACTTGCTGACCAGTAACCTAAGTTCCTAAATAAGGAGATACAAGTAACAGGTCCTTTATACATGAATTACTTGTACAAACTGCTATTCCGTGGTTCCAGAAAATATCCATATGCCCCACAGAAGGTCTTTGTGGTTTGCACCCCACCCCTCCCCCCACTCCTCGAGAGATAATTTAATAAAATTACCTTTGCCACCCCCTCCCCCATAGAATTTCCATTGACCCTCTATTTTCTGGAACTGCACATTTGTAAGAAACTAAATAACAATATCTACATAAATACCACAGTACTCCATCCCCCACCGGATGCATACAGTATAGCCACAAAGAAATACAAACATTAAACAATCTGAATGCTCTGAATCTGGATTAGAATTCCATAGCCAACTGACTGCGTAGCAAGTGTTTGTGTGGGATGTTCAGCACTCAAAATTTTGGATGCACAGGTAATGGGGTGAGAGCAAAACAAAGATGAGACAGGCAAGGGGAGGTTCCCTTCACCTCTCTTCTTATCCCTCCCCCCCCCCCTCTTCTCCTCTTGCATCTCTGTTTTGCCCTCACCCCATTACCCGCACATCCAAAATTTTGAGCGCTGAAAACCCATAGAAACGTTACGCAGGCTATGGTTCTCCTGTCTTACAGTTAAAGACTTACTGCTTGTTTTATGCAAGCTTTGAGGGCCTGAAACTCCTTATCACAAGCATATTTTGTGATGTTATCCTTTTGAGACACACAGGTCCCATAATGAACAGCCTGGATGATCAAAGGACAACAAATACACATCAAAAATCCGCATTTATGTTTACTATGAAAACAGAACTACAGTGCATTAGTGGTTGATTTTCCAAACTACTGAAAAGAATGTGGCTGGTTTCTTCTCAAAAAAATTAAACTGACGTAATACAAAGAAATAAGGACATGGCCGTACAGTATTCTACTGAATTTGTGTTGCAGATGGTCCTGATAACGGGTAAATTTTCCTCAAACGTCTTCTCAAACTTTTTTCTTTGTCCTCTGTCATTGTTTGGCTTGTAGAAGTGATTGTGTTGCGCCAATCAGCGCAAATTCGTAGCCATATTCAATTGTCTGATTCTATCCGAAGTGAAGTTCGCTTGTGGGCAAGAAATGAGTGTTTTAATTTTTACTGTATGTTAGGTAGTTCATAAACAGAATGTGGTATTTCTTTTATGTACATGTAGACATCAGCAATTCAATCCCCAGAAACTTACGAAAACCGTCTGGATTTCCAGGTTCCGGTTCCGGTTCTGGTTGAGAGGTCACCAGAACGCTTGCTTTTTTAAAGCTTACCTGTGCTTGGCACTCCACGACAAGCTTCCCCAATGCAGAAATTCTTCTGTATGTACTTTCTTTGGAATTCATTTCTTCTAAATCAGCTTGATTTAGAGGGAGCTTGTTTAAATTTTCCACTTCGTATTGCATTCTGGGTTGCATCACGTGGTTGGATGCCCAAGCGGAAATAAAACCAAAACAACAAACCGGAAATCATGCTGATATTACCTCTCTCAGCTGACCTCTCTCAAGATATTTGACAGTGAAACAAACAAATAAGCTCATGTTCAGAGGTTAATTTCTTTATTTCTCTGCCGTTGCACTAAAGTTGAGAGTCTAAATATTACAGAATGTGCATGTGTTTTCAGAAATTAACTTCAAACAGTTGCGAAACTCGATAATCGAAAGTAAAACACAAAAAATTATTTGAACGACTTATTTTACAGAGCAGATTTATCAACCGAGGCTGCCTAAAGACGTTGAAAAGTTCGTTGGTGGTCTACAAAGAACAACTTCTGGTCTGCTTTGTTTATAAGAGTTTATGAAGTCTTCAACGAAAGTGTTTATATTATATCATGTGTCATCAAACCCCGCTTTTGTAATTGGTTGTAAATCCCGAAACTCCGCCCCATATATTCCTGTCTATTTCTGAAAAATACAACGCTCTTGTCTCTCGTACTTCGTTCAAACTTGGCATCCTTTGTAATTAGTCGTCTTTAAAGTTATCGTTCTTTGCTATAAGCCAGTATTTCATTGTTTCTTATGGTAGCAACAACGTGGTGGCCTTTCGAAGCAATTTTAAGCCATCCTCGCGTGCAAACAATCCCGTTTGATGTCTTCGAAGGTTATCTTGCTGAGCTGAGAAGAGTCGTTATTTGTTCCTCAAATTGGTACAAAGGTCGGTAGAAACTGTGAAACAAAACATCGCTTACCATGAAGGTTTGCTTCGTCGTGGGGCTATTTTTAGCGGCACTGGCGGGTTTCGTTCGTGAAGGAGTATGTGTGAATTCGTGGATGCCGTGGAACTGGAATAAGCCTCGTCCAGTTGATGGACAATGGAGTCGCTGGTCTCCGTGGAGTACTTGCCAAATTACATCTGACCCAGACACATTGCCATTTCGGTTCAAAGAAAGAAACTGTTCCAATCCTGCACCAAAGAATGGGGGCGCCGATTGTAAAGGAGAAAGTAGACGAACTACGGGCTGCAACAATTGCGATATGCCGTTGGGTTTGGAAATCGGGCGAATACAAGACCCTTTTGTGACGGCGTTACATGCCCACAAACAATTTCCAGCTTCTGCGGCAAGATTGAACGGTAAATCAGCGTGGTGTTCAATGAATCCTGAAACTCTTGAAGAACCATTATATCTTCAAATTGAGCTGAAGAAAATAACCACAATCACAGCTGTTGCGTCGCAGGGGTTCTACCCCAGGGCGGAATCGTTGTCACTTCGAATGGGCCGTGTGAGCAAATATCAACTGATGTACAGTACAAACGGGCTATCGTGGCGTCTGTACAAAGACAGCAAAAATGAAACAATATTACGGGGGAACGCCAGGCGCAATGGAACAGTATTAAACATTCTTAAACCTGAAATCACGGCACGAATTATGCGAGTCTATCCACTCAGCTATTTCTCTTTCATTTGCATGCGGTTAGAGCTGTATGGTTGTTCCTTCGGTTGTGGGGGCCTCTTGGGTGTGGATCCTGGCAACATTATTACCAAGAGCTCCCCTGTTGAAGACCAGGATTGTTTGTGGTATGCAAGTATGCCCAACATCACCAAACTAAATATGGACTTCATTAATTTCAATATTCCATGCAGCAATGGTTATGCTGAACTTAGGGACGGGGACATGCCATATTCAGTTGCAACAGTGCTAGCCCAGTACTGTGGGTATGACCAACCCCCTCCATTAGTCACCTCTAGCAGTGGTAAGCTCTGGGTGCGATTCAAGTCCAATGCATCCGATCCTCAAGTTGGTTTCTACTCTGTCTACTTTCCAGGATGTGGTGGCCATCTAGATGGAGGAAGTGGGGAAATCAAGTCACCCAATTTCCCTAAAGAATATTTTCACAATTCCAAGTGTTTGTGGACAATTACAGTGCCAGAGGGCAAGTCAGTGCGCTTACAATTTGTGGAGTTTGATGTTGAAGGAGACCCGAATCGACACAGATGCCCTCATGACCATCTCTCTATTTGGAATGGTTCCGATTCACTTGCTCCACTGATTGGAAAATATTGCAACAGTAACCCACCTCCTTCTACAATCTGCAGCTCTGGAAACACCCTTCACCTAAAATTCCACAGTGATGATGCACTAGCTTGGACAGGATTTTTGATCACCTATAGTGAAATTGACCCATTGTTGCCTTGTTCTGACATTTCTTCAACTGTAGTAATGCCAATACCCTCAAGGCCATTGTCAATTAGTACTGCACCACTGACTCCAATGCCTTCCATTTTAACTACAGAAGCTTTGTTCACACAGCAAGCAGTGTTCTCTACAAGTAAACATCTTGTTTCACATGCAAACAGAACTGCAAAAGCGCAGTCAGCCACATTAAGAATTGAAGCTGTGATGCCAGCTGTGTCATATGTTAAACCTAGTGCAGTGGTGACAAATGGGACAGGTACTTTTACAGGAACTTCTGTCAGTGGTGAATTGCAGGCAGCAGCGCAGCGAAAACCAGAAGATGATGACAATGATGATGATGGATTATGGTCAGTTATCATACTGTCAGTCTTTGCCTTTGTTGTTATTTTCATGATCATTGCAAGCATTGTACCAAGTGTCAAAAAACACTGGGAAAGCAAAAAATGTGAAAAAGAAATGAATTTATTAATTGCAGCAAGTATGGGTATCCCAGGAACAAATAGCAAAGACACCTTCGAACTTGTACCTATTGCTGTGGACAACAATGGGATACCAGGAAGAGCTGATCGTGAAGCTGCAGTGTGTGAAGAGGGAGTGCTGCCTGTTAAAGTGACAGAGAACAAGTTACTATGGGAGACCCCTACAGTCAAGTATGACAATGGACAAAGTGAAGCTGAAGGTCCTGATGTTGTTTGTAGCTGTGAAGAAGGGAGATCTGAAGAGCAAAGAACTGATGGTCTGGATGATTTGGAGAAAGAGCAGCCAGAAACAGATTGTAATGCTGCTATTGAGGCAGATGATGATGCACCTGAGATGGGTAGTTTAAAAATGTCATATGAAGACTTAGGAAGTAGTTTTGCATGTGAAATGCAATCAATACTGAGTCAGTTTGGGAATGATGAAGAGCTACCAGCTTGGAATCCCAGCACTTTGGCAAATGGAGAGATTTCTCTTCAAGATGATGAACCAGCACCGCAGATGTCAAGTAACAAGGAATCATCAAGGAGCAGCAGAAGCATTGCTCGGGATGAGTTGCTAACTGAGAATAACAAGAAAAGATCAACAGCCTCATCCAGCCACTGTCCAGCTGAAACCACATTGCCCTCTGAAGGCCGTGAATTGGAAAGTGTGTCGGATCATGTTGATGATGATATGGAAAGCATAGATGAACCAGCAATTCAACCCGTTGGTGTCAGCAGTCACAGCGACAGAAATACAGCAAAAGATAAGATTTCAGGCTCATGTATCTATGGCAAGGACTCTGGCAGTGAGAACTTACATTCAGAAGACAGCCCTCTGCTCTGCCCTGGTGAGACTAGTGTGGAGTGCATTTAAGTGTCAATTGAAGGGGTATCATTTTTTTTTTTAACTATATGATTGTAAAGCACTATTGATCAGAATATGTAAATATGTCTATATAAATTAGTAAATTAGTATTTTTATTATCATCATAGACATTTGGCCGTTTTGAGGTAAGAGAAAGGCCCACTTCCTTCTGTAGACTTTCAGCGAAACTGTTTCGGCATAAGAATTAGTCAGTCAATACCATAATGTGTGACAGAATTAAAGTGGGTCAGGAGGGATGTAGGTTTAAGGGGTGAAAAGTTAATAGGGAAAAAGTACAAGTGAAAGCCATGGAAAAAGGATGCTTAGGCTCCTTTCAAACATTGTGCATGTCTCAACTGTAGCACAACTTCAGCACGACTTGGTTTCAGACATCGAATTTAATTCAGCCAAGTTAAAAGCTGTTGGTGTAAGCATGCGTCAAACTATAATATACCGGTTTTGCTGACTTTTAAAATGAATTCATAATCTACTAATTCAGTTTGACACGGCAACCTCTGCTATGCTACATGGCAGTAGCACGACTTGGTTTCAAATGTCATGCTACTGTCAAATATTATTCGATCAATTGAGTTTGACAGGGCAGTAGCACAATGTTTGAAATGGGCCTTAGTCTTTTCATAAGTAATGTGTTATGGTATACCCACAAAGCTGCAAATGACTGTGAGTCATTGGGCAATGTCTAACTTAAATCAGCCCATGTCTGACTAAATTTTAACTTTGGTCAGACATCATGTCTGGACAAGTGTTTTACTAAATAATAAGTAAATAAGAATAAACATCCGATTACATATCTGTTTTGTTCGACCAAAACAGAGACTTGATCAGAGTCATGTCCTTTCAAGATTCAAGAAAAATAACTGTTTGCAGCCCTGTATCCACACACATTTTTTTTCCTTTAACATTTTCTAAAACATATCCCAAATCTTTAATATATTTATTAAAAGAAACAAAAGGACCCATTCACTATTAAAATACATGGGAAGATTAGTTTTTATATAGAGCATTTTTAGTAAAAATAACAGAGTGTGATGGTACAGGATATTGGAATGAATAATGTTATTGGTACATACATGCAGTTTAAAACACTGTTGCACCACAACTGAGCACATTAATAGAACTTGGCAATACAAATCACTAATTTAACGAACAGCTTCAAAAGCTATACTTTACATCTAAAAATATCCATTCTTGCACTTATATTACGTGAGATTGTTTTGGTCTCTAAAATCAAACATAAAATTTAACCATGTCTATATGAGATAATAAAGACACTACAACAGTTATTTCTGTTGTATTCCCCTCCTGAATTACATGTATAATAAGTTCTCGAGGTTCACTTATGACACTCACAAAGGAAAGTAGATACAGTTGGAGCCATAAGCAACCACACAAAGTGCCAAGTTTAGATGTTTAGATGATGCATGCATGGCTCACCAGGCAGAGGTGGCTACTTATGAGAGATCAGGGCGTAGGCATTCTCTGGGTTTCAGTGCTTTATTCATGCATAAAGTTTCTTTCAGGAACCACTTCAGGTAGCTTTAACTGAGATTTACATCTGCTGTAATGATATGGCCAATAATGTTACAGCAACACATTTTCAAATTTCCACCCGGGACAGACACAGCAGCTTATGTGTTGTGTGGTTAAAAGCAATACAAAATTTCAGTCTTTTCTAAAAGTGGTCTAGTTCTCTTAAAAGAAGAGGTGATTGCTTATGAGAGGTTCCATCTGTAATGATTTGACTTAAAAAAAAAAACTTTTGGTATTTTGGAAAAGGGGTTGCTTACAAGAGGTGTCCAACTGCATCAAATTTTAGACTGAAAACAATACTTTTGAACCAGTGACACTGTATATATGTGTAGCCTAGCTTTCAAGCAATTGTTTTTGGGGGGAATCATTTTTCCCTTCTTTGGAAATATAACTCTCTTGTTATGACTACATTGGAGGCTACATTTGTTCATTGAAAAGTCAGTCGCTGCAGGAAATGTTTTCACCCTGTATGGAGTGGAA
>OX419337.1:2534694-2612194 GCA_948470475.1 Galaxea fascicularis | reverse complement strand
CCTCAAAAGCCATTACTAAAACTCTGATCCACTTATTCTTAAAAGGTTGTCTTTTACTTTGATTCCAAGATACAAAAGGATTTCATATTTTTGTTGCAAAATTTGATGCCATCTTTGGAGACATCTTTGTTTTTGAGATTGTGGAAGAAACTATAGCACCCAAAGTAGGCCCAAAAAGTTTTTGAAATTATCAGGGTTTTGAGAAACCCGCTCCAAGCCCCTTGGTGGGAAATATGGTGAACAACTGGGTACAGGACTGGGATGCCTTGGCATATCCCCTCCTCATTCCCAGTCCCCTGTTGGGTTCACTTCACCTGCTGGGCCCGGTTGTTCAAAAGCCAATAAACCTAATCCAGGATTAGCGTAAACTTTGGTTGCAGTTTTTCACTTTTGGATGAAAGTTGTTTCCGCTGCTTTTTGTTTTTCAGGATTGACTTCCCCTAATCTAAAATTGTGCAGAATATTAGCATTGAACAACGTTTGGGGATAGAGAAATAACCTCCTTAATTTATTTTTAATCTTGGATTAGCGTTAATCGGCTTTCAAACAACCGGGCCCAGATCTTTTTTTACCCTATTCCCCAATAACGAAGCTGGTCCCAGGCTACTATTTTTGCTGTTTTATACTCAACGACAAACTACGAACTACAAACGAGATGAATTAAGATACTCAGGTTGTCGTGGTAAGCTGTCGAAAGCTTTTCAATTTAAAACAAACCCTCCTTGAGATGAGACGTGAAAAAATGATCACACAAAAAGTTCTTTGTTTTTTGTCTTGAAACTTGTAGCGCTTGACTCGATACTCAATGCACTTGACTCGAGCCTCAATACTCAAAGCGTTTGAGTATCAAGGATCAAGGATCGAGTCGGGAAGATTGAGTTTCAAGGGACTGTCAACTTACTTTTGAGCGGTACTGTATGTACTGTACATTCAATGTAGTCCTAAGCACAGGAGGGGTTGCCCCTAAGCTGTAGAGTCCGTCTGTGCATGTATTTTACAACCAAGACATCAAGTCAGACCTGAAGTTACAATCTGTAAATTTACGTATATATGCTGTACATTTGTACAGTTGTATACCGCCCCAACCATTCTCTACAAGTCCCATACTTATGCCATAATAGACTACTGGTTCTTTAAAAATCTCAACATTCAGTTTGATAGGGTAGTCCAGCAGGACAAAAACAAAGTACTGTAATGTTTATCAGTTTTGACTTTCCTTGCCCTTCGTTTTTGTTGTTGTCATTCTATGGGCCTCGCTATCAAGCTGAATTTTGATATTTTGAAAGTAGCCTATTGGGCATGTACATGTTGCACCAACCTCCATTCAATATTGTTCTTGGATTTTTTCTTGATCAATCCAACTCCCTCTAAGACATTAGTAATATCATAGATTCTTCTTTTCTGCACCTCCAACAGGTCAGCAGCTTGGTTCAAGTCCACAACGCCATCGTCTGAGCTTCGCAACAAGCCAACAAATTTCTTGGTTAAAATTCCAAGTGATGTATCATATCTGGTCTTTTCTATTGGGGATTTCACAAACACTGTGATGGAACAAAAACAGACAGTGAAAAACTTCACAAATAGGATTTATTTCCAAGTTTCAGTCGCTACTCAAGAATTCAGAGCCAAAGAGTCAGATGGGCTGGAATAACAGAACAGAGATGTTGGAAAAATTGTTTGACTGCAGTAATAAATGGATCATTTTGAACCATCCTTTAATATTTGATGCATGATTGGTGTGCATGATAATTGTTGGCTGTTCTGGTGCTGTAGCTATGAATTTGACTATTTGTTTGAAACAAGTTGGCAAACAATGGAGGAAACAGGTTGTTGTGGAAATAGTACATAAATTTTGCTATTTGAAACGAATTTATTTGAAAAATGTCTAAAATTCCTAATTTTGGAGAATAAGGGAGCAGAATGTGCTCTATAGACTGAATTGGTAATAGCTCGCACTGCCCGCTTTTGCAAACAATGCAAACCATATAAATTAAGAATCAAGACATGACTGTGCTATCATTGTCAGTGAAATGAGCTCCATGTACATTTAACTCTAACTTGTAAGCTACAGTGTACTCCATGCAATAACACTGGGACAAAGTTGCCATCACTTGTCATCGCTATTCCAGGGTGCCAGGTAAGTTTTTAAGGTGGGGTGTGAACAAGGAATTCCAATGGGTCAAATTTCCACCGCTCCCACCAAACCACTATAAATTTTCTATTAATTTGGGAAAAGGTACACTAACGATCATCCGTTAAACGTTAGAAAACTAACGGATAGTTAACGGATTGCTAACGGCTTTGAAGTCGTTCTAACGCTTTGTACTAACGTTCTAACGCTCAGCCTTAACCTTCTAACGGTTTGTTCCAACGCTCTAACGGTTTGTTCCAACGCTCCAACGGTTTGCGCTAACGTTCTAACAGTTTGTCCTAACGCTCCAACGGTTTGCGCTAACGTTCTAACGGCTTGTCCTAAAGTTCGAGTGACTGATCACCACTTCTAACGGATCGTAAGTTGTGAATGATGTGAATGAAATCACACATATGAACTGCGGAAATTGAATCAGAATGAATCGAATCGAATCGGCTCATTTTCAGACTTTTTCGCGGTCACGTAAGCTACGTTTGTCTCGGAAACCCATTGATCTCCGCCGGGTTGATTGACACTTCATGTTCACAACTTCACATGCTTTATGCAAATTTGTTTGTGATAAACTGAAGCCAGCACATCAAAGTATTCAAACCGCTTGAAGGTTAACTTAAGTAACTAAAAATACACAATTACTCAGCAATAAATGGCCCATCATAAACTCTGTAGTAACGAAATTCACCGTTTTAAGACAGAGTATTTTTCGTCTCATTGCGCCTTGCCAGAGATCTCACTGTGTAACATAAAGAAAGCTCAGACTTTTGTCACCGGATGTTTTTTGCCAGAGAGAACAAAAACAAAACATCGAGCTCTGTTTAGAGTCTTTCGAGTTTCGTTTATCAGAAACTGCCTGCCAATCGAATGTTAGCTGTCGCTCAGTTTTCTGACGAATAAAGATCATCAGACTAATGGTTCACTAACGAACGGATACGGCTAATGCTCTAACGGGCAAGGATACGAACGGATACAGCTAACGAACGCATACGGCTAACGCTCTAACGGGCAAGGATCAGGTGCTAACGGATATGACTAACGCTGTAACGGGCAAGAGTCACCTGCTAACGGATTGACTAACGCTACTAACGGATATGACTAACGCTCTAACGGGCAAGAGTCACCTGCTAACGGTTTGACTAACACTACTAACGGTTTCATCAAACGTTTCTAACGGATGACTAACGGATAGCTAACGTTTTAGCCCATCTAACGGAAGGTCGTTAGTGTACGTTTTCCCGTGGAGGGTCACATTTGCCGGGTCATGTACGTGCAGCTGACGTTGTGGGGTTTTTGACCCAACACCCCCCTATTATCTGGAATACACTGTGTAACTTAACACATCATGACAAGAACAAAAGATTTCCGTTTTGGTCTCTTTTTAGTTAGCTGCATGTGCTTTAGGTCAGGTTCTGCAAGCCAGAGTTGTACACAGAACTGTCTTGAGCTTTGCAACCAAGAATCCAGCCTGAGGCTACCAATCTTGATTGTTAACGTTGTGAAGATTGGTGTAAAATTTTCTAATGTTTTCAATAGAGATCAGTGTGTTGATGAAGGTAGATTCAAGCAATTTGAGGATGATTGACCCTAAGACTTAATGGAACTTATTACCATCCTAAATGAATGTTACAGCAAATAACCTTTTCATTCTCACTCTGATAGAGCCTATTTGCAGTTAAATTTCCATCCCAACTTTTGTGTCTGTACATGGAATCATAGGGAATGCAGACCGAGATTAAGCTCTGTTTCCTGACTTCATGCGGTACAGTACTTTCTGTAAGATGTTCAGGCAACATCCCATGAAATTGCCATTCAGATGAGAGCAACTGACACTTACTTTCTTGTGGTCAGGTTAATTATAACGAACATGGTTATAACTGAGGACTGTGTTTGAGAACTTATGCGTGACCGTTCATTTAAAAAAAGGTAACATTACAGCAGCAGCACACAATGGTGTTTTGTAAAAGTTTATAATTATTCTTTCAGTTTTTAATAACTCAATCTCCTGCTAAAGGAAATGTAGGAATGCCATTTTTTGAGCTTTGCACCCCTAGAAGAGCAAGTGTAATGTATCAATAAAGGAGCGTGACCAATCAGGTGAGAAAATTGTGTTTGCTATTGACAGCAAGACCGGGAAAGTATAAAGCATTCTGTCATGTGAGTCATAAGCTAAACAAGGAAGCACGAGACACGCGTGAAACTCATATGAAACTGCTTTCTTGAAGTACACCGTAACTGTGCAAAGCAAACTCTGCTATGCAAATTTTTATCTGGGTATCAAAGCGCTCTGTTTAATACTAATTGCTAATGGACCTCAACTTAATCCGAAATGTTAATGAGGTGAAAAAATTGTGTCCCATACATGTACGTGCCTGAATGACGAGATATAATCTCCCTTTCATGTGTTGCTAAATTTGCATACATTTGCGATTTCGTTCGCAGCTGTTTACTCACCCGTCAGAAATCATTGAAATTTTCATTAAAGAAATATGTCTTTTAGTACAATCCTCTGAAAACATTTGTGCAAACGACATAGCTTTCCTCGACCTCTCTTGAAATCAACTCTTACATGTAGCTTTCTTTGATTCGGCTCCGTACGTAAAATCAGGACGTAATAAACAATCGTTCGACAAAATCCGATCGATGAATTTGTCAAATAAAAAATACTTAAAAAAGACTCCATACAAAATTAAACGAGCAAGTATCTTAACTTTTCGTCAAAGAAAACTACGTTCTTTGACTTCGATTCTTCGGTGGAAGGAAGGAGTTATGTAAGCTTGTAATAAGCTTACCCACGTGTATGACTATTTAGTCCACCAACGACCTATTCGATGCACAAACCACTCTAACAAATTGCTTATACGGCCTAAAATCTAATTCCAAAATGATAAAAGTTTTGCATACCTTTAGGATAAGGTTGAATCTCTCTTCGTAGTTTCCTCCGTCCACCTCCTTTTGCCTTAGGTGTTCTGAAAGACGGCCGTAATCGACTAGGCGACTCGTCAAGATCAAGTCGACGTTTAGCCTAAAAATGAAACAACGTAATTTAAAATAAACCTAGTGAGAGGATCACTCTAAGACAAACTGGGAAAGATTTAACACAAAACTGGTGGAGGACAAAGGCATACCTGAGGTCGTAATATAGGACAAAGAGATCGTTGCTTTGTGTAAACATCGGGAGTGCATGACGAAGCTTTCGATCCCTTCATCGCAGGAGACGATGGAGCTTTAGTCTTGATCACATGAGAGGTAAAGTTGTTCCCGTCCAGAGTTTTGCTGTTGACTGAGTTGACCTGGTGGCTGTGGGCGCTAAGAGGTGGACGTCCTCGCCCAACAAGGGTGTACCGTCGAGTCGCCATCTTGGATGCAATCACAATTGGAGTCGTCGCCGATCTTGAACAAACTTGATTAATCAGAGGATCCCAACAAAACCGTAAAAAAAGGAAAGATCTAAGAAAGCAGCTACAGGTTTGATGTGGAAATCAGAAGACTAGAAAACCCAAGACAGCGAAAAAATCTCGGAAGTCAATTTCACTTAATGCGACACATTCACGCTCTTCCTTTCAATACAAAAAACAAAAAAGCGCGCGCTTTCAAGTTTCGCGCCAATGATTGGTCACGTGGTACGGTTTCTCGTCTGAGACCCTTACTCAGACCTCTATGGGCCGCAATATGAGATCTTTTCAACGCACAGCCACTTTACGCTCAGGATTCTCGCCTTTTGGTGGTAAGAAGTAACTTTTTAAAATTCCAAAAGATCACGAATAATCAAACAGTGATGTAAAAATTATTCCCTTGAACATGCATTTACATACATAACCATTTCCGACCGAGCCATAAAAATAGCGCTATTTGCAGCAGGGTCACGGTTGACAATCCCTTGCTGAGATAGATATGATTAAACGAAAAAATGGCTCTCAGCAGAAAAGACTGGCATCTGGAATAAGCTTTGATTTAAGGCGCAGATCGTAAGAGAAATTGCTTTGGTCAGAAGCCCGTTAAAACTGATGCCGGAGAAAGTGGGGTACCAAAATGTTACCTTGAAAAAAAATGGTTGTTCTTTGGCTTGACCTTGAACGGCATTGTCAAGCACGATTGAGCAGAACTGTTTAATGATAGCCTCCTAAATTGATCTGATTTTTTTTTTAATTTGATCCTCTGGTTACCCGAAATTGAGGTGCGTCCCTCCTGGAAATTGAATTGAATTGAATTGAATTGATTCCCTTACACCAACGTGGAGTTAATCCCGTCCCACCTGACACGCCTAAAACTCAGATTTTTACATTAACGACCAGTGGAATAATAAACAGAGAGAGAGAGAGAGAGCACAAAGCCACACGAGAGACAGAATTTTCTATGCGTGAATGATTTCAATAATCCCACAATATCGCATAAATTAGAAACTCGAAGACGGATGCTGAACGTTGCCTGTAAAAGGGGACAATGAAAAACTCGCCCTTAAACACGAAATGTTGGCCTGGTGATTTTTCGATGCGATGCTAAATGAATGTGGAATAAAAATAAGCAGAATGTCACCTAACAAAATATTCATGTTTCTAATAAACCCCCCTAGCGGAAATGCTAAAATACAAAAGCTAATAGCAAAACATATATTCGAATGCTTTGAAAAAAGGACAGGGGAAGACGGGACTTAATCAATTAACAACTTAATAATAATTAATTAATTAATTAAGAATTTTTGTTGTTTGTATCATTTAGTTATTTGGAAGTCGTAGTCGATGTACATATTGTATAAGACTCCAAATAAAAACATGTCTGTCTGTCTGTCTGTCTGTCTGCTAATTTTCATGTGTTAATTATTCTTTTGACTTCGACTTATCCTTGAGACTAATACACTTGAACGAATACAATGACTATAGCAAGATATATCTTATTAAAGTAATTGCATTTTCCACCAATGTAGTACATTTGGCGCCCATAGCCCCTTGGCCCCCCCTCCACCCCCCCCCCCCCCTCCAAAGAAAATGCCCCAGAAGTCAAGCTAACTTTCCATAAATAAACTCAGTGTTGATGGCTCAAATGATGGCTCAATTATAATTTAAAAATCAGTCACTTGAGAAAATCTTCCTCCTTTAATAAGTTAAAAGCAAGTGGTCATCGGGAAGAGATGGCGATGGCATCACAAAGAAAAAGGTGGACGTTGGGGGAGGGGGCAAGGCAGCCAAACCATAGCAAAAAGGGTACAAGGTGGAAGGAAAAGCATAGCAAGAACATATGGACTAAAATCAATCTAATTTTGTAACATTTAAAAGGCGTATCTGGGAATAAATGGAAAGATCAGCGGGAGAGGTTTATAACCCTTGCCGACTGTCTTCTCTACGACTTTCCCCTCGGAAAAACACTCCCATAGTCTTGGCCTGGTAGAGACAATAGCAAGAATTGAACTGGACCTTAACTTTTTCAGCCCAGAGACTTATCCCAATTTGAAGTTCCATAAGGGAGCTAAGGAGAGATGATCGTCCGTACCCCGCGTAAATCTTCGCGTAATTATCTTACCCGTGTACTAAACAGAATTATTTCCATATCGGACTCCCCATTCTCAATATCCCGTATTGTCCCAACGATTTTAAACATATATTGCAGTGACATTTTTATTCCGCTGAGAACATTATTAATATTATTATTATCAAGGAGATAAGAAGGAAGTGGGTGGGGCCAAATCATAATAATATTGATAATAATAATAATAATAATAATAATAATAATAATAATTAATAATATCACTTATAGAGCGCTGTGTCCACTAATTGCTCAAACCGCTGTACAACAATGGTATTTAAAACTATAAAACTAGCAGCAGAAGAAACAAGCATCAAAGGGGCTCTTTCTGTACTGGTCGCTGTATTATGACTTCATATGTGGACAACTGTGCTTCATAATAACCACCGACCGGTTGATTCAGTTGGTAGCATCGGACTATCGTGCGGGTTGAAACTCGGCCGGTCCAACACTTACGGTCTTAAACTGAACTGTGGAAAAATTGTTGCCTTTGTTATGACCGCTGGAACAGTTAGACTTTCTAGTCTTCTCGGATAGGGACTGCAAACCGTAGGTCCCCTCTCACTACATTTGTTCCCAACCTGTGGGACGTTCAAGAACCCACACACTTCTCTTGAAAAGAGTAGGGCACGTCCCGCCCGGATGAGGTAGTTTATCTTTATTCTGAAAGCGCATTTGAAAATATGTATTATATCGAGAAATGCGCTATAACATTGGTTTTTATTTCATTCAGTCAGTATCCTTACATGACTTCACACAGAGAGCCATGTCCGTCTAGCTTAGAGGCTCTCATTATAAAAGAATAAAAATGTTAATAACGGAGGGCCGTTTTTTTGCCACGAAATCACAGCTATAGAAATTAAAACATTATATAATTATATATTTACACTAAATATTGGTTGAACCAAAGAGTTTGTGTTCAGAAACATGATGATTTTTTTAAAAGGTCTGTAGCCATCATAGGATTGATACCTCTGCAAAAACTCGCCATCTTAGGCTTGGGGTCGCGCATAGCTGTTTCTTAGGTTGTCCGTTATACAGGCTATGATATAATCCCTTTATATCAGGCTAAATAAATACAAGCCGTATGCAATGCTTTCGAGAAGTACAAAGGCCATGGCACATGTCATACATGAGCCACCTTCGCATCTTCCTGGTCATCTATGTGGTCCTGTAGCTGAACTTGCCAGGCCAGACTACTGAGGTGTGATCCTGTATGTAGGTCCGATAGCGACCATGACATGCCAGGGACTAAACCAAGGCCCAAGTCAGAGAGCTTTAAGGGTAAGGTTTATGTGGCATCTTGGAGGAAGCTTAGAGCCACTTGGATTTCACATCGATCGTCAAATAGGTTTGTGATCTCGAGCCATCCCGCCATGCTCAATGTCCTGCTATCTCACACAGGCGACAAAAACGGAGCACTGCTCCTGTTTGAAGGTGGTGGCCCGAATAATATGACAGTGAGTCGGTCCGGCACCGGAGAAGCAACATGAAAAAAAAAACAAAACAACGTATTCTCGACTTACAGAAGCAGAGGTCAGTGCTGAGGAGGGGCCATGCTCCAACGCCCGGCTCCAAATGTTGCACTTTTTCAGTCTCGAACACGCAAAATAATCTACTTCAGTATTGCATCGCCATATAACTTTCTTGATTCCGGAGTCTGTTGGCTTTAAGAAATAAAAACCATCAATGTACTTGCTAATTTTTTCACAACACCAACAATTAATTTTAGGCGCCAAAATAATCACCTGTTAAAGTATAATTATTTTTTGCGGGAAAACCGTTCACACTTGACCAAGTATCCAAAAAAGCTTTTGTGTAGTCACCTGTGACCACACTCTTTTCATTAGCCGGGACCAAGAACGCTTTAAAACAAAGGTAGTTCGATCAAGTTTTGAATAACAACCTTCCTTCTTAACTTCATGCATTATTGTTCCAATATGCTCTGAGTGACCCTGTCTTGGTTGGCTGACCAGCTTTAAAATTACAATAAGGCGGACCTGAAACACGTGAAATGTAGCTTCCAAACGTTACATTAGGACCTGCAATGGTCGAATTTTCGATCAGATAAACGATGCGACTAAAGCATACCGCAAAATGCTAACTTTTCGCCTGGAATTATGTCAATTTCGAGCTGATTTACCAGGTTTACTGGGCATCCGTTACACATTCTTTGTTATATGATCCCCTGAGCTCCGCCCTTAGGCCTCCATGCCATCCTCCCCCCCCCCGCCCCATATCATTGACCAAAACGTGCTGAGAAACCAAGTAAGAGCCTATCAGAAGAGAGTTGAAGGTATTGAAGGAGTTATGATACTCTATACAAAATTCGAAAAGAGTTGAAGGTATTGAAGGAGTTATGATACTCAATACAAAATTCGAAAAATGCTTCTGGCTCACGCGGTTTCCCTAGGGAATCACAAGACTCTACGTGTTTGGCCGCAAAAAACCGGAGCCAGGAGGCTAGGGACACCCTTGGACTTGTTCTATTTATATTTCATTTCCAACAGAGAGAGGTCAAATCGAGCGAGCCCCCTGTTAGATCCGACAATGGTGTCCTTCTGTGAACATGACTTTTAGCAAGAAACAATATTCTTTTAAAGTTAGGTGAACATCAGCAACTGCTGCAGTGCCAAAAAAATAACACGTACTCCGTAGTGTAGGGTAACGAAGGAGCTTGAAAAAAGTTGTGCTGGGTTACTGCTTAAAAACTGCTACTTTTAAAAAGCATTGATAGTCAATAGTAAATACACTAGTTTAATTTACCGTAAAAGAATCGACACAGCATGAACCTCGAAATCAATAACAAAGGCAAACAACAACCTGGCCATATACTAATAGCCGGCAAACTTTCATCTCAACTTGTACAGGTTCCCTGTTACGTGGTTACACTTATTAATGTAATGTAACGTAATGTTTTAGCCACGGAACACCAACAAGCCCGAAAGAACACGTTCAAAGATCTCCGTGCATTACAGATCAACAAAAACCTTAAAAAAGATGGTTTTTAAGACGAAAAAAAAAACCCGGAGAGAATAACAACACCCACCAGAGAAAAAGACCAACAAGAAACACATGTGGCGTCAGCCCCAACGCTAAGCCCAAGATCAAGACAAGGAACCCATGCCACACTTGCACCACTCTCTAGCTCCCACACTTGGCACCACTCTTTAGCCACAAACTTGGCACCACTCTCTAGCTCCCACACTTGGCACCACTTTCTAGCTCGCACACTTGGCACCACTCTGTATCTCCCACACTTGGCACCACTCTCTAGCTCACACACTTGGCACTACTCTCTAGCTCCTACACTTGGCACCACTTTCTAGCTCCCACACTTGGCACCACTCTCTAGCTCCTACACTTGGCACCACTCTCTAGCTCGCACACTTGGCACCACTCTCTAGCACCCACGCTTAACACCACTCTCTAGCTCCCACACTTGGCACCACTCTCTAGCTCCCACACTTAACACCACTCTCTAGCTCCCACACTTGGCACCACTCTCTAGCTCCCACACTTGGCACCACTCTCTAGCACCCACACTTGGCACCACTCTCTAGCTCCCACACTTGGCACCACTCTCTAGCTCCCACACTTAACACCACTCTCTAGCTCCCACACTTGGCACCACTCTCTAGCTCCCACACTTGGCACCATTCTCTAGCTCCCACAATTGGCACCACTCTCTAGCTCCCACACTTGGCACCACTCTCTAGCTCCCACACTTGGTACCACTCTCTAGCTCCTATTCTTGGCACCACTCTGTAGCTCCCACACTTGGCACCACTCTGTAGCTCCCACACTTGGCACCACTCTCTAGCTCCTATTCTTGGCACCACTCTGTAGCTCCCACACTTGGCACCACTCTCTAGCTCCCACTCTTGGCACCACTCTCTAGCTCTCACACTTGGCACCACTCTCTAGCTCCCACACTTGGCACCACTCTCTAGCTCCTACACTTGGCACCACTTTCTAGCTCGCACACTTGGCACCACTCTCTAGCTCGCACACTTGGCACCACTCTCTAGCTCGCACACTTGGCACCACTCTCTAGCACCCACACTTGGCACCACTCTCTAGCTCCCACACTTGGCACCATTCTCTAGCTCCCACACTTGGCACCATTCTCTAGCTCCCACACTTGGCACCATTCTCTAGCTCCCACACTTGGCACCACTCTCTAGCTCCCACACTTGGCACCACTCTGTAGCTCCCACACTTGGCACCACTCTCTAGCTCCCACACTTGGCACCACTCTCTAGCTCCCACAATTGGCACCACTCTCTAGCTCCCACACTTGGCACCACTCTCTAGCTCCTATTCTTGGCACCACTCTGTATCTCCCACACTTGGCACCACTCTGTATCTCCCACACTTGGCACCACTCTCTAGCTCCCACACTTGGCACCACTCTCTAGCTCCCACACTTGGCACCACTCTCTAGCTCCTACACTTGGCACCACTCTCTAGCTCCTATTCTTGGCACCACTCTGTAGCTCCCACACTTGGCACCACTCTCTAGCTCCCACTCTTGGCACCACTCTCTAGCTCTCACACTTGGCACCACTCTCTAGCTCCCACACTTGGCACCACTCTCTAGCTCCTACACTTGGCACCACTTTCTAGCTCGCACACTTGGCACCACTCTCTAGCTCGCACACTTGGCACCACTCTCTAGCTCGCACACTTGGCACCACTCTCTAGCACCCACACTTGGCACCACTCTCTAGCTCCCACACTTGGCACCATTCTCTAGCTCCCACACTTGGCACCATTCTCTAGCTCCCACACTTGGCACCATTCTCTAGCTCCCACACTTGGCACCACTCTCTAGCTCCCACACTTGGCACCACTCTGTAGCTCCCACACTTGGCACCACTCTCTAGCTCCCACACTTGGCACCACTCTCTAGCTCCCACAATTGGCACCACTCTCTAGCTCCCACACTTGGCACCACTCTCTAGCTCCTATTCTTGGCACCACTCTGTATCTCCCACACTTGGCACCACTCTGTATCTCCCACACTTGGCACCACTCTCTAGCTCCCACACTTGGCACCACTCTCTAGCTCCCACACTTGGCACCACTCTCTAGCTCCTACACTTGGCACCACTCTCTAGCTCCCACACTTGGCACCACTCTCTAGCACCCACACTTGGCACCACTCTCTAGCACCCACACTTGGCACCACTCTCTAGCTCCCACACTTGGCACCACTCTCTAGCTCCCACACTTGGCACCACTCTGTAGCTCCCACACTTGGCACCACTCTCTAGCTCCCACACTTGGCACCACTTTCTAGCTCCCACACTTGGCACCACTCTCTAGCTCCCACGCTTGGCATTACTCTCTAGCTCCCACACTTGGCACCACCCTCTAGCTCCAACACGTGGCACCACTCTCTAACTCCCACACTTGGCACCACTCTATTAAGCGAGATAACTATTAAGCGCAACGAGAAGTGACTTTCTTTAGAGCTACTGTTCCTTTCTCGATGATTCAAAGCTTTCCTTAACTTCATAAAGCTTTCGAAAAAGTGTTTCATTTCTGACTGCCTTTTTTCCGACTATAGACTCAAGCATGGCCGTAGCCTGTTACAGAAAGGAAAACGGCGAGCGAAAAAAACAATTGGGGGAAGGGGCAGAGTGAAAGAGAGAAATGCGTTACCTCATGTCAAGGATATATTAATTAGGCCGGCTTTCCATGGATAAGCTGGGGATTAGACGGGTATAGTACGGTTTAAAAGGGTGTTTTAGGGTTTACATATAAAAGGGTGTTACGATTCTTAGAGTGTACAGGGATATACTAGGATATTTTGGGGTATACTGACAGGTATAACAGGGTTTACTTGGCATTTACAAGAATGTTATATGGTTTATGCTAAGGTTTACAAGGGCTAACTGGGATAAACTAAGGGTTTGCTGGATTTTAGTTTACTGGTTTACAAGGGTTTAGTAGGGTTGACTAGTGTATACAAGCGTATACTAGGGTTCACAAGGGTATGCTAGGGTTTACAAAGATATGCTAGGATTTATAACGGTATACTATAGGGTCTACTAGGGTATTCTCGGGTTTACAAGTGAACTAAGCTTCATAAGGTATACGTGGGTGGCTATATGTGTGTTAACATGAATTATATGCCCGTAGACTACAGTACTGGGAAGTTTCTTCCGTTTGCAGAGGCGAGGAACCTTTCAGCGCGCATCTGCAGATACTGGATGTGAATTCTAAATTGGTCCCTAGGTTCCAGAAAACGCATAATCTACGTATTCTGAGTAAACTGCTATCGGCAGCTGAATGGATGAAATCCGAAAGAGAAGGGAGGCTAAAACATAAAAAGTGCCATCTATTATATTCCGATGAGTATCCCTAAACCAGATTAGTCTAAAGGCCGGACCAAAAGAATCCAACGTGTTGATGCAACATCGTCCAACACTGTTGTATCCAACATCTTGCACTTGTTTGGTCACCTTGTTGCACCATGTTACATGATGTTGGATTAGGCTTGGTTTCCATCAAACATCGTCTTCAACATCGTTCAACATTTCATTTGTTCTCAGGTGTGAACAACGTTGCATTCCTTTGACTATACCGCCTTCAACATTGTTGAACGAGCGCATCCCACTAAGATGTTAATACTTTCTTCGCCCGTCGTCTCGTGAGTGTTCAAGATACAATACGACAAACGACTCAACAATGTTGGATGACGTTGCAATCGTCTGGGGGGCGGGCCTTTAGTATCTATGTTGAAGGGATTGGGCTTTTTTTTTAAGGTATACCACAATCGCCCCGTTCGAACGTATCATATCATCTATCTTGCCAACAAACTTACGAACTTCTGCCTTTATTTGAGTTTCTCTATTTACAGCAAAGCGAGATCGATAACAAACCAAAACGGTGAGTGAAAACATTCGTTAATCCATTTAGCGCAGCCAGCGGTGTAAGACAGTCAGATAACAATTATCGGGACCTGGGACTCTATAGTGTAGTGATGATACGAACATTAACTCTGTTGTGCTGGTATTTCATTTTGTTGTGTAATAAGTTAATAGCGACGGTCACAAACATTCCTTCAAACTTTGTGATTACTCTTGGCAATACTATTGAGTCCCCCTGCAGCCAGGGCATTTAGCAATGATATTCACGCTTCCGGTCTGCTCTGATCTTATCCATGCAAAACATAACGATCGTGAAATGGGACGTCCTTTCTCAGGATTCAAGACACTGCCTCAACCTCCTCTCCACAAGAGCATCGGAACGTCTGTACAAGGAGGACAAGAAGCACTTGTCAAAATAAAACTATGTTATCCTTCAGAATCAGGGGATGGGAACGTTTCCCTCAGTCCTCCAGCACCGGTTCTACTTTCAATTACTTGCAGCCATTGCCAACGCTTACGTGTTATCATACCCTTGTGTTGGCAACACGTATTCCCACGCTTATACCAGCGACATTCCTCCCCCCACCCCCCTCCCCCATTATCAGACCGTTTGCATGCTTTCCTACGCCTGTCACCGGGTTGTTTTCCCACCTTATACCGGTGTTATGTTATCCTGCACTTGTTACCTGTTTTATGTCCTTTCACAGTCCCCAAACGCCTACAATTCCTTACGCCCTTATGACAGGTTGTTTTGCCGCGTCTGAAAGCTTCCTGCCACTACAGTTAAAGTTTCTGCCCTTTCAGGGTTCGTACACTTTTTTCGACCATTTTTCAAGGACTGGAAGAGGGGCAAAATCAAGCCAGTATAATGCCACACCTGGGCCAAGTTCCTCAAAGCATGGTTAGTGCTAACCATGCATCGAGCAACTCGGACGCCAAAGAAATGTACCAAAAATGTTAAACGCACGAGCAGAGCGATTGTTTTGCCCAATAAACCCGGCCATTGTTTTGTGGCGTTCTCACTGTCGTTGCCGTCCTCGTTGCTAAAGGTCCCTATCATAAGCAAACGACATCTAACAATATTTGGGGCCACATGTTTGGGTGTGTGTGAACACCACATTCGATGTCGGTAGGAGTTACTGGCAGTTGAAAACCGAACATCCAACAACTACCGACAATACCCAACATGATGTCAGAACATCCCTTACACGCCGAACCCAAAACATCAATGGACTGCAATAACCCGGGGTTTGGCTGAAGGGTAGAAGGAAATAAGATTAACGCTGCCCTACCTTTGAGACTTGAGTGTTTCATTAAAGCAACTCAAGCTTTCTTCCAGAGAACCAAAAGAGAGGTCGATATTTGGAACGTCTAACCCTACGAGGATTTTAGGTGACTTCTACATACAGAGAAAGAAGATGAATTTGATTAAAACAAACGAATTAATAATGACAGGTTGCGTGCTTGCAGTTTGTAAAGCACTGGCTAAAAAAGGCAACAATGTTGCAGCAACAATTTGAGCTCGCGCATATATCCCCATTTAGCCACTAAGGAAACACACTGTTGCGGAAACAAAAAATGTTTCTGAGGGAGTTCAGAAACATTTTTCCAAATTGTTGCCTCGTTAAGCAGCGCTTAACAATTACACATGAAGTGCTTTGAGGCTTTTTGAAAATTCGATTTTCATCACGGACTGAAAGGAACCACCGATAACACACGGAGAACGAAAAAAGAACGAGAAATTTGAAAAAAGGCAGAGATACAAATTCTGAAGTTTTATTTCAAGGAAAACAATGATGACCACTTTTGATCCTACGTATGTTAACCCAGTGTTTATATCAATTTCGATTGTTTTGATGTCACCGTTAATGTTTATATCTCTCACATGAGAACAGCCAATAATACAAGAGAGGGATCAATGTCCTGGGTCACTGCACACTTACCCCTCCCCTAAGCTAGCATTAGCACTAACTTACTAACTTACTATAACTCGTTCGGGGTTAGGGGAGGGGTAAGTGCGTAGTTGCCCAGATACTGCCAATGACCCCAAGATAACATCAGACTGGCTATACAGATTGGTCACGTGACTTCTGTACCTTGGTTTCCCCCAGACTCCGTGCTTTTCGTTTCCTCCACGAGTGCGCCCCTAATCCAGTGGAACTTTCACCGTCACCTAGAACATTCTTAAGTAATTCATCAAATCTGAAAGCAATGAAAATGACATTTAGACGAGAGAGATAAGGCCATCCTCAAACGAAATTATCACGCCGCCAACTGAAAAACAAATGTGGATTTATACCGTCAGAATTATTTGCAACTTCTAGGACACAATTGATATAGATTCACAATTACATTAAACGTGATAAACCCTGAGGGGCGTTAAGTACGAACCCACACACCCATCGCAGTGAATATAATTGGGGACGCAGTTGCGGTCTTTGGCACCAATCAGTTAGAAGAACACAATTTTAACCAGCATTAACAGTCTGCCAAAGTCCTCTGAACAGTATTGTAAGGTGCATTTGATTATATTCATGATAAGTTTAATCCGCAGCTGTAAAGGTGGCCCTTGCAAGCTCAACTCGCACTTGACGGCTAAACTAGAGCCATCTCAAAAGGTTTGCTTTCAAAAATAACCTTACAGGCAACATGTTTTAACAATGAAGATAGAAAAAGAGCGTATCGCCTACCGTTTGGACTCCACCTTCGCTTGTTCTACTGCAGCCTTTAGCTTTTCACTTGTTGCTTGTATAGAAGAATCTGTGGCGGTACCAGAGTGTTCATTTTCTACATATGGTGTGACCAAAGATGGCGAGACTGAAGATGGCGTAATTAACGGCACTACAGATGACAACGTGACAGGTGATGGTATCAGTGGAGCAGGTGTAGTGTTAGCTTGAGGGGTGCCTGCATCAAAAATAAATTCAACTGAGAAAAGATAATTCGTTTGATCTAGCGATCAATCGAGTAAGTCAAAATTGCCTTCTGATCTTGAGTTAATAGGGGTGAGTGGGAGGCGTGGAACAGAGAAAGCTAGGAGGCGAAAGATAGGAGGCGAAGAATGCGCTATTTCCGGAGAACAAGGACGGTCCAGTAAAGAGACGGGAAAGGGAGAGAAAGCTGCGTTATTTTAGTCCTGGCAACAGGGGCGGTCCAATTAAGAGACAAATTGCATTTAGTAAGGTGTTGGGAAGCCAGAGGAATTTAAGTCCTAGGAAGACGGATACAGGAGTTGGCAGCCTCATCAGATCCCCATCCACTAGGAAATGTCGGTGGAATAAACCACAGTCACCGCTTTACAGTTTTTTCACACTTTCACTCATGGTTTAAGTGTATACTACGGAGAAGCTGGGAAACCAAACGAAATGCAGCTGGGAAGAACGTTGAGGGCCGGGGTCGGAAAAATATTACTGTGATGACATAACAACACGTCCAAACAAATTATCAATACCGAGTTGTTTCACGCTCTGGGTAAAGACGTTACAATGTGGACATAGAAGATATTACAGCAGTCTAAATTATTATATGTCGAACATCTTTATACCTCTTATTTCATCAAGCTGTTGTTCCGTGTCCAGAAATGACCTGTGCAGCTTGGTGTCCCTGTTACTCCTTGGTCTTGATAACTCAAGCCTCGAAAAAAAGAGAATAAAGTACAACTGATTGCAGCATAATATTTTCAACAATTGTTCGTTATTTTGCACCAATTGAATGGTGGACAAAAGATAAGAGTGTTACCTTTTGGTGTTCCCAGCTCGAGCAGCTTCCTCTTTTGAAATTTCCGATGAATGTCTCCAAAGCGACGGCTGAACGAATGTATCAAGCTCTTCCTTTAAGTAATACACAACTTGATCTACAAAGCCTGGGCTCGAGTGTAGAATCGTCAGCCGAAAGTTTACGCATGCATCAAGAACAAGAGGCCAGGGAACCTGGGAGGCGGAGAGCCTGGGGCTGGTGGAGAGGAAATTGACTTCGTCCAATACACGTTTGGCGCGATCAAGAATCCACTGCACTCTTCAAAGAGAGGAACAACTTAGTCACGTATTAAGAAGTTAAAATTCACTTCTAAAAGCACGAATGGATTACCTAAAGGCGGGTTTACACGTATAGCAACCACGAACATAGTGACACAGTATGGCACAGTATGGCACAGTATGCCACCTAAGTTGACATTCAGATCCTCGGGGTAGCAAGGACGGTTGTTACAAGAACCCAGCACAGAGCCATTATTTGACACATTCAGGCATTTGTTTTGTAATATTTCTAGTTGGAACTGCCATCGTGTCTTCTTGGGATCCACCATGTTCGTGGCATGAAAGAACGTTTTTTGTTTTTGGTAATGCACGTTGCACCGAAAGAATACCTATTGCAGCGTACCATGCGACGCTTAAGTCTCGCATTCTCCGTTGATGAGATTGTTACCCCACCTCCGACCCTGATGATATGGACCAGTCATCTGATTCAAATAAATGTGTAAATAAAATAATTGTCCAGCTTGTGTCAATAACGTCCCATCAAAGCTACGCGTTTACGTTAACTCTTCATCGACTACCTTACCTGTTTATTAAACCTGGGGAAGAAGGTGACAAACTTCGAGCATACTTCAGGCATAACTCACTTTCGGCGTCCCACGTGCCTAAAGAAGAAAAGACACCAAGAGCGATTAGCGTCTTATTTCTACTAAAAATGACAAAAATTTCATCCAGTTCAAAAGTGTACACAATTGCTCCCCCTTTCGAATCATCTCGACATTTTTTTACAACTCAAATATATTTATTTTGATTGTTTAAAAACGTTTTTTGGTTATTAAGATAAGGCATTACGATGATTCGAAAAAAAAAATGTTCGATTTTTTACAAAGATTTTCTCAACAATGCCCTCAAGCAGGGCAGAGTGGCTGAATGGTAAGAGCGTCGGACTTGAGATCTGGAGGTCCCGGATTCCAGTCCAGTTCTGACCACTTACTGGTGTTGTTCTGGGTAGCCCCTGGTTCAACTTCTCGGCCGCCAGTTGAGACTTCCATTATTTGTTTTATAGTCCCTGAAAGCCCCTCATGGGGAGTGGTCAATTTAATTTATTTATTTGTGAACACGCGATCTTTGCTTCCACTGAGTTTTCAGGACAGTGTAAGTCTACTGTAATTCACGATGTCAAAGAAAGACAAACAAGCAAAAATATCCTGATCTCACCATCAGCAGCAGCTGGTGGTGGAAGGGGAAGTTTTAATGCTGTAATACAACTGCACAGTCTCTGTAGATTTTCTTCGTTGTTCCATGTCACATGAGGTACACCTGAAAATTTAAACTGATGCTATTACAATTTCAAATCATTAGAGCCTGGGAACCTTTGGCGACCGTGTTACATGCCTTAACCGTTCTTTGCCATAAGCACCAAACGTCAACACTAAAAAAATGACAAGGAAAAAGAGAGAGAGAGGGGGGCAAACAAAGAGAAACAATTTCAATTCGCACAATCTCGGAAAACAAACAGCTCTACGTGAACGTACTGTCCAGAGGCTTTCAGTTAAATGGTTACAATTCTGGATTTCATCCAAAAAACAAAACTTAGAAGTGAGCATCCAGCGAACTAGACAGAACCGCGAGAAAGCCATGCTGCAGAGATCTCATTTGATGACTAACAAAACTAGATTTAAATTAAAAATATCTGTGTAAGTGGTTCAGGAACTACACTTGGTGAAAAATAAAACAGCAACACATTTGCTTTAATCAGTCAAAAAATATTTAACAAGGGTCGTATGAGGTGATCCTCATTTCTGTCCACTAAATGATCTCCACAATAAAAGACTGACTGTTCACACCTTGGTCTAAGTTCTCTTTATCACTGAATTCGCTTATGGGCCACGAAAGACGCTGTAAACGACGTGATGACACAACAGCTCCGAGATGATCCAGCACGCTGTTGAATAGTTCAATAATAGCTTCTGGACACTGCAAAAAAATGGGTGAAATAAAGTCAAGAATTTCCCTGAATAGGTCTTGGAGGCTAAAGGATGTGAAGCACTACAGTGGAACCCCGTAATACGACCAAAGTTTCATGGCCCGATGGTGGTCTTATTAACGGGGTTCGTCAGCAACTGAAGGAAATACGACCATATTTCCCCTATCCTTAAAGATTTAAAGTGGCTACCTGTAAGACAGCAGTTGTATTATCGCCACGCAATAATGGCCTTTAAATGTACGATCACCAAGCGTACACTACAAGACTTCAAACGCTGCCTGAAGAGAAGCCTCATCTCAAACTTTTTAGTGACTTAATTACTCCACTTTTGTTGTTTCATTTCATTAATTTAATTTACTTATTAATAATTAATCGGTTTGATTATGTCATTTTACTTACTAGTTAATTAGTCAATTAATTTACTTGTATATAGTATCAATTGTCACTTTATTCTGAAAAGCCCATTTGAGACGAGTAAAGTATGTATATGTATGTATGTTCCACTGTACTTTCAAGAGTGAAGTAGCGGAAAAATGCCGTTTCAATTCGGTAGCTTAAAGACCATCGGTCAGCAGTTGCAAGAAGAAAGTTAAACTCGATCGTCGACGGCCAGTCGGGTCCAGGGTATCCTCCCCGAGAAGAGTCTATTTGGCGGGTGAGCGCGGCAGGCTTATTTCACAGAACAGTGGATGAGAATCGATCGAGAGGAAAGTTTCAAAACGAAATTTCGTTTTGAACAAACTCCAACGCACGAGATTTGGGACACTGGTGTAGTGCTTTACCAACTGAGCTGACAAACGAACTGGAATTTGAAATTTAAACTTCATATTTGGAGTTGTAATAACTCTCGAAAAATTACTATATACACTTGCATACCTGCTGTTCAAGTTTGGCTTGTTTTCGTGTAAAAAGATCCTCAGAGACGGGTACCATAAACTCTCTTTGCAGGCCTACAAAAAAGAGGAGAAGCAAAAGTGAGGTGGAAAGGAGCGAAAGCTATTCAATGTTGGTGAAAACAGCGAATAGGGGAGGGGTGGAAGATTTATACTCAGAATCTTAGATCGGCGCGCTCCAACCCCGCCAAACGTAAACTTTGAAAGAAGATGTCTTTTTTAGCCTTTTAACTCCAAAGATCTGATTACTAATTCACCTTTCTAGCTGCTATACAGTTCCTTGTAGATCTGACTGATAAGTTTGCCGATTCTTATCACCTGTCTGCTGGACAAAGTGATGGAAGCTAAACCCTCATCCCTCAACTTACCATCCTCAATAAAATCAACCAAGCTGTCTGTCTTTGGTGGACTCGAAACGACTGTGCGCCCACCAAGCCAAGTAACGGTTGAACACAACTGAAACCGACAAATATTGTAAAAACAATTAAATTTAAGATGCAAAGGTAAGGTTTAGCTGCGTACTATGTGAGATGAAAATATGGTGCATATAGCGGAAGAAAATGTTGCCAGAGTGGTGAAAACTAATCGTCCCGAGATCCACGTAGATGTCTGAGAAAGCGAAAGGAAAACCGACCAAGCACCAAAAGTAGCTCGTCCCGGATTGAAATGAATTATGTGAACGTTACCTGGAAATCGCCTGAACCTCAAATATGTAGCCGGAGAAATTTCAACGGCTAAAAACATAGGAGATAATAAACGACGGCTGAAATCATTCTGGAGCAATTACAAAGGCGTGAGCGAGCAGAAGGAAAAACGCTGTCAATGACTAGGTATCTGTCACTTTCTTCGCGTTTAGTTGCAGGTGACCAATTGTTTTCGAGAAGCTTTCGTGGGTGAAACCTCGAAATTCGAATAATTTGGAAAGGTAAAACGCTCCGTCCTCACTATGATAATGGTTTATGCATTGGGATAGTTTGTAAAATAAAAATATAACAACCGATCGATAGAAAACGACCGACAAAACCATTTTCGCGTCCGAAAACGTTTCGGTACATTTGACGAAAGAGCACCTGTATGCATTGACCGCCCAGGGGTACCGAAACATTTTCTCACGTGATTATCATAGGTCGCTTGATAAAGGCCCCGTGGCCCGCTCCGATAAATGCAGTATGGCAGTGCGGGTTTTGATTCTGTTCAGGCAACATTTTGGTTCATTAAGAAAATGCTTACTTTTGTTGGTCCTATTCTAGTAAAGAGTAGAGAATGACAAACCGTCGGTGAGAGATCATCTGGATGAGCAAGAGAACTGATATGGAACACTTTACATTCAGACAAGAGACCATCAGACTTCAGCTGCTGGATACCAAGAGATGAAAAGACGTAGGCTAAAAAGCAAAGAATGACAACATAATGATTACGATGACAATACGCGCAAACGTATTTAGAAACAACAGTCAAGCGCTGTCTTTGTTAATCAGAAAACAAAGTTAAATTGCCTACGCCAACTGAAAACGTTCTGATTTCCTTCCCGCTCCAGCGAATTGGGGATACATCCACACACATAAAACAACTAAAACACGCAAACAAGCGAAACTACATGAAATACAAGTTACTTAAGCATCTAAGTATTACATAATTACGAAACAGGAAGGATCGCCCATCAGGAAGATCTTTTGAGGGACATGAACGAGACATTCATGCTTGACTGGAAGATGTCCAATGGCTCAAACTTGCAGTGATAGAAATCTAGGTAATACGACTGTTATACAGGGTAGCGACTTTATGGTGCGTATTGCATGATAAATTTACCTTCTTCTAGCGTTGTGTTGTCACGGCCTAAGGCAATCACAGCGACTGGGAGTCTTGGCTCCGGAGGTTTGCTTTCCAATAAACGTCTCAGTCGAATAGACGACTCTCTCGCAGCCTAAACAGGGCGTAAACAACCCAACATGAAATATAAATCAAGGAAAATTGACTTAGTCGAGGGTGACACAATCCTTTTTTTTATATAAGAATATACTTTATAAGAATACCCAGGCTGAAATTAGCGAAATTTTAAGAATATTTTAAGAATAAATCTGAGGCTGAGGTTTGGAAAAGAATATAGTTTTGTGTGGTGCAAATTTGTAAATACCACAAAGTTGTATGTCTTTAACTGTCAGGGTTTTCATTAGCAGCCGGTTGCCGGTGGATTTCTGCCGTCTGTCAGACCACTTTGTGCCGGACACTTTTGCCCAAAGATGCAAAATACAGCGTTGGTGAGCTGTGTGTTCATTGTAATCTGTAGCCATCTACTTCAACCCATTCATCCATCTACTTAAAATCGTAGTGACAACCCTGATTAAAATAACTAAATCGTATAAACTTCTTCCATTTTCTAAACGGTAAAACTAACCAACTTGGGACGGATCGGAGCACGTGCACGAGCACGTGCACATAGATTAGGGCACTTTCCATTTACAGGATCCATCCGGGTGGAAATTTTGTTTAAATATTCAATGCTGTAGCTTGTTCAAATACAAAATGGATAAGCCACAAAATGTACTAGTATCAGTTGGGAAGCTAAAAAAGAACAGAAAAAGTGCTCTGATTTAGCCGATGGTCCATTATTTCTGAAACGTTCCAGATGGAATGGTATGTACCATTTGATTTTCCAACCAGAATTTCCGGGTTTTCCGTGTAAATGGAAAGCGCCCCTAAACACCAAACTAGTGTAATTGATACCCCAAATAAAAGAATATGTTCTAAAACCGAAATGTCATACGCTGTAATATCTCAGAAGAATATACATAAGAATATTTCCAGTCTAAAATCGGCAGAAAAATAAGAATATTCAGCCTGGGCTAGAAAAACAATATTCTTATAAAAGAATAAAAAAAAATTATAATTACACACTGTCCACTATACCTGACGATTGACCTGCAGTTCTCGCAAGTCTACAACGAAAATGATTGCACAAGCTCCAAGGAACTGCCGGCTCTCCAACACTTCTCTGACTTCTGAGTTTGTCAATACGCCATAACAAGCCTACAGTAGGTAAAAAGTAGATCAACGGCGGTCAGTTGGACACGATCCATTTTAATCAGTGAGTTTTATTTCCCGTGACTGATTCTGGGTTTATTTTTTAATAACAAACCAAACAAAAACAGCAACAACCACCCATAGAGAAGCAAAGCAAACTAACACAGAAAAAACGTAAACCTTAGAGTTAACCTTGGAATTTTTAAGCTTATGGTGTAACGCACAGAAGAGTAATCACATGTAATCAAATTGCATAGACTCGTGATACCACCTAACCAATCAACAGTGAAGAACCTTTCCTAGAAAACCAATCAGACTTCTTATGTGTACTTGAGTTGGTTTCGCAAGATAATTATGACAGAATGGCGGGCTCGTACACTGTTTCAGAAACAAAATTCCACGACTTTTCCACGCCTCGGAAAGTTTTATTCCTGAAACCATGATGGACGTGAAGTATTTTCAGTTGGCTGGCTTCTTTCAAGAAAACCTTACTAATTGAGTTAACAAAATTTCAGTGTTCTCCACGACCTCCTACCATTTTCAAGGACTTCCCAGTCCCGAAAAAATGCTAGACTAAAATTCGAGTACTTTCAATGATTTCCACGACTCGTATGAACCCTTACGGAACTCTGCGGTACATTAGCAAGTCAACCCAACCCATTTTTACTTAATCTCAAGCAATCTCAGACCTGTGCATTTAACTTTCTACTTTGCAAGTGACAATGGGCTGAAAACCTCGTCTTTCTCCGCAACCAACCTTAGCGCATATTTTGAGGGTTGTGCTCTGTGTTGGAAATCTCCGAATTTCTGCTCTGTAAAGTGATAACAGATCGATCTAAAAGAAAAAAACAAAACAAAACAAAAAGACAATGCGATGTTACTTCGGGGACGCAAGTGATCGGCAGACGAGCGACATGCACAAGTACATGCACATGTCCACACACGACTTCCGACAATCACTCAAATATTGTAACTGGCAGCGATCATTATTATATATCACATATGTGACACAGAACGTCTCACAGCAATACGTAAATCTGATGTAAATCATACAGTTAAGGTACTAACGTGCACCAATCAATGGGACTTTTGATTAATTAAAGAAAAAAAACGCACTTCTGGAATTAAGTGAGTGAGTCCCGTAAGCAAGATTGGGTTAAAATCTGGGCTTGGCTTATTTTTTCCGCAACAAGAAAGAAAGCTCTCTGGCCTTTCTCTACGAAAACTATTGATTTCTCTTCGAAAACTATTATACAATGGATATACCTAGAACTTTTCTAACGCAAAACAAAAACAAAAACAAGAAAAAAAACGCCGAGGCAGCAACTAACATTGTCTGAGAACAAAAAGGAAACCTGACCTTTCGCTTGACTCCTTGTGGAATGCTATTAGGCAGCGGATACAGCCCTCTTTTGAATTTTTCCTTTATAACAAAACTCATGAACCGTCCTCTGTCACCATTGGTTAACTCCACATCGTCGCAGCCTTGTGGGAAGGATATGATCAATTTCCAATGAATGGGAGACCTGTGAACCGATCTTTCAGCAACCAGCTGGGCTCTAATTGAGTCTGCAAGCAGTGAGGGCATGTCCAGTGGTCTACAGGCCTGCTCTCTGGGAAATAGCAAAAATGTTTTCTTGGTTAAACCTAAAAGCCAGGCTATACTAAGAATACCCCGTCCGAATGCTACAATGTCTGTAGCTTGACCAAGAAATAAACAGAGCATTTTATTGAAAGATGTGATTTAATCAATACTGTCACACGCAAACTCGGAAAAAAGAAATTCCAAGTTCTTCGAGTATTAGCCTGTTCCAGGCTCTCAGATAGTGGAAGTGCGCCAACGAGATGAGTGAGCGAAGAAAGTCGAGCGGGGACTGGGCGTAGTTCCCGCCGCCCGTCCCAAGCCCCCTCTCCTTTATTCGTCAGTATATTTTCGTCTCGCTCTGCCGGTCCTATCGCGCTCCATTTACTGACTGAACCCTTGGAACAGGCTATCCGAGCATGAGTCGAACCTAGGACCTTCCCATTACCAGTTTTACTAGTTTTACCTGATGCGATCCATCTCGATTTGTCTTTCCTTCAGTGCATCACTAAGTTCACGCTCGTGGACATCAGTTCTGCAAGCGACAACACAAAAAAACGATCTGTTATCATGGCAATAAACAAACCATAAAAACTCTCATAAACGCAAGCGTAACCATTACCACAAGGCAAACCAGCATTTTTTTTTTTTTAACTAAAAGAGCTCATACATTAGTGCTACCAAAAGGGTTTAAGGCTCGGAGTATAATCAAATCAAAAACACAAACACAAGGTTCCACGTCTTCACATATGTTGGGGATAACGGACAGGCAGGAGTTTCGTTTGAGGCCGGACGGCGGACATAACGTCCAGCAGTTGGACATGAAAAATCCAGTAGTATTAACGTCCAGAAGTTCACACGACATCCGCTTGTTTAACCTATCAATTAGTTACCTTAAAATGTTGCCGAAAACCCTGGGACTTCACTCGCTTGAACGATCGTACTTCACTTAGTTATGGTAACATACATTAATTACCGTATGGTGGCCATGCTGATGCCCTGTCGTCTGTTTCCAACAAGATACTCTAACTGTTCCTCGGCACTGAGCATGGGAGCCCCTGGTGGAAAGGTGCTAAGAAGGCTCTTGAGGTGTACACTGGTTCGAAAACATTTCGCCCATCTTAAAACAAGAAAGAAAAATGACTATAAGAAACAATAACCATAAATGTTCATTTTACTGTGCAAATTCAACGCAAGTTTTCAAATACGCCTTACAAATAAAGCTTTACTATTCTCAAATCAAATCAAATTAAATCAAATGCTGGTTTTTGTAGAGAGGGGAAAACCGGAGTACCCGGATAGATGATTCCATCGGTGAGTCAGATGTTTTTCGTTTTTGTTCACTTATGACACAAGGAACAAAACACTAGTTTTTTTTTTCGCTAAATCTGAGTCTGCGGATGACTTTCCAACGACTGACCATTCCGTTCAATTGAAAGCCACTGAGCTGTGCATTCGCGCGTCATTCTTTGTTTACTTGTTTGTATCGTTTTGATCCTCAAGGACAGGAGATGGTTCTAAGGGGAAGAAGTAATTGGAAGGGTGGTTTACAACGTATTCTCATCCTCAAAATCATCTTCATCCTTATCATCACCGTCAGCATCACCATCATCATCAACAACAACATCGTCATCATCACCTTTGGAAGTAGCGCGCGGTCCTCCTTTTCATAACCTGCCCAGCTAGTAATTGCAGTTTAGCGTCTCTTTCTGCCTTTTCTTCTTCCAAAACATCCCATGCAAGGTCCCGTAGTTCATTCAATACACCTTCGTCGATTAATGACAGGGATATCTTTCTTGTAGCTTGTTCTCGTGCTATTTTGAGAAGCTCCTCTCGCACTTCCCTGAAAAAGGAGAATAAACGAATGAAGTAGGCGAGCAACCAAGGAAGAACTGAAAGTAAAATTCTCATGCGAGGTAATGCACCAACGATTTTGTCCATTTTGCAAAATGAATGAAATAATTGATGAGAGTGGTTCGACGTTTGCGCTTCCGGCTTCCCGAAAAAAAGAACACTTTTCTTTGATGATTTTCACAAACGCTATTTGTAGAACTAGTCATTCAATTATCTACCTGATGGAAAACGGGTTTAAATCTGTGCCCAAAACATATCTTTTTAGGACACCTTTTATTTAGTTAAGACTGTTAGATTGTGGAATTTTAAACATATTGTTTTGCTAGGCTTACTTAAGTTTTTAACCAGATTCTTATCTCCTTTTCTGAAACATTGTTGCAACACTCTTTTGACCACATTTGCGTGGAAAAAGCGGGCTATAAATTTTAACTACTGTATTTCTTAATAACAAATGAAATATTTGCTTGCGAATAGGATTTTTATGTTTTTCCCTGTCGAACTAATGTTAAATTATCTTATTGCGTTATGGGTTGCGTGACAACATCCGGGTATTCGCTGAGAGGTCATGGGGCTAAATCAAAGGATGTCCCCTCTAGGGGCATGCATTACTATTACACAGTCGATGACGATCGCATCATTCAATTCTTCGACTCGCTGGGGAAGGAGGTTTTTCCCCTCCCACCCTTCCCTCTTTCATCCTCTCAGCAGTGCTGTGTGTTGTTTCGCGGTTTCGTTTTTGAGTGCCCTCACCTTTACTGGGCCAGAAAAGTATTTAATTTTGATCCTTGTAAATTATTTATGATCTCAAAACATGATTTATTAAAGCGGCTATGGGCCTTTGTTCATAGCCATTTAATTCCACCATTGGTGTGTTCTGTTGGGGCTCAGCAAACAAGCTTCAGGATATGCAACACTGATTCATGTGTAAATGGGATGATAGGGGGAAAACATAAATACGAACACGAAATTTCCAAAAGCAAGGCAAGTTACCAGTGCAAGCCTGCAAAGAATACAGTTTACCTCACAACATCTTCCGCTATTCCTGCGCATTCACGGTTAACAAACTCCTCTGTAAGGTAATCGCGGATAGCATTTGACACCCGTTCTCGAGTTGCTGCATTTTCTTGAGCAATCCTAGAAAAAATAGGTTCGCAAAACGTACATGTGTAGCTTGGACAAATAAATAAATCCGATCGTGCCATGATGTGGCTAAACACTTCGTGTAAGCCACACGACAAGAAAAAAAGCTGCAATTTGTCTGTTGCGAATTAATTAATGTTGTAATAATTTAGGGTGGGTCTGACAAACTACACACAAACAGCGTGCAACAGAGGACAACTAATAACACTTTTCAAAGTTAGCAAACTATGTTGTAGGGTTTAATCTAAAGAAAATGAAAAATTTAAAAATAGAAGTATGGCAAAGTGAGACGAGTGGGCAAGTTAGTGAGCGCTGCCATTTGAGATCACACTGAGATGAATTAAAATAAAAAAACACATGGCTTAGAAAACACTCTAAGGAGGTGCTATACCTCTTGTTCTGCTTTTCATCGGTAATAACAGATGTTGCAGTCTCTCTTACAAACTCAATTAGCGTGTGCTCTTGCAGTTCATCAGCTATCTTCGAAGATAACTCAAGACAGTTATGAACCTATCAACAAAAATAATAAAAACAATTGACGACCATTGTAACGGCCATTGTAAGTATTCATAAGAGCAAGCAGTAAAAAAATTCTCAAGCGGTGAAGCAACTGTTTGAATTTAGACGGAAGTACTCTCAAGTAACGTACTTATCGGCTAATGCAGAAATTTCTATTTTTCCTTGTTTCTTTGTTTGATTGATCGCGCGATCGACGATTAAGTTTAACCTACGATGCGCAAATTTAGCTCACGGTGGCGCCAGATCCTTTGGCAGTCTGATGTTGTACTTTCGGTTACAGTAAAAACCCGCATAAAAGAGCAAGTAGATTAAGAACCTCCAGGCTGAGATTTGGTAAAAAGAAAACCATATACAAAAGAACCAGTTCAATCTGATAATTCAACTGGTTGTTATATGCAAGGAAATACTGAGTACCAGCATATTTCTTAGGGTAATCTTTATGTTGCTGGGTTGGTTATTTGGTTCAAGAACCTATTCCAAAGTCACTACCTCTCATTTATCTGTGCCAGCAACTCCCTTGTAATTAATGAGCAGTCCCTCGATTTGAGAGGATAGAGTCAATTAATAATGTATCACTTGACACCATCCTCAGTGCAGTTGTGCAATACAGCGCATAATTTTCAGAAAGAATTTAAGAGCATGTTAAGAACAGCTTGAGTACCCAATATATAAGAACGGCATCAGCCTGAAACTGAAAAACATAGGTTCTTTTATGCGGGTTATTACTGTAATACACAGGTGCATCAAAGAAACCGTCGACAATGTCTAAGTTAAACAGTCAATGTCATCAGTGATCCCGTTTCCGTTCGCATCTCGGTTCCACCGAAAACAGTGATGAATAACTCCCGCGCGATAGCTTTAAGGAAAATGTGACCAGAATATTTTAACACTGATGAAAAATTGTCTTTCGAAATTAAATTTATCTCTAAAAGTGGATGACATTTCGTTGACGATTCGATCACCTTTAAAACGACAATTAAAAAAGACAACAACATCAGAAAATTCCAAGAAAGTTCCACCTTTAAAACGCTTTGCAAAGGATCGACAGTTTAACGTTTGTTTGTTTTTGAGAAGATGATGTACCGTGGAATCTTATTGAAGAGCATACCTTATCAAGAGCTTCTTTAGTGAGCTCTGTACACATTTCATTGAGTACCTCCAGGAACAGGCTCTTGGTACAGTGTGTGATTTCCTACAAAGAAAATTAAAATTACGATCAGAAAAACAAACCATGGAATATTCTAGAATTCTAGAGCCTGTACATGATAAACACAATGGTACGATGGCTGAAAGCTTTGGGGCACTGGATTTCAACTCGGTGACCACTCTGGCCACTAACTGGTGTTGTTCTGGGTAAGGGCCTGGTTCAACTTCTCGGTCTTCCTAGTAAATTACTAACTGGTTTGCCTCCTGCCAGTTGGGATTCTTAACTGTGTTATTTTATTCATGCGTTTAAATCGGTAGACACTGAAAAGCTATTCCTCACTATGTTATCGTTCAATATACTGCACAAGGTGGTTCTAGTTTCTCTGCTCTTTCCAAATTCAATGAAATATCTGAACAGAAGCTATTCAGCACTACCGTTACAGTTAACGTTTCAGTTTTCCCACATGAATGCTGTCGTTCTTTGAAGACATGTCAATTTAGATTCTTTCCATTCTAACACGCAACACGCAACGAACGTACCTCGGCTGTGTATACTACTGTGGCTTTTGTCTGGCTCTGCGGAGGCTGAACAAAACAATACTGTCAGCAGTAAAGCCAACGTTATGAAGTTACCCGAACTATTTATATAAGCGACAATCTATTGTGGAACTAATAAGAGCTAAGGATACCAAATTATGGAGCAAGGTTACAGCTCAAAATCATTGCCTGAATGATCTACTCCCCCCACAGAAAACACGCGCACTTCGGGAGAGAGGTCAAAATTATATTTTACCACAAGTCAGATCTGAACGCTTTAAGCGTTGCTTCATTAATAGGCGCCTTTTTGGCTTTGTGTAGTGCCTTGATTGTATAGTGTAGCATAGTATAGTTTTGTCTTATTAGTATTAATATGTTCTCGTTAGTATTGAATTGTACACTTCTCACGCCTGTCTGAGAGTATATTTTCAATAAAGATATTTATTATTATTACTATTATTATTATTATTATTACTACTATAACAGGACTAAAGTTGGCAGTAACACCTACCTGTGTAAACGGCCTGTGTACAGTCTGTAAAATAGGTGAATGAGAAGCATCATCAGTTCCACCAGAGGATGCCGCTGATGTGATTGACACCTGTCTGCCAGACGTACCTGGGATTGTTTGTTGTCTCCCAGGCAACGACAGCGCCGGCGTGTTACCGGCAAGTGCGCCGTCATTATTTTGACCCGCAGCTTGAGATGAAGTGATGTCCTCCTTGCAAAGTGCAGCCACAAGTTCGCCTACGTCTCCAATGTAGCAGCCGTCCTCATCAAAGCTGAGGCGTGGTTGGTGTTGAGGGGGTGGCGGTAGGGGACCATTGTACACCGTCTGTGGGACACGAAAGAGTGTTTCTAGCGCATTTTCAACAAAACGACTGAAAATAATCACTCTGGTCAGGCGCTAAAAACGCAAACAATTAATGTGTGTGGTACGGGTGTGGTGGATTGTGCTCTTCAATGGATGTATCGGCTGAGTGCGACGGAAGTATAAGGATTTTTGAACGGGTTTAAATGGAACAAGAGAGCGATAAAAGAATAAATATATCGTTGACTTTGGGGAAACGTGTTTGTTCTGCGGATTTGAAGCATGTGAGCACGGTTTGAAAAGCTCGAGGTTGGTGAACTCAGTTATGTTTGCGAAACAGCTCTAGCAAGCTTAAAATAAACAGAACAAACAACTAGACAACAAGCTCAATATCGTGTTCACAATTTGAGTGTTCTATCTTTGCACATTCTAATGTTAGAAAACCTACATTCAGAAAGGTTAAATTTATACTTAACTGTCACAGCGAGTTAAGAGTACATTTCGCCTCATAAAGAAGGATCGTAAGCCTAAGCAGTGTGGTGCACTGAGCAATAACTACCTGATATCAAAATTCGTGAAAACAAGTCCCGGTTGAGCATGGAGACTGAAGGAAAGGCGAACGACTTTCCACACCCAACGAAAAACTCTCCACACGAAGCAAGACATAGTTCTCCCCAGGGTTGGGTCAACTTTAGACAAACTGGGACTCACCTCCCCAATAGAGTAGTTCCGTTTGGACTCAATCAGTTTGAGGGCTCGTTTCATCGGAAATCTGGTCTCAGGTTCAATAAACGAGGACCGTGCAAAATTAACACAGCCACCTTTGACGCTCAAGCCGTGATAGGTGCAAAATTCTTCAGCCTGTGGTGGAAAACACAAAACAAGAGAAAAGGCTATATATACTAAAACTCTCTTCATTGGAGTAAATGTTTGAAGCACAGGTAACGTACAGTGTATGGTTCAAACTTAACGTAGGAAGTGCCTTTAGTATTTTCTCCAATTCACTTAAAACTACAGCTTGAATTCTTCATTTCAACAGGAATACCACTCTAAAAACGTTCAGAGTTGGGGGCATTAAAAAGAGGACTCGGCGAAAATGATACTGGTGGTGGTGGTTTGGAGAAACTTTGCGTAGTGATTAAGAGGGGACGAGGAAAAGCCGGAGAATAACAACTGTGCTTTAGGTATTGGCGTGCCTTTTACTTAAAACCTCCGAAAAATTTTCAAGCCCAAATGACCAATTCTCCCTGCACGATATTCTGTATAAGGACTCAGTAATGAAACTCTTAAAACTGTATCAGAGAAAGAAACATTAATTGGGGCACCAATCACTCCCGGCTACTGCCGTGTAGAGAAAAGAAGAAGTTCGAAGCTCTTTGGGATAAGACACTAGAAAACCTAATGGCAGAAAAGTAGCGAAAAAGAATCACAAAAGTCAATTCAAAGTACCTCGGATTCGTCCTCAAAAGCCAAGATGTCGACCAGTTCTTTGAGCTGGAAGGGTGTGGTCCTGTTCTGTAGACTGAGGGAGTGACTCAATGTCTGGATTGCTCTGCTACGAACCTGTGAGAAATACGCTAAGCGGCTTTTACACTTAATCGATGACATTCCCTCTAATGCCATTCCAAAGCAAGCTCTTGTTTAAGAGGGTTTGTCTTTAAATCTCGGTCCTATCAAGTCAACGAGTTATTCAAAACCTCTTTTGCCCACAGATGAAGAGTACGCAGCCTGCGTGGCAAGCGTTTCCGTGGGGTTTCAGACCTTGACAGCCGATTTCCGAATTTCACAATACAGAAATCGGTTATCACGAAGATGAAGTGTAAACACTTGACGGAAAGGACAAAAGTAATTCGAACGTTACGTGGTTTTCCAGTCCGCGAAAGAAGTACATTTTTTACAAGCCTGGGCTATTTCTCCGATGACTTATTTCAAAATGGTAAAACAAATTCAAAAGAAATTAAAGACACTCGCAGATTAATCTAGCGAGGAGAGGTACAATTGCCCTTTTTAATAGTAAACTAAATTCGTAGGTATTAGAAGAGGATTCAGATAGCTTCACCGAGCGAGTGGCGTTAAACCCTTTACAAAGTGCAATCCACAGGCCGTGCGAGTTCACATCATGTAAAGATGGATGATCACAGCTTGATCGCCAGATATATATTGTCCAAAAGAACGCGATAAGAAAAACGTTTGACTGAAAAATATGGAAAACAAATCTAAATGAAGGACATACCTGAGTAAAGTAACGGTGCAGCAAACATGCACTGAGGTACTTAGCATTTCTAACCGAATAAAAGAAAAAGAACTGATCAGCATCAAATTTCTCCTTGTTATATTAACGCTTTGTAAAACAAAGAGGTCAGGAGAATTAAGGACATGATCACACAAGATGAATTTCTAGGAAATAGAAATAGGGAATGTGTCGCTAGGGGCAACAAGTGAGAATTTAAATTTTGATCTTGGGGTTTATTCTAAAAAGACAAACGCTTATTCGGGAAAAAAAAAATCCCAGTTCTCCGACTATGCGTGTGAAAATAGAGAATAATTACATCTTCCACCTTATTTTGCACTTCCTAGTCCAATTATCATCATTCAAACCCGACAAAATTCCCACAATTAGCATAAATTGCTTTTAAACACTAATATCACCGTTCTTCGCACATTTCCTATGGTAAACATCAGGAGAATTAGTTAAACAATCAAGACTTTTGTTACTTGCTTATCACTTCCTTTTTTCTCGTAACCTTTGTTTGATTGAGCAGTATTAATACAAGGCGTGAACTAGACATTGGTCGCTCCTATGGTTTAAATGGTTGACATCAAATTTAAAGTGAATAATGCATATGAAAGAAATCATATGTGAACTGCGGATATGAAATCAAGTGAAGAATGATCGTCACAGTTGTTTTCAGGCTTCTTTACGCAATTGCAAAAATTGCGATCATTCGACTGCGACGATCATTCTTCATTTGATTTCATATCCGCAGTTCACATATGATTTCTTTCATATGCATCATTCACTTACATATCTTTCACGGGAACATATGAACCCAAAATTGACCTGCTCCCAACGTCAGTGGCTTCATAGCTCAGTTGGTAGAGCATCGCACCGGAATCGCGAGGTCACGGGTTCAAGCCCCGTTAAAGCCCTGAATTTTTTTCAGGCTTCTTTACGCAATTGCAAAAAATTGCGATCACAACTGCGACGATCATTCTTCATTTGATCACATTTAAAACTTGTTACAATAACGAAGAAAGACACTGCACGTAAACACATTCAAAGTCATCAACTGAGTAACAAGTTACATTTGTAAGACAAGTAATAGATGTACCTCAGAAGACGAAAGAATCTGACAAAATTGTTACTGTTCAAAGCATGGAACACATCCATGGCAAATCGCACTTCAGCAGACTTTTGAACTTCATCTCTAAACGTCATTGCCTCTCTGAAAACAAAAAAAAATATAAGCGACCTTCTTAAACATAAAACTCACAAGTTCCCGTTCAAGGAGAGAAGTATACCTTGCTGACGATTGCGGTAAACGTGATTGTCAATTAACAGCCCCGCTACAATTTGAAACCAACAAAAATTAAAAACACAAGTAACTACTTCGCTAACAGCATAAGCTATGCCCTAGGTTACCTTAGAGTGTCTCCTTCATTCAAGTTCAACAAAATGTCGTAAGCGCGAAACTCTGCTTCCTGCGGGCATGTTACACCCTGTAAATAAAATTTTTAATCATCAGAAGTCTTCAATTAAAACAGGGCCTACTAAATACAAGAATACCTCACAAAATAATATTGTCTGGGTAAGCTGAAAACCACACATAGGGCACTACGGTCACATGGTAGCGGGGTATTACCCCTTTAATGTACCAAATAAAGTTTGAGCCTGAGCATTGGCAGTCATGGTTAGCTGTTTCGCCCCTGTTTGGCCTCATCAGCCTGGCATAGCTAATACCCGAGCTCAAGTTCCTACGTCAATAAACTGAACAAGGAATGAAAATGTGAAGCTTGTGGGGTGTGAGGCATTCTTGTTACACCGAGTCACACCTCACAAGCTTCACATTTTTCTTGTAATATAATACTTCCACTTACCTGGGTGCCAGAGGATTTTTTTTCTCTTTGGGGGCGGATTTGAGCGGCGAAGCCGCGATAGCGAGTCGCGAAGCGGCGAGAGAAAAAAACCTCTGGTCTCGGCTGTACTTTGGCATGGCATGGGAATGTGGCATAAGAGAAAATTGATGCCAGCATGCAAGCTTCCTTCAAGGTAAGTTGAGCATCAAAATCATAAGAGAGGTTTTCAACTCGATCGTTGTAAACCTAGAACCAAAGCAATTTCTCTGACCAATCACAACAGACGCAGACAGCTCAGTAAACCAATCAGAATTAAAGTAATTACATGCAACCGGCGCTAAGCGAGGGAAAATGCGCCCGTGTAACTCGCAATTGGTTTTGGCTTTTGTTTAGCTTCTCTTTGGCTGAAAAAGTGGTGCCAGTTTTGCCAACCAATCACAGAGCGAAGTAAACTAAGTTAAAGCCAAAGTAAACGCGAATATTACTTTCGACACTCCACTGGAAACCGCCCAAGTTCTTTGCCTTTTGGAGAGCAGGGTTGGCGCAGCGGTGAGAGCGCTCGCCTTCCACCGATGTGTCCGAGGTTCGATTCCCGCACTCGGCGTCATAAGTGGGCTGAGTTTGTTGGTTGTCTACTCTGCTCCGAGAGGTTTTTCTCCGGCTACTCCGGTTTTCCCCTCTCCTCAAAGACCAACATTTGATTTGATTTGATTTAGAGTTTATTTGATTTACAGTCTCCCCAATTAGTAGAGCACCCGTGCTCGGCTAGGACGATTTGAGACTTAAATAAAGTTGTTATTATTATATGAACATATTACAGCTACGCTATTGTTCTATCGATTATCTACCCATTCATTCAACAATCAAAAACTACCTTGTCCTTATAAAGGTCTCCATAAAACTGTTTCAAAGTCTGCAAGCATTTCGTCAAGTTCTCAGTGTTGATCTTGGCATCAAAGGAGTTCATGTCCGCCTCGCACAACAAATGAGCACAAATAATGTGGAACCTACACACGGAAAAAGGCAAGAACTCAGTTTTAAACGCTGGCATTTGAAATGGGGATGAGGGAACATACAGTGTACCTGCCAACTTTTTCTGACTCAAAGGAGTTGGATTTTGTTTCTGGGAGTTCCAGGATTTTTGATGACGACACGACCATATCCGAATATTACCGAAGACGTACGAAGACGGTCGAAGATTTCGGAAACGTTCCGAACGATTAGCGGTAATTCCGAAGTTCTCAAGAAAATGAATATGCTCCATAGATCCCAATTATCTTTCCTTCAAAAACAAGATATTTCGGGGAAAGTATCGTCATTCACCCATTTTACATGGACTTACCGTTTCTTGCAAAGTGTGTCGAAAGCGTAGAAGCGACAAGCGATGTGACTCAGAAAACAGGCGGCAATTTTATTCCAAACAGCGACAACCGACAGAAATTGGCAGAGAAAACGCGACAGTTTGCGACAGGGGCAATTCAGTCACTTTTAATTCCTCTTTGCTTTCTTTCCGACAGTGACATTTGTCTCAACCAAACAGGCGACAGACAGATTTGCAAACAAGCGACAATGCGACACCCCACAAACCCCCCCCCCCCCACCTCCCTTACAAGCTTAAATTATAGTAACCTTGCTGTTTTCTCCACCAGATCAACACAGTCAGGGTCACACAGGTGCTGTTGGGTGATATCCTGAAAAGACATAAATTATGCTGGTTAAAATAAATAATTATAGATCCTTTTCAGTCACGTGACCAGCGGCCACATTGGTTCAATTAAACAAAAGACAGTATCTGCATAAAAATAGAGTTCAACATGGCCGCCGTGACATCATGTGAAAACGATCTATTACGAGGATCCGTTCCTAAATTCTGATCATGATAATCCAAACAGAAGCTACTGAGATATCGGCCTTCGCTCACAATATCAGTGTTCCACCGAGTAACTATCAGCTAATCACTAACCTCATAGAAATATCTGATGTTTTTAACACAAATATCGTATGCTTGTTTTAAAACCGACAAATTTTAAAAGGGTGACTACGGCGAGCTTTTTGAACTAGCTTTCCCAAGTCGAACTCTTCAACATTTTGCACACGACTTGGAACCGCTCTAAGAAAATCGCTAAAATGGCTTTTACGAGCTCAAAAAATTAAAAACCGATAAAAATATAAGAGAGCATGCCTGAATTGAGACTTTCTATAAAATTCAAGCTTCTGAGATTGACTTCATCAGCAGCTCATGTTCTTCGAGGAAATGTAACTGATTCACAATGGTACTTGAGCTAAGTTAACCAGCTTTGAACTTTGATCGGCTTAAAAAAAGGATGTAATTTAGAGCAAAAAAGTGGTGCAATTTGGGAATAAATTGCACTGCTGGGAGCCAATCAGATTTTATGAATTTCAAAATGGGTGTAATAAATACTTAAACAACGTATTTTTCGTGGTTTACCTTTCTGATTCCTCTGGTTCTGTTCCACACGAAATCAAACCATTCACCTTCTCTGCCCTCCACAAGATCCATAATGTTGGTTGCTAGATAATCCATTGTCATTTTCAGAACTGGTATCGGACGTAGCTCGTGAGGGAGAGGCTCCTCCTGGAAAATTCATTTCATTTCAGCCATCGTCAACTTCCAGCAATTTACTCAAGTAATTATTTTGTAGTATCTTTATCACTTTGCATCAGAGTAAAATCTCAACAAATGTAGTCAACAAATCGAAGACTGTTTCAGCCGACAGCAGTTTTCAGAGAAGTCAACTAACTTCACAGGATATTCAAAATCCGAGACAGAACATAATGTAAGATTTGAATAGGAAAATGACAAAACTGGTGAACTTTAACGTTCCAGTAAATAAAAGTCAAACAACAGAAAAATCCAACAACACTGTAGAAAAATAAAATAACAACAAGGGAGAGCAAAGATTTACAACACTAGACCTGAGACAAACCTTATCTGCGGCTGATCTATCATACTCTTTAATTGCACGACAATGATCCACTTGAGGATTTTCATCCTACAAGATAAGCAAACCAGTTAAACCAGTTATAGCCAACCAGCTGAGTTCTGCGGACAATCATTGGATCAGATATAGTCAAGTGATAAGCCAGGTGATAAGTCAGTTTCTATCCGAAAGAAACTCATAATTTTAACTCTCTGCGTTTTAATCTAGGAATAAAAACAATCTACATGTTCTCAGTTTTCATTTCCTGGCTTCTCGTCACTCCACAATGAAGGGTGCAAATTGAGACATAAAATGGACTTCCAACCATTCCATACGTACCGACAACAACAGTAAAATCTCAGTAACACAATAGCTGGCATTGAAAAGTTTCAATGCGCGCAATGAAATGCTATTATTTTGATAACAGCGACAACTCTTCAGCACCCTTAAGGCAAATTTCACCACTACTGTTGTTACCAGGCACTTACAATACTGCCTGTCCCTGGAATAGACTCAAATACGCTCAACCTTCTTTGGTATTCCCTCATGTACCTCTCCTGAAAAAGAAGATACACAGAATAAAGCCGTTACCCACACAACGGCTGCGAAGGAGACTATCTTATGAGTCAACCTGCCGTAGATCAGTATATACAGGGACCGCGGAGCAATTTTAAAAGTGCGAGCGGCTGCTCCCGCTTCTTCAACTGTAAAAATGGTTAAAACGCATCAAACTCAGTTTAATTCAAAAGACTTATTCCGTCAGACTTGGATGATTTTCTGCGAAGTCCGCCGGCTTTAGCCGACAACTATCATCCCGTGAAAGCTCTTTTCATGGCGGTCAATCTCATCTCCCACATGGTCCCTGTTTAATGAACAGAGAGGCAGCCAAGATTTATTTCCTATAATTATGTGAACGTTTATTGATCATAGCCTGATCAATAAAAATCTCAATGTTTGAATTGTTTCCCTCGAATTCGTCTCGGAGAAATTGAGATTCTCGGGAAACAAAATTCACTGTTCCCCTCGGGACCAGTCATTAAGTGTTAAGTGTGTACATCCTCTGATATCACAACACTGTAAAGGTTGTTTATTATTTCAGCATAAACCAAATCCTTAGGTAGCATCTTTTTATGCGCACTCTGCTGGGCTGCTGCAGACAGTATTTGCTGTTCACGTATTGGCATAGTCCTTTTATACTCTGCATGTGAGAGTTTTTCACCTTTTTTACATTACATTACATTACATTACATTATTTACCCTCAGATTTTAGAGTAGCTTACGCAGCTAATATCTCCGAGCATTTTACCAACGGATGAGATAGACCACCACACGGCGAACTAGAGGTACGTCCCCTTCTCTATTCGAACAGTGTGTGGTTTCTTTTACCACAGAATCAATTATGAAGAGTTGTGAGACGGGGCCTACGCTTTATCGTCCTTATCCGAGAAGACTAGAAAGTCTAACCATTTTGTATCTAAATACAGTGTAGTGACTTGCGTGACAGGTGTTCCAAGGGTAGGCCAAGAAAGAAGGGACTAACTGTCACACACGCTGCTACATGTGAATTCTGGTAAATGTAATAATTATTGTAAAATGCCCATCTTGATCTGCCTCCCTTTTTCCGAACGAATGTTAAGTTAATGTGATGGATTCCTCCTTACCTTCTCTGGACACATGTCTTTGCATGTTCCAGCGACAGCCTTTGCAGAACTGATATCTGAGGACCTCTTAAACACTGAAACATAAGGTGTCACACTTGTAAATCAATACTTCTTGGGAATTCAAAGAGGTCCATTGAAGAGTTTATGGAAAGCTATCATAAAATCATAAACTATCATAAACTGTAAATGACTTGATAAATGGATTGGTGACTTGGATAAAGTGTAAGTAACGGAGAAGCGTGACTTGGTTCAATTTTTCAGATTTGCCTGTACTGTCTAGTCAGATATTTTGCATGTGGCTTTAGTCAACAGATGGTGTTCCATGTTTTTTTTTTCTCTCTCTCTGCTAGTTTTCAAAATTCAGGCATTTTGCGCAAATCTGAAAAGACCTTTCAATTGCCTACGCTGGCACTGAGAATGTTTCACTCCATATAACAGATGTTTCAGGCAACACTCTTGCAAGGTACCTGTCGCTCTAGTTTTGTTGCAACCTGAATTTCTGAACCAATTTTAAGGATTCCACAATGTTCCACCAAAAAGAACAGCCAGGAACTTCTCCATATACTCAAATGGTTTGTAATAATATTACATTTTACCACTTTTGTACTACTGAACAGTAACATCCACACCTTGTCTAAGTTTCTTGTCTATTCCCTCCAGAACTTGAAGTTTCTCACCAGCAGTTTCACTTGATGCCAGAGTCTGCAGATCTACAGTTACAGATCAAACAGAGAGAGATTAAATTTGCAACTATCATCATCATCATCATCATCATTGCGACTTGAATATATTTGACTATAAATTATATTGGATTAGAGAGATAAATGCATAAAACATAATGTGAAAGTGAAATTATGAAAAATAAACGATGTTCAAGTACACAATAAAGTAAAGGACTAAAAGCACTTGCAGTGTAAAAACATACATATCAGAGTACATTCAAATACCTAAGATCAAGACTTCACTAGGATTACAGAGCATTAAAATTTTGAAGGGTTTAATGCACTGAGAAGTTCAATTAACAGTAAGTTAACATACAATCTTGAATGTCTCTCAGGACAGTTCCTGAACTTCTGTTGCCTTTTGTACCCTGTTCATCAGTGGGCATAGCCTATGGAAAGAAAGTTTTATGATTAATGTGTCACCAAAGTAACTGTGTTATTTGAAAATTTAACACAGATTCCATTTGGCACTGTGCATGTGTACACTGATAACACATGGTTGACATTAAAACATGGTAAGAACAAGGAAGTAGGCTACGAGCTGCAGGCAAATACAACGTTGTCAAAATGCGCCAGCAACCGGCAATATCACGAGTTACTTTCCCAGTTTCAACAGCTATGTTACGCTGGTAAAAGAGAAAATGTAGGAGAAAGAAACGGTGTTGTTACAACCCTGAGTGCCATCTAATTTCCAAGATTCTCCTTCTTCTTAAAATATTCACAGCTTCTTAAAATTTTCACAGCTCCACCACTTTAATCCAATGGCGACTGAATACAGCATATTTGTAAAATCATTAAAATTGTTCTAACATCTCTGAAATTATAATTTTGATCTGTAAAAAGAATGCCTGAGATCTTACTTATCTTTAATTACAAATAATGATTGGTGCAATGGTTATTGTGGTAAAGGATATACTGTAATGTTGAACTCTAAACAACAACATTCCAGTTTCCCTATTACGGTAGACTGACATTAAATATGATTAAATGAGAAGTGAACATTCAAATTATGTAACAGATTCTCTGGACTGATGCCAAAAAAAGCCACAAAGGTGCAAGTTAAAATCCACTGGTAGCAATGAGACCTCAACAAAATATTGTCTTCTACAATGATGTAAATAATAGTTTTACATACTACAAGATTGTGCCATTGATTTCTGAGGTTTCCAAAGTTTGAACCCTGAACATTTTTATAAGAGGAAAAATTTACCCGGTGTAACACCTTCCGACTTTTGTCAGGACTTCTAACCACTGCTCTGTTGGAATCTGGACTTTGTTGATCACTATCTGAAAAATAAATACAGGTATTTAATGTTTAACAATGTTGGAAAAAAAGATGGGGGCATAAAATCCTATAATTATAAAACTACTGAATTGCTGACTGAAGACAACCATGTTGCCTACATCTGCTGTACTAATCAATGCCCCTGAGGGTATTAAAACAGAGCATTAGAATAAGTGATGTATTTGAAGCAGCTGTTATCAGCTGAAAAGAATTGAGGTGAATGATCGTATCTGCTGGCAGTAAGTACCTGATGTTGCACTTTTGCGCCTTCCTTGCTGTTTCCAGAAAATCTCCACAGGAGGCAAACCAGCTCTAAGTATCCTTCCTTTTTTCTTTGCAGCTTCTGCAGCTTCCTAAGACATAATAATTACATGCATAAATTATAATTATTATCATCCTCATCATCACCACCATCACCAACATCACGATCATCATACTCATCACCACCATCATCATCATCATCATTGTCGTCACCATCATCAACATCATCACCACCACCATCAGCGCCATCACCATCACAATCACCATCACCACCACCACCACCACCAACAACAACAACAACCAGGGTGAGACAAAAATGAAAAGATAAGGTTGCCCTTCAGGCAAGCTGTTACTTGAGATTACTAGCCCAAAATTAAATTGTGTATAAAAGAGGAACCAATGGTGGTGCTTGCCTGTCCGGCAAGCTGCGATAAGAAAACGCTAGCCCGACAAGTTATTCCACTAGCTCCGGGCTATCGGACGGCACTTTCGTCGCACCCTGAACAACATCACGATCATCGTTGCCATTTTCATCAGTATTACTGATGATAAGGACAGTGATTCCAACTGATGTTCAAAAAAGTCTCCAACTCACCGGTAATACGGTGCAATTACCAGATTGTCCTCATAGACTGAATTGTAACCTGTAATCTACACGTATTCGTGCATGCAGGAACTTTAATCTTATGAAGTCTATAGAGAAAATCCTAAATTGCGACTGCACATTTCCATCCAAGCCAAATTTTCAGCATTTGTGTCATTGCATTCAACAAAGGATAATGCATCACACTAATGTCATGCAAGTATCGGTCAATGCCATTCAAGTTCACATTTTGGCTGCCATGTTGGGACATCTACATGTATCCTATGTATCTGGAGCACTTCACCTTGATCTCTTACTCATCTGAATCCAAATGAAGACGAGCCTCTCTGGGAATAATTTATGTGTATGCAAGTCACATACACTATAAAATTAATCTATGATTAATTCTAGTTTATACCTTATAGCTATCAGCACTTTGAAAAGGTGCAGTATCAATAATTTAAAACAAATAAAAACATACATACATTTTACAGTCAAATAACATGATCTTCTACTTACGTGTGTCTTGAATATTACTGTTGCACAGCTCTTATTAGCTGCGCAAATGACTTTGGTCACCTCCCCAAACCGAGAATAGAATCTCTTCAACCATGCGTTTTTATTGCACATTTCAGGTATTTCCTTAATGACTAATGCCGTCAGGTCAGCAGTTGATATGGTCTTAATTTTCTTGTCTGTAATCTTTTCTTTATTTTCCTTTGCTTGGTGGCCTTGTGATGCACTGTGTAATGACTGACCAAACATTCCAGCTGGCTGGGGTTTGATTGCTTTTGTAGTCTTAAATACAGAAGCAGACTGTGACATTATTGGGAAAAGAGGCTTTGATGGGGAAGATAAATTGTTTGATCTTGCTTCAGATGGCTGTCCTGTCACTCCAAAGGTTAAAACTGGCTTAGTTGTGTTAACATCACCAAACCCACTGCCTAAAGAAACATCCTTGGAAGAACTTGCAGAGGAATTAAAGACGGGAAAACTGCCAAATGTCAAAGTTGCAGATGATGGTTGTTTGGCAGAATCCCCATGCTTCAAAGGGGAACCAGTGCTTGTACTAGCTGCAGAGGAAACCAAATCTGTTGAAGTGGTACTTTTGTGAAACCCAGACCCAAATGGCAGAGTTGAAGCTTGAGGCATCGCAAATGATGAAGATGATATCTGAGGACCTGGCATTGACGGTGCAAAGAGATTATCAGATGTGCTAGTTGTTGAAGTACTCAGGGTGTCACCTGATGTGGATCCAAAAACAACACTGCCTGATGATGAAGAATTTGCATCACCTACATTATAAAAAGCAGACAGCAAGTAAACCTGATTACAAAATGTGGACCATAACATCAGCATGTAGACTTAATTTTTTTAATTGACTGTATAAACATTTTCTGGTCTTTTTCTGTGCTTCACTTTTCAGTTCAAATTTCAAAAAGTCATCTGGGATTTTTTGGGGCAAGCAAATGCTGGGGGAAGAAATAATTAAGAGTGAAGGGATCACAGTAGTCAACAGTCAGCCTTTAGCCATAATTTAGTGTCAAATCTAGGACGATGGCACTGACATTTTCAGATGTGATAAATATTGTGTGGTTCAAGAAAATATCCATACCCAGGGGTTTTATTAGAAGCTGGCAACAGGCAAAAACCACCACATACTTTGTCAGAATTTACCTCTCACTGCACCTACTTTGTCTAGACTTTACAAAAATGATTAAAAAAAATAATCAGGTCGCCGCTTACTTAGACTAGCTCAGACAGCTATTTGAAAAATTATTGAAACCCCTGCACACCTGCTGCATGGAGGGTTTTTTTGTTGACACCCAACCAGCCTCCCCCCCTTCCTTCCCCTACCCCTACACAAATTTCAATTTAACTCCATACTTTTCTTTGAAAGCTTTTTCCTTTGCCACCCCCTCCCCCTTTGGAATTTCCATTGACCCTCTGTGGGGGAGGTACATGTGGATATTTCCTGGATCTGCACATTATAATAATTATAATATTAATTATTTGTTCTTGTTGTTGCCAGTGTTGTTGTCCTCACAGTTTTCAATTTGACTTTGAAAATCTATTTATAGTCCGTAATACAGTTTGTTACGGTAACTAATTACCGGCAGAAAGATAATAACCTCGCTATTTCCGCGAAACGCAATTTATTCAACTGTAAACAACGGGAGACAACTAAACTCGAGCTAGCGACTACTCTTAGTACAATCTCTCCACAATATTTAACTCAGTACTTCTCTACACTTATCTGACCACAGGCAAAGTACGGTCCTTCTCTTTGACGAAAACTCCTGAAGACGTCTCTCACAGTATCACACTCCTCAATCACGTACAAACGGGGAAAATCCCTTCAGTTGTCACTTGTCACCTTTTGTCACTTGTCACACAATATCACTTACGAATCACAAACAGGGAACGAAGTCCCAAATCTCAACCACCACCTAACTGAGTGGAGAGTCGCTTATATAGTTTTCCGAAGAGAATCTAGAAGTTTCCAAAAGTAACTATTTATAGCTATTACAATAAACTCTATTTTGAAACTTATGAATCATAGTTCTGGAAAATTCTTGAAACAATCGCATTGTGTGACATTGACCTTCGCGAACTTTCGCGATAATTCCGGTCCTTGTAACAAGTTGGATCTCGATTATCCAGACTTGTTGGAGCTGGAGCAAATAGTCGGGATAATTAAGAGATCAGATAATCGAAAATATGAATATTAATGAGACAAAATAAAACTGAAGTTTCATTTTGCATCAAACCAAGTCTCAGCCAATCAGAACTCAGTTGAAATTTCCAAAATTGCACAAGTTATAAAACTAAGCAATGAAGGAAATTTGCAAGACTTCAAAAACACAAAAATACAAGCACAATTAATCCTTAGTTGTACAAGGACTCATTGCAATTAGATATTTATATAATAACCACAACATAGGTCAACAATATGTCAAGTTAAGTGCATCATCATCTAAATTCAAGTATCTTATAATGTAACCAACTCTTCAAAAGCTGTTTAAGAGAACCTACCAGTAGAGCTTGAAAACACAGAACCTAATCGAGGAGCAGTTGAAAATGTGGATGTGGTTGAAGTAGTTGCACTGTGCATGAATGAAGTTGTTTCCCTGCTGACCCCAAGGTGTGCAGTCCCAAACCGGAAACCTGCTGTTCCATCAGGTTTGAGGGGTTTTGTATCACTGCTAACAGCGTCTGCAGAATCCTGGTGAAGTGGACTGACATGGCTCCGTTTTGCAGGTCTTTGGCTAGCTTCATAGGGTTGCTGTTTCTGCATTCTGTGTTGATCTGTAAAAAGTACAGTCATGTCACAATAGGTTTAACTACAAGCTTGTATATTTTTTTACAGTCATTGCAATTTTTTATGAATAAACAGTGGATGGCACTTCTGATAGGTAAGCAGATTGCAGATTATAAAAGTACAACAAAAATTACTTCAAAATCAAAACAATAGGCCATTTCCGAGTTCATGTCTGCCTCCTCTTCAAAGTGAGTCTAAGTGCGAAGTTTTTGTTATGAAAATTAGTTTTCATTCATATGTAAAGTAGAACTAATTACCATCACAAAAACTTCGCACTTAGACTCGCTTTGAAGAGGAGGCAGACATGAACTCGGAAATGGCCTATTATTACAGCAGTGTTCCATATCAGAGAGAGCCAATCTTCAGTGTAAAAATTAATATACCTGTAATCCAACCGACATGCAGAGCCAACTACATAACTATAGTGTATAACCAAGGGAAACTTACATGTATATTATCCTAATAAGAAATTAATTTGATTGAAAACACCCATCTAAATTTCTTTACTAACTCCCTTCCCATTTTCTGGGACATTGTGCTGGTAATCAATGTTATGAAACAAACACATAATTAACATAACCAACAACATACTGGAATTAAATTATAGAAAGCATATAGACACTGACCTAAGACTGGCCAGTCCAGAGGAAGAGAACAAAAACAGTGCAAATGAGGCTTGGTGGGGAATTTTGAAAAACTGATGTACTGTAATCCTGCACAGTGCCTATTTATTTCAGTTTGGAATGGTTTTCACTTTGCTCCAAAGCAGCTGCCATGTCCCAAATAATTATAGAAGTGGCTGTAAATTGGTAAGATTTCTACACAGCTCCCTGTATAAATTATATATTAATTTTGTGACTCAGACCCTATTGGTTTTCGAAACTAGGTTAGTATAAAAGAGATGCATGTATAATTAATGTAAGGAGTGGTGCAGAAAATCTTTCCAAGTCTTTCCAAATAAACCTCAGGAACCATAAACTGTACCTGAGAATTTCCTCCGCTGAGGCCACTGCCCTGAACCATGCGACAATGCAGAGGTAATTCCTGAGCCCTGTGAAAGCCTACGAACTGCCTCTTTTTTCTACAAACAGAAATATATTCAAACTTGTAAATTAGATTTAATTGTACAGAGCCAAGAAAATAATTATGTGTATTTGGGCTTTAGGTATTTCTAGACTGTTACTCTGTTATATTATTTTTTCTGTTGTTACTATTAATAAATCAACATGTGGCTAAATGTATTTTATATGATCCACAGTTCATCTTGACAAACAAACTATCTTGGATAATAATATTCGTCTAGACAGATGATACATCTGTTTTTCTTATTTGTTATAGTAACACAGACGAATTATCACGAACTAGCCCTCTTTGTTCATGTTAGTTCCAAAACCATGATCCTTCTGAAGTAAACTGATGGCCATATTGACTCTTACAGCAAATTAAGCAAGAAATGCAGTATCAAAAGGCTTGGCCCAGTTCAAACGTAGAACTTTTCATGTACTGAACTTAAATCCCTATTTGGGTCAACCCACACTATCAAGTTCGACTGTTTGATTCATGTGTCGAACTTTTTTGTGTGCTGAACCCAATTCGTGGCATAAAAAAAGACTATTTTCACCGCTTAGAGTACGAAAATGAACCGAAGAAATTATTTTGCAATGACTTATTTCCCTCCCATTTGGCTTGAAAAAACATATTCATACAAGGTTGGATCTGGTTGGAAAAGCTTTCTGTAATGTTTTTGCTTTATCTTCAAGGAAATAGAGTTCTAAAGTGATGACATCACAAAAATAAAATTTTTGAAATTATGGAATAGGATGCCATATTCTTATAGAGCATCCTGAAAGACGCCCTCATCCCAAAAATTAGCTCTGTATTGCAATTCCCAGTAGAGAAGGGAGCAAAGTTTGATGGCATCCCATACAAACCCTTCAAAATTTGTTTCAGTTCCTTCAGTTTAGGACAGACTCAAAAGTAGAGAAAATTATATATGGGACAGTATCAAATTTCAATCCTTTATATTTCGGCTGGGAATTACAATTAAGAGCTATGTTTTGGCAAGGACCCTTTTCTAAGGATACTCCATTCGAAAATGGCGCCCAATCCCATAATTTCACAAATTTAATTTTTTGTGATGTCACACTTTAGAACTCTATTGTGATCATATTGAAATGCAAATACACAACATGAATTTCAAAACAGATAAATAGCATTAGTGCTAGTTGGAAGTAGACCATTTTGAGCTGTACAGGTTTTACACGTGGAGAACGCGGTCAACGATCATCATACTTCAGTCTTCTGTGAGTTCTTTTTTCATGCACAAGATGTCATTATACAGCCAATCACAAGCCCTGTTATAATGAAAAATACTCAAATACATATTCAAACGTCGATCTTTTCATGTACTTAATTGAATGAATTAGGTTCGGTGCATTAATTTGGGTACACGAAAAGTTCGACGTTTGAACTGGGCCTTACCTTCTTTTGCCGAATCTGACTAAGCATAACTAACAAGACCACTGAAGATGATACCTTCGACTAAATAGCAGGGAAACTTGAGATACCAGGCAAGCGAAAACAACCTGAGTTGCACAACGTTTTAAAGACGAAAATTGAATTTGGGCGGCCATGAACCGCTACTTTCTATTGTTATGTAAGGTGCACGAAAGTTATCTCGGCCCACTTCTCTCGCGGGCAGTCTTGCCCTTTTTGCCTCCAATTATTCACCAGTCTTACTAGAGAATCGCTCGGTAGGAGCGCCCGCAGTATGAGCGGCAGTCAAAATCCTTGGGGTATACAAAGGTATACAGGGGTGTACAGGGAATATACATGTGCGTTATTGACCAAGTGCGAGGTCAAGACGGCTACATGTAGATATTGGCCAAGTTCTCTTTTTGCGTTTTTATGGACTGAGACGAAGTCGAGGTCCATGGAAACGTAAAAAGAGAACGGGGCCAATATCCAGCCATCTTGACCAAACTAGCTTGGCCAATAAATAATTTATTATATGTCATAGAGAACACTGAAAAAACGACCTTCGTACTTGTTCATTTTCGAGCACTGAAAAGGAAGCCAGTTATGTGTAAAAGTGATGTTTTGTTTGTTTTCTTTGTTTTCATTCTCGTTAACGCTTTCGGTTTTCTAGTTTTTTAGTTCCATCCCGACAGAGAAATCACAGAAAATCTTTCTACTGCCACGGAAAATATTTTGCAAAAGGAAGGTTTCGTGCGACCGCTTGGACTTCGGCAAAATTTTATTGTGGAAACAAAACGGGCAATCCGAGCGGGCAATATCGGCTCATCTTGCCTTCTCGGGAGCCAATCAGAAAAAAAAAAATTAGTCTCATCTTGCCCGCTAAAGCCTGGTTTCCATATGATCGTCCGGATCCTCCCAATCGTCCCAGTCGTTTCCAAAAATTTCGAGACGATCGGGACGACTGAGGCGATTGCTGGTTTCCATATGATCGTCTCGATCGCTTCACTGTACTGAAGACGCGCGGTCGTCAACGATTTTCCTGGGTCCGACAACAGAGTTTTGGTGCGATATTCGGAAACGAACTGGCGGACATCAATCGCAGCGCAAGTCTCCTGGCTTGTTACCTTCTTATTCTTTCGATTTTGCGCCGTAGAAGAGCTCGAAGAATCCCACGAAGACACAGGTTTTGGGTATTCAAGCGAGTCTTGGACATTGTTTATGCTTTCTGCTTCTTCACCATGATCTGCATCATCTTTGCTTTCATCGAGACTCTTCATGTTTGTAACAGTGGATGGTCTTTGGTTGAGGTGGTTTGACAACCTATCCAAATTACTGAATTCTGCTGGAGAGGGGACAGCATCGCGTCCAGAGCCAGATGGAACATACTTTTTTTTTCTTAAGTATCGCCCATACGCGGTTCGGACATTCTTATTTTTTTTTTCTGCTTCAGCCGCGTCCAACCCGAATTTATCTCCTATTGCTTTCCAGATATTCATCCTTATAAACTTATTCTTATAGTCCTTTGAAAATTTTTTGGAAATTGCTGGATATTTTTGCACTTCTTCCATAAAGAGCGACGTGTTTAACTCCTTGTTTTCTGCCGCCATTTTTGAAATGGAGCCCGTGAGCTAGCAGATGTGAGATAAGAGTGATGACTTCTGGGATAGCCTTCGATCGTCCCGATCGTCTCAGTCGTCTGAGAGCGTTTCCATATGATCGCTTCAAAATTTACACGATCGTCCCGATCGTCCGGATAGAACTCAATTCTATCCAAGCGATCGAGGTCGTCTCAGTCGTCCGGGTCGTTTGCGATCGTCTGGGTAGCGTTTCCATATGATCGCCCCGATCGTCTGAACATTTTTTGAGACGACTGGGACGATCGGGACGATCCGGACGATCATATGGAAACCAGGCTTAAATAAATAAATCAATCAATCAATCAATGATATTTACCCAGGAAGCTCCACTCACCGCGAGGTGGTTTTCAGGAAGGTCCTGCATCCAGATCGAATATAATAAAGGGGCATAAAAACAATAGTCTCCATTTATAGCAAAAATATACTCGAATATTTTGTCCGCGGACATTACACAGTTTTCCGAGAGCGATTCATCAAGAAATGCTTTTCAAACTCCACAAAATATTTCGTATTGTAGTCTGCTAAACTGCAGAATACCCGCCGGCCGCTTATTTGTATGTGACTCAGTCCGGGCCACAACCAGTTGTTCAAAGGCTTTATAGCGCTATCCACCAGATAAATATGGATAGTGCAATTAGCTTTCCCATTTCTTATCCGCTGGATAGTGACTTATCCGGTGGATAGCGCTATCCAACGTTTGAACAACCGGGGCCTGAACTGGATATATAGTGACGTCATCGAACTTCACAAAATGGTGCCCACATTTAGGGACGCAATACCTAGACATATCCCAGATCCTTTCTGGGCCTTGAAGTGCTCTTTTCCTAAAATACTTTGGGAACCTTCCTTTGCATAATTGGCCGTTCCGAAAGTCAAAAGGGAACTGGGGCGAGTTTCAAATTTTGAAGTAATCCATAAATTGACACCATCGCATGAAAGATAACATTGAGATTGGTCGTTTGACTAAGTTTGATTCTTTTAGGTTGAACAGAGACCAAGTTATGGACCTTGAAACATAGCTCAAAATCCATACAAATGTCTCTAATTCTGTGAGAGCGTCCCCCAAAACCATAGGTTTGGTAAAGTGTATTCAAGATAAAATAAAATTGCAGCAAATTGTAAGCTTTATGAAAATAGATTATCATAATATTAAATATCTCTTGTACGGCCTCCCGCCTCGATTGGCACTGATACCTGCGGGTTGGCTATCTTATCTTAATTGATTATTGTAAATAAAGATTTATTGTTGTTCTTGTTGTCTCTTGACCTCTAGTCGCAAAGGCGCGTTAAGGTCTCCTCTTCTTTCTGCTTTCTGTTGTCCATCCAGAGACAGTTCCTCTTTGCCAGTCTCACCTCCTTGTTCTCCTATCTACAAACCTAGCGCGCGTGCGCTCCGTTGGCTCTTACCGCTGTCACCTTGTCTTACTATTATTATTATTATTATTATTATTATTATCTTCTTTGTTTAACATCATGTTCTGGCTGTTGTCATAGCCGTGATTTCTTCCATTAGGCGAGTCACAACAAATGACCAAGGGCTAACGGAATTATCTCTTCTTCACATTTCCAGCACCTTTCCTCAATATCCTTGCAGTTCCCAACAACGCAGTCTTTTACACCACTCCAACACTAAATGTTATCCCTAGCTTTCAATCCACCTATCAAATCCTTTGGTGGCACTTCCAAGGGCCCCTATTACTACAGGTACAGCCTCCACCTTTTTAAGTTTCCACAATCTTCCAATCTCCCTCTTCAAATCCTGATCTACTTTTCTACTTTTTCTCTTTCTTTTTCCTCCACTCTTACATCAGCTGGTACAATGCACTTTCTTTGCTACATTGTCGTGTCGTCTCTTATATTCCTTCAGGGCCAATTTCTCACATCCACATACTAGGTGTTGCACGCTTTCACCTTTTTTCCCACATAATCTACACACGGGGCTTTCACTGGTCTTATCGATATGATGCTTTACATAATTTGTCCTGATGGCCTGTTCCTGTGCTGCACCTAACAACGCTTCTGTCCCAATCTTCAAATCACATTTGGATAACCATTGCCACGTTTTATCCTTATCAACATTCTCTGACATTTCCCTGACAAACTGTCCATGCATTTTCTTTTCAGTCCAGTTTTGTTTAAGTTCCTGTGCTCTCTGATTTTTAAATTCACCACTTGTTAAAACATCTTCCGTATTAATTGTCTCAGCTGCAGAAACTCCCCTAATGAGATCTTCCTCAGAATTGACAACATAAAAACCCAAACTATTTTCTTCTTCTCTACTGCAATATTCCACACTCATGAGGCCTCTACCTCCCTCTTTCCTCTCTGATGTACAATCTGTCCACATCGCTCTTTGGATGTAATGCTCCGTACATTATTATTATTATTATTATTATTATTATTATTATTATTATTATTATTATTAGCAGTAATCACAGATTATAGAGTGCGTTCAATGTTAGAGGGACTTACTGTATGCTTTGCCGTGGAACTTTGAGGCTGGGTAAGTATTATATTGAATAGTCCTGTCGAGTATGATGTTATGTAAACGTTCGTTCGGGCTCACCAGGAGCTTGTTCTTGAAAGAGCCAAACTCGCCCCTTAAATTACACTTTTTGCGAAGGCTAGCAAACGGGGGGGGGGGGGGGGGGTACTCGGGTCAATGTTTGCTGGGTATGTGCCGCTGGCCTCTCAGAACCCCTACCCCATTATAGTCTATTCTGTGGCCAATTATAGACCTCATCTTAGTCACTTTTGGGAAAATGTAATTTTCACGATCCCAGCTTAGTCACTTTCTGTTTATGCCTCTACCTTAAGTAGGTCATCCTAAAATGAATTGACACGTTTGTTAAATTGAATGTAGAACACTTTACTTTTCACCTACAGTACAAACATTCTGGTATATTTGCTAACCGTTAGAATTTACAAACGTACCGTCATAAATAGTTGAAATGCAAACATTCTTCTTTAACGGGAACGTCATAATGGTTTCTTACATGGACTACAAACATTATTTAGAACCTACAGATCAGAAGATTCATACTCCCCATAAAAATATTGGCAAGACCATTTTATCGGTACCTGTACAACTGTCACTTCGGTGGACGATAACAACGCAGCATAGCCGGAAAATAAATACTGTAGTATGGATGATTTGTTGGACTTTGTTCTGGACCCAGGGATTCTGCATTATTGTGCAAGTCGTTAATGTTTAAGTTATGATTCACGAACGGAAGTCAATTAAAACAACAGCACGAACCATTTTTTTAACCGCGAATCTTCCTACTTTTAAATCCCTGCTTGTTAGTAACTCTACAAAAAATGTAACCCCATTATAGTCACTCCAGTCGTGAAAATGCGACCCCATCCAGCGGCACATCCCCGTTACGCCTCTTATAAGGGAGTACCCCCCGGGCTTATTTCGTGTTGTCAGATCCACATGTAATAGCGGAGCTCCGCGCGCGGAGCACCATTGCTAAGAAAATATGGTAACCCATCCATCCGAGAAATTTTGGTTATGACGTCATCGTACGACCGACCGACCGTCCGACCGTCCGACCGACCGACCGACCGACCGACCGTACGTACGTCCACCCCATCATGTAAGCCAAAGTCAAATGTGATACTCCAGTTAACCCTTTCGTGTGCAGGCTCGCATGTAGGCGCGCTTCCATATGGACTGTTTTTGGAAAGATCAGTTGCCCATACACGCAGTTCTCAACCCGCGTTTTTGTGGCGGGAAATTGCGTGGCCAAATTTTGAAGACAGTTTTAAAACAAAGTCAGTTTTGTCTATTCGTTGGCGGAATATCAGTGACAAACAGCGGGAGAAAGAACATGAAAGGGCACGGGTACATAGGCAGAGTATCAGTGACAAACAGCGGGAGAAAAAGCACGAGCGAACCGGCTGAATTGTATTGTCGAGCAACGGGAGAAAGAATAAGAAAGGGCTCAAGTAAACAGGCTGAATCGTACTGGGAGCAACGGAAGAAAGAACAACAAAAAGCTCGAGAAAAGAGACGAAATTATAGTGAGGAACAACGAAAAAGAGAGCGTCTCTTATCAAGCTGTAAAAACATTACCAATTCAAGTGTCAGGAAGTTTCAGCTTTTCCCCGTGTTTGCAGTACATAAGCTTGCACGAAGAGAAAAGATCGTGTGGTCTGGCAAGATTTCAGTAATTATGCACTGTCTTCGGACCTTGCTGTGTATTAAACTGGACGGTTTTGCCGCTAAAATCCTTAATTGAACAAGCTTCCTTGCAATTGACAGGCATGAGAAGGAATAAGACTTACTTTTGTGTGAAATGACCGCTTCTGCTTAAGCTCTGCGTTCGGAGTGATTGTTGACTGACTTAAACTGTGTGCAGGTTAGTACTCCTGTTTTGTCTTTTATATGGACATTTATGCCAAGAAAATTGAATAGCGATTTATCTCGGTTTGTTACTTGTCTTATTTTTTCCGATTTGTACGAGAAACGTCGAATCTGACATTCGCGTCGGTTTCTCTTCTTTTTTCATACGTTTTGTTGTTTTCACGCTTCCATCTCAAATTGGTTTGGACTCTTGTTTTTTCCAAATGTTTTCTACCCAATATTTCATCTTGGGTCCTAAAACGTTTCGTTTTAGGGCACAAAATTTGTTGAAGAAAAGCCAAGCGAAGTCCGGACGGTTTATAACCTCGGCGCCGCTTGGTAAGTTTGACAGGTTTGGAAAACACTCGCCGAAAGAACAACAACTCCATGCCAAAAGTAAACGCGATTATTAACAGTTGCAGCATTGGAAATGCCGGCAATATATTGTCCCTCGCCGCAATTCTTAGCAAAGCAATGATATTGTGTGAAATGACGGCTATTATGTCAGCTCTGCGTTCGGAGTGATTATTGACTAACCTAAACTACAACAACAACAACAACAACCTTTATTTATGTGTCAAATCTAAAATAGCAGTTATACAACCACTAACTGGGGACACTAAATAGTACCTAAAAATTTTAAGAAATTTAAAAATAAAACAATATATATGTACAATTTAAAATCTAACCTAAGTCTTACATAAAAGGCAGTTTTCACATTTACTATCAGTCAATTTAGAAACAAGGTCTATTCTACGTATGTTACATTTAAAAGATGATATGGATGTCAGTTCTCTTACATTTCTTGGTACAATTGCCCATATTTTGGGTCCCATATATCTAAGCGAATGTTTTCCAAAAGTAACAGTATTAAATCTAGGTATACCAAAATCATTATTACGCAGTGTGTACTTAAGTTGTGGAATTTGAAAAAGGCTACATATGTAATTAGGAGATAAATTGTTCTTTACCTTATACATAAGAATGGCTATATCCTGTAGTCTTCTGTTCTGCAGTGTACTTAGGTTAGCCATGTCTAATAATTTATCATAACTACTCCCCTTATCACAGTAAACTGCCCTAAGTGCCCTTTCTTGAATACGTTCCAATTTTCTAGTATCACTCGCCCTACAAAAATGCCAGACAAGATGGCTGTATGTTAAATAAGGAAGAATGGCTGCCTTAAACAACTTCAGCTTGGTGTCTGTTGGTATCATATTCCTGAGCCTCATCAGGACTCCAACACGCTGGCTACTCCTCTTACAAATGTTAGCAATGTGTTCATCAAATTGAAGCCTATTGTCTATATATACCCCAAGAAGTTTTAAACACTTGGTAGATTTAACTTCATTGTCATCAATTATAATACTATCCATATCATTATTTTTATTCCCAAGTGTCATTGTCTGATACTTGTCATAGTTCCCTTTTAAGAAATTCGATCTATACCATCTGGAGGCTAATTCGGCACTTGCTATTAACTTATCATACACCTCAGTAACATTACTGCCTGCAGCATGGAACTGGTGGTCGTCTGCATACATATTGATATTAGAATTAGAATTTACACTGTATGTCAGATCATTTTGGAACATGTTCCATATCAATGGTCCAAATGCGGAGCCCTGTGGACATCCCCTTGACCCCCTCTCCCACTCACTTACTGTGGATCCCAACTTCACCCTATTGTACCGATCAGTGAAGTAGGAGTCCAACAATTTTAGACTGTTACCCCGAATACCATAAGCCTTTAATTTAGCAAGTGTGAGTGGATAGTAGAGGGAATCAAAGGCTTTACTCATGTCCGTAGAAAGAACACCTACCACTTTATGTTCATCTAAAGATATCTTCCAATTCTCTGTCATAGCCAGTAGAGCTGTTTCGCAGCTATGATTTTTCCTGTAGGCTGTCAGTTTATCACATAATTTATCATTGAAACTATAATTAAGCTGTTTACTAAGTAACTGTTCAAAAATCTTATTTATAGTAACTTGTACAGTTATGGGCCTATAGTTCTCTTTCTCATGGGGGTCCTCTTTCTTAAATACTGGTGTCCACTCTCCTTTCTTCCACACCGCAGGCCACTCACCCAACTGTCCGCATCCGTAGGTTTAGTATTCCTGTTTTGTCTTTTATACGGAGAATGTCAAGAACACTCGGACTAGCGATTTGCCTAGGTTGCTCACGAGTTATGTTTGTTGCTTGTCTTATTTTTCCAAGAAACGCCAAAACGCCGAAGAAACATTCGTATCGTTTTTTGTTTTCTTACGTTTTGTTGTTTTCACGCTTTTATCTCAAATTGGTTTGGACTAAAAAATGCTCGTGTTTTTTCCAAATGTTTTCTATTCAATATTTCATTAGTGGATCCTAAAAGTCTTCGTTTTCCCTGCTGTCGCTCATTTTTGGGCACAAAATTGGTTGAAGAAAAGCCAAACGAAGTTCGGACGGTTTAAATCCTCGGCTCCGCTTTGTTAGGAACAAGAGCCGGATTGACATTTGGAAAACTCTCGCAAAGAGCGACAACTCCTTGCCAGAAGTAAACTCGATTTTTAACAGCTTTAGCAGTCGAAATGCCAGCAATATGTTGTCCCTCACAGCAATTCTCGTTGTAAGTTAAAAAATCGTAGACGTAATGGGCTAATTGCAGTAAAAACTTCGTCTTTAATTCAATGTTTATTGACAAATGTTTTTCTGAAACCGATTTGTTTGTCTGTTGTCATTGCCAATCAGATGTTATCATTAACAATGATGTAAAAAATAATACCGCCCACGACTCGTAGTCAACGTTTGTAGTTTGCAATAAACGCTTTCCAAAGTATTTTGTGTTTTTCCAAAATAGCTGTTTAAAGCAAATTCATGTCAAATTTCTCGGTGTGTTTTTTATGTTCCAGATATTTCCTAAATTTTTGCGGATTAATTTTTGATTCCGACAAATATATAACAAAATAACAACAATATTAAACCTCTCCGCATTATTTGGCAACAATATGGATTTAACAGATTTGGTTTATTGACTAGGGTTGCAAAAAATCTGCATCCCCCAATGACTGGGGTTGCAGAAGTTCTGCATCCCTTAATGAGTGAGGTTTCAGAAATTCTGCATCCCCTAATGACCGTGGTTGCAAAAAGTCTGCATCCCCCAATGACTGGGGTTACAGAAATTCTGCATTCCCCAATGACTGGGGTTGCAGAAATTCTGCATTCCCCAATGACCGTGGTTGCAAAAAGTCTGCATCCCCCAATGACTGAAGTTGCAGAAATTCTGCATTCCCCAATGACCGGTGGTTGCAAAAAGTCTGCATCCCCCAATGACCAAGGTTACAGAAATTCTGCATTCCCCAATGACTGGGGTTGCAGAAATTCTGCATTCCCCAATGACCGTGGTTGCAAAAAGTCTGCATCCCCCAATGACTGGGGTTGCAGAAGTTCTGTATCCCCAAATGACTGGGGTTGTAGAAATTCTGTATCCCCCAACGACCAGGGTTGTTGAAATTCTACATCCTGAAATGACCTACTAACCCTCAAATTTTGCTCAGTCCCACCCACAAGTTCACTAGAGGTAACTACATGTAACGAAACTTTTGGCTCAGATTTAATATTTAGATAAACGGCCACATGATATAATCCTAATTGCTAACTTTTAAAGGACACTAGAAAATAATTTACAGGCAAATTTCAGTTTATTTTTCAAGCAATGTAATTAACATTTGGAACCATCCTTGTTCTTACTGGAAAACAGTTTTCTACAGTTTGTCTTTTTTGTTTGTTTCCTATCTGGATTTTCATGAATATCTTCACATAAAGCTGTGATATCAAAGGGATATCAATAATTATTTTCAGATAGTTATCAGATGTTACTTCCCTGTTTATATCAATGTACAGTAGTTCTACAATAATTTATTCTACATAATAAAGTTTCACACTCTAAGCTTAAGTAACTGTCCTACATACTTTTTTTCTATCTTTAAGAATAGACCCATTCAGCTAGGTCAACATTGTACCCAATTCAGATCTCCTGGGCTTAAGATTCTTTGTGTATTAAATTTGCATTATAATGTAGCATTCATATTTGAACGATATGGAATTACCTGGAACAAAACGTTTTATTCCCAAAGGGTTTGAGTTGGGTATAACAGTGCGTAAACCGAATGGGTCTATTGTGTTTTCCTCTACTTGCGTAAAGCACTCCTATGACTAGTTGAAGGAAGATACATATTGTTTCTTTGTTTATACATATACACCTGTATGTATATCTACATTTTGTCTGTAAATATCCTACAAACGATATGCCAACAATATCAGAAACACAGCCTTAGATTACGACTACCTTGTCAAACATTTGGCTCTTTTACTTTTTTCTCTATCACTGATCACATTGTGTAAGGTATCATTATCCTCTCCAAATCCAACCACATTTGCTTGTGGGGAAAGAATGAAAATGAGAATGCATGGCCTTGTCAACATAAGCTTATTTTTATACTGCTTGTCAGCTTGGAAATGTGGAGTCGAAGACGTTTCGAGAAGAAGCCATTAATTTTGCAAGTTTCAATTTCTCAGCTGTGAAGACCATCAAGTAGACAGTGGTGTTCTTTGTGTGTGTTATTGTTGTTGTCGCTGTTGTTACACTATCTCAGAAAGAATTCAAATATATTGTTTCACTCTAACCAAAAAAAAAAACCCCCAGAAAACATTTTGGAACTAGAACTACAAAACAATGGTTCCTGATTGCATGAACGAATCAGATTGGAGCACAATTTAGTACATGTATGGAGACGCCATGTTGGTTTTCCTTCAAACTCCTCTATTTTCATAAGAAAGGATGCTACCTGGAGCTGAAAACATATGAACAAATGTATTTCTAAACTTTTATGTGATGAAGATACATGTAATATGCACCATGGATGTAATGCATACATGCAATGACAAAAACCCTACTGTTTTTTTTATTTTATTTTATTTTACATATACATTATTTAAAATTATAGCTCTATATGGGCCTGGACGCACTGGGCAAATTTTTGTTTATTTTGCGAAAAAATCTGTCACCAGTTCGCTGAGACAAGTGCCCCCGGTGATTTTTAGATCTACCAAATTTTGTCAAGGCTTACCACGTTGGCGTGAAATCTGACAGATTTGTTAATTTACACGCCATTGATTTGAAGGAAAATGTCAATCAAAAAAATTTGATCTCTATTTGTAGTCAGAGTGTTTCAGTCCGAAGCCCACCAAAATTATTTCATCGCGGCAATCAACGGTGAAGATGGAAGATTTGTACCTCGGTATGTTGCATTTATAACGATCCTTACTCAGACTACAACTATTATGGTTTCCAAGTCTACATTCCAGCTCAGTCTCCAGGGCCAAGGACTGTTCAATTTGTACATCCCTATGCAAACTGACCAAATACACATCCGTATGCAAACCACCCGAGTCAGCCGAGTACATGTACAAGTTGCATCACAACTTATCAAATTCAGGTCACATTCCACGGGTCACAGGTACAGGTCACTGTTTTGTCGATTGGTAACTACATATATTCACAATCTTTCATCACAATCTAAAAATACATTTTGGGTAGTTGTTAGGGCTAGGAGACACTTTTGGGCTTGTTTATTTATCTGTAGCACGGTGACCTGTACTTTGACCTGTGGAATGTGACCTGCGAAAGAAACCTGCCGGACTTAGGCTTAGCTCGTTGAAGAAGAATCTGGAGAGCTGACTGTCCTTATCGATCTGATGTCCTACAAACCTGCATCAAAACAAAACAAAGTGTGGTAAAATTTTATCTCTGATCGTTCTTCCGAGAGGCCTCTGTAAATTAATATTTTCACTGATTGTCTTTTTCTGAAGTAGAAATTGCCGTACGATCGAGAGCAATCATTATCCAGGCACTGAAAAACTAGACACCATGGAAAAGCAGTGTCATCTGTAATCAAATGTATTGAAGAATTAGTATCATTTGCTCTTTAAAATGAAACTCACCTCTTTCACCCGAGTGGCCACCCACATTCCCTTGTTTTCATCCAACATTTTAGCTTAAAAGAAGCGAAGATCAGTAACAGCAGAGAGGGGAGAAACCGCCTGAATTTATCGATCTCGCCAGAAACAAAAAATAACCGTTTCTCCTTTGCTTAACTTGTACGGCTGCTGACCCAAGCGGCTCACCCATTCCCAGTCCCTACTGAATGTCTTTTGAAATCCAAGATGGCTGCACGCCATGTGGTTGTGTTCTTCGCTTTTCTTTCTCATTTTAAAAGACTGTATCGTGCAAAAAGGACCAGGAATCATCTGATGGAATCTACAAGGACTTGTTACAATTTGAATCTTAACTTGCATATGTTTGAAAAGTATGGATTTTCACCGTGAAAATGAAGTGCTTGAAACCCAAGATGACTGCCCGCCGTTGAAGCGATCACATGATTTTCTTCCTTATTTTAAGAGACTGTGTCGTGCCTGATTAGTGGCGTGGAGTCATTTAAAGGAATCTTCACTGGTTTGCTGCAATTTTAATCTTGAAGAAGTTTCAAAAGTATGTCTTATTCATTGTGGAAATGAACTGCAAATTGCTGAAGTTTGATCCTTCAGTAACTTGAATTTTGGAGAAGACAAAGGTGACGGAGCACGACTTGACTTGTTTCTGTGGCTAGTAAGTGATTATGTTTCCTTGTCCGTGTACAGAATTTCGTGGTGTTTGTCTGACAAGACACACATGATGAAATACAACATTCGTTTTACAGAAATGTTTAACAATAAGAACATTCTTCTCGATCATCTTTGCAACCAATGAAGTCTCACACCAAGTACATTTGTAACTTGTGTTTAAAGCTTCTTTTGATCTCTTTTAACATGGAGTGACGTTACTTAACCCATGAAATATGCTATTAGACATTGGTGTCAGCAACTCCGTGTCAGAAACTCAGAGTCAGGCAATGAGGACTCATTCTCAAAGATTCCCAAAGTTCCCGGCTTTGTAATTCCAACTTTTTACCATTCTAAAACATTCTCAGAAATTCCTAGGAATTATTAATTCTCAGTAACTTGTTTAACCATTCCCAGATATTCTCAAAAATTCCAAGTTTATGAAGTTATCCTAATTTGCATTTCCAGGATCAATTATTAGGAATTCTTGAGAATTCATTTTGCAAGGGTACATGTAGCAAGTGGTTTACTACACCTGTACGTGTGTTCGAGTTGTGGTTCAATTTTTTTTCTTTGTTTTAGATTTTTCAAACAAGTTCAACTTCGATTTTTCTTTGTCAAATATTAATTATGATAATCTGAAACAAAGGATTTCAAATTAAAATTGAACTGGTTTAACTAATTTAGGAACACGGAACAGATTTTAGGGCAAAGGTCTTCTTTGGAACTACATATGTAAGTAAGTTCTTAGTAGAAAGGGGTAACCAGCAAAAAAAAGTGTATTTGTTTGTGATCAAATACAGAGGGCTCTTCAAGCATGGCAAAGTAAGTTCTATGTTATATATTAGATTACATATCCAATCCTAAACACTTAAATGTCTGTTATTTGTTTTAGGTTGCCAAGTGTGAAATGAGCTTGGAAGAACTTAAATTTGCTACAGTGGAGATGAAATCATTAAAGCCTATCCAGGAAGTCATTTATTGTTAGCTTTTTTACATGGGAAGAAGTGGAAGCCCAGTTTGGAAATTCTGTGGCCCCAGTAAATGTTTTTAAGTTTGTAGTAAGTAACTGTATAATTTTTCTGGTACAACATACACTAATCCAACCATGCAGCCATTTACAATCCATAATTATTATTATACCTACTTGCACCAAACACTGTCTAAACCTGTGCTTGATTTCACATTTCCTAATACTGAATTGACTTGGAGCAGTCTATGTAAGGTTTACATTGCAATGGTCAAGACACAGTATCATGAAGTTACATGTAAGTTTGAAAAGAACATTTTCATATTCTTGAAATTAAACTTAAGCTATTGTAGCTATAAGTTGAGGCTCATGCAGGTCAATCTTTTCTCATGTAAATATTTTTAATGAAACCAGTATTTCCCCTGCTTCAGTCTCAACTCCCAAGCTGGTTCCAGTTCATTGCTGATCACACAAAAATGGTCTACTGTGCAAGTTATTATTGATGCTCTGCTTAGTGACATGCTATCATGTATTTAACTCAGCCTTTCCGTTGGTAACTTTACATTGTCACCATAATTTATCAAGTTGGTCATACTGATCCTAGGTTAAGCACTGTGAAAAAATAAATTGCTTATACTTGACATCCTATTTACTGTGAAAATCTGAAAGTCGTGGACACTAGAAATATTAAGAATGTTATTGTGTTTGAAGTAAAAAGCCAATAACAGGAGAAAAAAGTAATGGTAATTAGTTTGTGGTTTCATGTCATTTCTGATTGGTTGCTGCACAATGGGAAATGTCAAAATTAAATCAAAGTATTCACAGTTTTTGGATTCACACAGTAATACTAAGGGTGGGAGAGTTCTTCTATTTCCATGTAAAAACATAATTTCCTTTACCTCTCCAAATTCGTGATTATGATCAATAGTTACATGTAGGATTGGGAGATAAAAGAATTCTGATTCAATCTAGGTATCAGGGAATAGCCAAGCTTAAAGGAGTCTTATGAGATGATGTGAACTCCTCTTGGATGTATGAGTTTTGGGACTTTTTTTTATTGAACTATTAAAATGCTCATGTACTTTAGGAAGGGAAGTTAAGTATGTTATTAAAAAAATAAGTATTTTGTGACTTATTTGTGGTCTAGGTTAGCTTATGGTGAATGTACATGTTTACCGTTAGGTCTGTTAAGTGCTGCATGATGATAATAATAACAATTATTATTATTATTATCATCATATCATCATAATTTATTATTTCAGGAGCAGTAAAATGTGTCACCTTGTGCTTCTTAAGAATGGTTCATTTGGGGTTGCAAAGTTGTCTCACATCAGGGAACACCAGTCATTGTGGGATGCAAAGTTTATGAAACCCTGGTCATTGGGGAATGCAGAATTTCTGCAACAGTCATTGGGGGATGCAGAATTTCTGTAACCCCAGTCATTGGGGAATGCAGAATTTCTGCAATCCTGGTCATTGGGAGATGCAGAATTTCTGTAACCCCAGTCATTTGGGAATGCAGAATTTCTACAACCCCAGTCATTCAGGGATGCAGAATTTCTGTAACCACAGTCATTGGGCAATGCAGAATTTCTACAACCCCAGTCACTGGGGAATGCAGAATTTCTGCAACAGTCATTGAGGGATGCAGAATTTCTGTAACCCCAGTCATTCGGGAATGCAGAATTTCCTACAACCCCAGTCATTCGGGGATGCAGAATTTCTGTAGCCCCAGTCATTGGGGAATGCAGGATTTCTAAAACCCCAGTCATTGGGGGATGCAGAATTTCTGTAACCCCAGTCATTGGGGGATGCAGAATTTCTACAACCCCAGTCATTTGGGGATGCAGAATTTCGGTAACCCCGGTCATTGGGGAATGCAGAATTTCTACAACCCCAGTCATTCGGGGATGCAGAATTTCTGTAACCACAGTCATTGGGTGATGCAGCATTTCTGCAACCCCAGTCATTGGGGGAAGCAGAATTTCTGCAATCCCAGTCATCGCTTTCTTTGGTATTAGAATTGATTCGGGAAGAAACTTAAATTTCTTAGTATCAAGGTTGTCTGCAGAAATAAATGCATGAAGTGATCATGGTTAATTTCTACTGTCACAAAAAATGAGGTATTTTTTATCATAACATGTGGACGAATTGAACACTCCGCAAAAACCTTAAATGTTTTTGTGTTTCGGGACCCAGTATTTTCTTTATCCGTAAATATTAGGAAAAAGTCTCTTTCCAAAAACCCCACCGAATCCGTAATATTACGTAAAATATCGTGAATTTAGAGTTGCAAACTTTCCTAGGTGAAAGAAAAGAGGGTGATTTTGCCGAATTGTGCCAGTTTCTTCCTCTTAAAACCCCTTTTATCGCGGAAAAACCTATTTTGGAAAAACACAAAATAGTTTGGAAAGCGTTATATTTGTAGTTGATCGAAGTCAAGAATAAAACCATTCTCAACCATTTGTAGTTGATCACCTGAGTTGATTCATGGCTTATTGTGCCGCAGCCACTTTTCAGAACGAAAAGTTAAGTTAAAGTCATTTTCGGTTAATGTTTTTTGGTGCTATTGTACAAAGGACACAGACGGCACTTTCTATCGTCTTTATAGCTCACAAAAAATGACGCCATGAAATAGTCAAAACAAGGCGAACAAAGTACTTTTCTTCTTTTTTGGGTAGTGTCGAAGAGTACCCACTTTGGGGTTTACCATTTTGTTTTGTTGTGGAATATTTCGGTTTGTTGAGGTTAAAATGTCAACGATACATGTTAGAAAATTTGTGACTTAGCCAAAGCACATAACCGGTTGTGATGTTGGATTTAAAACTGAGACACTGGGACTGTTAATCGATAGTTTAGAGATTTACACCATTTGTATTGAAATGTAATCGGATGTAATTAAACTGTGATGAAGTAAAATCGTTTATGCTCTGGTTATGTAGTCCCTTGATCCAACGTGGCAAAGGCCGATGATAAATCGAAAATGTATGTTAGCACATGTTTGAATGGTGGCTGTGGCTCTGCAGCAAAATAGTAAAAACTATAATCACAATGCAGAAGTCCTTACTAGAGTCCTGGCTCGAGTCCTGGCATTGATTTTATTTTATCGGTAAATGCCATACAATAAAAAAAGAACTGTGGAGCTCCGCTTTTAGGTTTGCGTAAATATATATATTATGAACCTGAATTTTTAACAAATGTTCCAATTTATACGCTATGGCGATGTCGCGTCACTTCCAAATTTAGGTCAAATTCGTGGACCAAAAAGTCAATCTGGTACATGGATTTACCTCTCAAAACTATTTTGCTGGATAAAAGGATTACTTTATCTTACTTTTTATCGCAAATCTAGCTTGCGTAAATAAGACGCAAAAATTTGACAGCCTCTTGTAATCAGACACTTGAGCTAATCGCTTGATATTTTGAACTTTCACGCCGCGATTATCATCTCGAACATTGACCCTGAAGTGTTCGCCTGTGGGTCTTTCTCTGGTGAAATAGTTGTTTTAAGTCTCCATATATCAGTTGTTGTAAGACAGTTTCTAGCCGCAAACAGGTATATTTAGCAAAGGCTTGTTTTGAATAATTAATTAAACATTTGGCGGTTGGCGAGCACAGACATGGCACGCAACAAAATGTCAGTTTATAAATCGTTTTCAGTGTTGCGTATACGTATGCGGTGTGGAGATTTTGAGCCTCGGGTTGAAGAGCGAGGAGCCCTATGCGATCGTTTGCACTGTTATGTCCATTAAAAGTGCCGTGTGTTTAATTTGATGACCACCAAAGGCAGAATTCACCTGCTCTATGAATTTTTTTATGCCTTTGTGAAGGCGGAATTATGTGACACAACGCCGAATTAGATAACCACTGTTTTCAAATACTATTATGCATTAACGCAAAGTTTAAAGGTAGCGGTAGATTATATTACCGAATGTTGTGCAAAACAAACATTCTTCATGCAAAGCCGGTCAACGCATACTGCACATACATACTTCAATTTACGTGCTCCCAAATTAAACGTTCTCTATTTGGCGAGAGGTTCTAGTTTCTGAGAGATGCATATGAATCATGCACTAATTCACTCGTGTATTTTTCAATGTCTGGAACGTGCTCTCGTCCACCTGATTTTCAGGGAAGCCGCCTTCAGATTGATTCATGTAACGTTGTGGCTTTGTACAGCAACAAACGGGTCTTAATATAAACGATACTTTTAATCCATAAGTTGGTTCACAGAAGACTCGAGCACATGTAAAATCTGGCCTCCTATTGGACAACAACTATCACGTGACGTTACAATTCATATCTTATGCTTTTAATGTATGCCATTATTTAACGAAATGGCATTACGTACAGGCAGGCATTTGTTCAAAACAAAACAGAAATTAAGTTGCGACATAACCAAACCATCGCGATGAGTCAGCAAGTCATGAAAATTTAATAGTTTAACTTTAACAAAGGGATCGGAAGACTGCAGTGGTATCAACTGAGAGTCTTTCAATGAAAACATATTACAATACTTCAGTACTATAATAAGACAAGTGTTTACCATTCGGCATGATGCAAAGTAATGGTGGCAAAATTTGGCGTCCACCACGCAACTGAATGGAGGCAAGCAAGTTGCGAATGCCTTTGGCTTTTAATTTTTTGATAAAGTAGTTTGTGTTTCGTTCGATCTCAATCAATCCAGCAGCATCGCGCAATAAAACAAAGCCATGCAACCCAAATGCAAAATTACTTTTGACACTCAGTTTGAAACCACACTATTCAACTACTTTTTTGTTACATAAGGCTTGAGTGACAACAGAGCGTTCTGTCACCAAGCTGGTACCCTTGTTATGGAGGGCAGCTAAAACTAACATGCTTGACCTGCGAACGATAAAACGGTCAGGGTAATTAACGGAACTAAAACGACATCGAGAAACACAAAGGCTGCTTTTCTCCATCACAGTTAAGTGTATTTTTTGAAAATGCAAATATAGGATGTTTTCCAAAGAACTGAACTATTTAGTTATTCTTGGAGGTCATTTATATTTAATAAGAGAGGCGTTCCTTGAGGGTCAGCCTCTACAGAAACAAAATTTAGTTGCAAATAAAAGTCTGCGACATTGCTACTAAGTCAGAGGAAGACAGAACTTCTCCTTTTGCAAAGGTAATTAATGCGAACAGAATTTGACACGAATTAAGGCCAATGGATGTTTAGAAGCCTTGCCGAGGTAGGAATAGTCAAACACCAGTATAAAAGTAAAAGATTTGAAACTCAGTTTAAAGATTTGAGAGAGGATTAATCAAGTATTCGTGAGAGAGGAAGGAGATGTTCACTACAAATGTTTGAGGAAAAACTATTGAAAGGGATCCTTAATGGAGAAGCGGGTGGGTAAACTCTCTGTCCATTGCAGATCAGATGAGAAACAGTGATTTAAAAATAATACCGTGCATCAGCTACGTTGAGATGACAAAACAGAAAACTTAAGAAGTTTAAAAAGTTTTAAAACTTCTCTCTCTCTCTCTCTCTCTCTCTCTCTCTCTCTCTCTCTCTCTCTCTCTCTCTCTCTCTCTACTTGGAGATGATTTTAGAAATCGGGAAACGTTTCCATGAGAATATTTTGGAAGTATAACGGATAGCTGAGAATTGGTGGGAAACGGGCCTCATTTTCTGACTATAGCTGGCAACAAGTACCAATTAGATGGCTGGAAATGGTTGGAAATTTAACCGGTAACTGTCGTTTTGCACTAAAGTTATGCTCTTGTAAAACTAGAGACAGTGTGCAGTGGTGACAAAAGTGACGAAATGTTTGTGTTTGTGACGTTGATTATGAAAGTGCGTAGTAATTTCAAAGTCACGAAAATAACAGAACGTTATATAATTTCATTGTTTTTGTTTTTGTTTTTTTTTTGTATTTTAAACAGTCTCAGGCAAAATGCCATGTTTCGACTTCCCTCAATACTGAGGAGAATGCATATGAATAACTTGTTAATCGGTCGATTGCCGGATTTGTTGTTGCCGGCCGAAAAGAAGAGCATCTGAACTTTGTTAAGGTGCAAACGGATGATGCGTTGTACTAGTTCCGAACGTAAGCGCCATAGAGTTGCATTTATTTTTTTCCACACAAACCACAAAGCGTGGTATTTTCATTTAGGAAGATTAGATAAATAAAGTATACTTCCTTTGGAAAAAGTGTCATTCTAGTTAAATGGAAGCTAATATAGACTAAGATGTTATTGCTTTCGGAATCTGAGACTAAGGCTCTTAATAATAGATCCCTTGAAAGACACTTCGGTTAGTCGAATCCAGTCCACAAGATATTTATATAACAAAAAAATGACAGAATCGAATCAGTTTAGAGATCGACTGAAGCCAACTGTAATATAACCACTTCGATGGTGTAAATATGCACAATGGAAATGATGAATTTATAAGAAATCCGAATTCTGAAATCACGGATTGTTATTATATTTATATATTCAGTTTCCAACGTGGAAAGAATGGCACTCTTCTTTCGTGGACTTACTAAAGCTGTTTACCTTGCGCGCACACTAAAAGTCTGAAAAGTGAACAAAAAGTGTAAAACAGTTTAAAAAACTGAAAAAGACGTACAAACAATGCGAAATTTTTCCCCACTTTCCTTAGTTACGATTTTGCCGATATAATAGCACTATTGACGTGAACTGCCACACATGCCATTGACGGCCCGATATCATGCACTGCCCCAAATATCAATTTAAACATGTTTTAAGGCACACACGGAAACTGGACCATTGTGAATGCCAGCACATATTTGGAACTCCCTTATCTACAATCAATGAGAAGGTTGTTTCGTTCTTCTGACGAAACTGCAAAATGCCGTGAAACAGATCCTAATCGAAAACATTTTAGTATTGCGTATCTGTATGCGGTGTGGAGATTTTGAGCCTCTGGTCGGAAGAGCGAGGAGCCCTATGCGATCGTTTACACTGTTATGTCTATTAAAAGTGCCGTGTGTTTAATTTGATGACCACCAGAGGCAGAATTCACCTGCTCTATGATTTTTTTATGCCTTTGTGAAGGCGGAATTATGTGACACAACGCCGAATTAGATAACCACTGTTTTCAAATACTATTATGCATTAACGCAAAGTTTAAAGGTAGCGGTAGATTATATTTCCGAATAAGGTGCAAAACAAAAAATATCCATGCAAAGTTAAGGCATACTACACATAGATACTTCAATTAACGTGCTCCCAAAATTAAACGTTCCCTATTTGGCGAGAGGTTCTAGTTTCTGAGAGATGCATGTGAATCAAGCACTTATTCACTCGTGTATTTGTCAATGTCTGGAACGTACTCTCGTCCACCTGATTTTCAGGGAAGCCGCCGTTCAAAATGATTCATATCTTATGCTTTTAATGTATGCCATTATTTAACGAAATGGCATAACGTAAAGGCATAACGTAGAGGCATGCATTTGTTCGAAACATAACATAAATTAAGCTGCGACATAACCAAACTTACAGAGATGCATGTCTAATCGTGAAAAAATACGTGAGTAAAAAATTGTCTAACTCTTTGAAACGGGCGGTAACGTGACCGATATCTTGTTCAACTCTTTCGAAACGTCTGAACATGACCAATATCTTAGGCTTTTAATGTATTCAAATATAAGTGAGTATAATATTTGGCCAACTCTTTGGAACTTTAATGTTGAAAAGATTGTGAAGAAAATCCGTAATATTTTTGTTTTTTTAATTTCACAGTCGAACCTCTTCACAAGGGCCACCTTGGGGACAGAGGAAATTCAAGTGGCCGTTGTAGAGAGGTGGCCGTTATGGAGAGGTTCAACTGTATGTTACTTTAATTAAATATTGTAAAGCTCCATGGACAATTAGTGGATTATGGCGCAATTTAAATGCAAATTTAATTTATTTTTACAATATAAGTGGCTAACTTTTGGAAAGACTTCCACATGATTATATCTTAAGGTTAGCTTTAAATGTATGCATGAATACGTACTAAGTGAACTAATTGTTCAGATCGTTGGAAAGGCCTTAGCATTAGCAGTATGTCATGCTTTAATCGTATGTCACCATAATGAAAGGGGTGTTACGTACGCCACTTTGCCATAGGTACACAAATAGTGACGCACCCAAGTTGACTGTGGTGACGCCGGATCGACTGAATGCAAACATACTCTGGTAAAATACACGATAAAATAGCTAAAAGTCAAGAGAGTCGTTTCCATTAAGTTATTAAACGCAAGAAGGCTTCAGGTCCATTTGCTGCTGGTTTCTAAAACGCTGTTTCTTCATATCGGTAAGTGGATTAAACTGCGAATGCTAACACTGGCTTACATCGTTGGTCCATGGTAGGGTGGGCGGTGTCCGACTTGTGTAGTGCGTTTGACTGGATTAAAGACACAACTTACAGAATATTAGGTGGCGCTTAATTAGAACTGTGCTACATGCATGCACTTTCTTGATCTTAATAAATTTGAATTTAGTACTTCAAAGACCAATAGACACATACCATTAGGAACGAATAACGTTCCCTTCATCAAAAAACAACGGTCGCCAGTCAAAAAATTGTGACAAAAGTTCCTTAAAATAACAGCCCCGTGCTTGAGTGAGACTGGATAATGGAGAAAATTAAACGTGGTCAGTGTTCCTATGTAAATTTTTGTCAATCCAAGCATTTACTGAGCAAGAGAGAGCCTGTACCGAGGACACATTTTTAATAATTTTAATCGCCAGAGATAAAATGTTATATTTCAACTGAAGAATCCAAAAATGTATCATAAATTGATGGGGGTATGGAGGTGTTTCTATTAAAGATAAAATTGAGTGGTATAGGTTTCCACCGACACTAAGAAATGAGCAAAAAATAAACCTTTATACCTTTATATGGACTTTTATTCACATATTTAATTCTTGAAAACATGCTCATGTCGTTGAATGAATAACAGGTAAAATTTAACTTAGTTTTCAATTATACCCAATTAAAAAAATTCATGAATAATCAATTTTAGGAGTTGTTTCAAAAATAGAAAGCTTATGATAACATTACATTCTTTTCTTAAATATATAAGGACGTCCTATTAGGGGGGTTGAGGTTGAACGTTCTTATTTTGTTTTCGCGATTTGAAACGTTCTTAAGATGTTCTTGAGTTACATGGCTTTGTTTTTCTGTAATGTGGTATCAAGTTGCTTATCAGATACTTGTGCGGTTTCCTGTAATGTCATGAACAAGCCAAAAAGATGTCGCGCCAACCAACTCTTGGTAAATTTGGCTTTGCAAAAACTATAGAACAAAGAGGTTCACTAAGCGATAAAAACAAATGTACAAAATATTGACGTTATTAACTGACTCTTAACCTGGATGTGCTCTTTGCATGTTCTTAAAATTTTGGTTTTTCTCAGCCTTTACGTTCTCATAAAAAAGAATGGATTGTATTATGATGCTGTTTTGAATGGTATATAAATATTAACGCCCTCAAGTTTTAGGCAGGTGCCTCGTAACTGAGATATCACATTATCTCCCTGGCAGAGGCATAACTGGCTATAAAAAGGGCTCCTCGTTAGTCTGCAAATAGGAAAATAAACGAAGAACTGTTCGGAGAGGCCTGTCGGCATGGTTGATTTGGATCATAACACTGCCGGTACATTGTTTTCTTAAACCTGGCAAGAGACAAGCGATGGCAGCGCCTATACGCGCCCAAATCATGATGAAATTGTCGCTAACTGCCATCTTCATCAATAAGCCAGTCTGATTAGTGGGGGTTCGGGCCAACAGCTACACAGCTATTGGAGTGGCTTTTGCCCGGGGATATTTGTTCCGGCCATTAATTACTTAAAGTAGCCGTTTAAAAATGCAACTTGAGTGCGACAAATAAATTCCAGAAACGAAAAAGATCATTTTGGAGCAAGCAAACATTGTCCTTAACTACTCCAATATATTTATAATATTTATGCAAACCAGCAAAAAGCTGTTGTTTTTTTTTTTTTAAACAATCAATTATTAAGGACTTTCCCTTCTGAAATCGTTTAATTTCACAACTTTAATTCGAGGTTTGCGATAGGAACTATAACCATAGCCCCATGCCACCCTTAGCAACTCGTCATGACTGAAACTTGGAAGGTGGTGTAAAATAAATATTTTTTGGAAAGCAGTCAACTACTTGTTCAAATAGTTGCGTCACATAATGGATATCAACTCCATCATTCAAGAATTCTTTCAGCCGCCGTCACGTTACGGCTTCGTTTTGTCTTATTGAAAACACATGGGATTTCGCTTCTCCTTATGATGACACAAAAACAATTTTTAAATTGATGGTTTGACACTTTGGCAGGCAGGCGCTGTGTAACACATCGCTTCAAACTGCACGATGAATTTAACTGGAAATACGGTCAAATAGGACACCTCTGCTCCCTGTGTTTGTGTTTTTATGCCTTGGGGATGACCATTTTATCACCGTTATTGTTGCCAGCAACAAACGCTGGCACTCTCGCATCAAAATTCAAGTGCTTATAAAAAAAAATAGAAACATGTTTCGAGAATTGAGTAATTGCGGGCTCGCAGAGAGCACAGATGAGAAGCTTTGGGGTGAGAAGTAAAGCTATAATTGTATAAAATTAGGGGCCCTGATCTTGTATAAAACAGTTCTATTTCCTATATCTGTCAACTTTTCAGCAATTTCTTTCGCCAGTCGCTTCTACTGATCGGAGGTGCTTGCTAAATCTGTGGCTACCTATGATTGTCACGATAGTACAACAGTGGCTCAGTCTCTAAGCTGACGCGAGCGGTATCTTGGTCTTTGGTAAAGAAAAAAACGATGCTAAAAAAGCTGCATTTTCATATCTTTTTAATGTTGTCCTGTAAGACCCCGTTATATTTTCACTGATCTGAGAAACAATGCAACGTGGATCACCACTGGGGCGGACCTTGGGGGGGGGGGGGGGGGGGTTCGGAGAGTTCGATCTAACCCCCTAATTAAATTAAAACACCTAACGTCAAAACCTTGTAAAAATATCAATAATTACAAGTAAATCTTAAATAACCACAGGGGCGCCACCTTTCATCGAATCCCCTTTTGTAAAATTTTCCTCTCTGCTTTTCTGCTAAGCAACTTCGCAGCGTGAGCGGGAGGTTAGAAAAGCCACACCCTTCCCACCATGTCAATTAATGAGACCTTACTATGATGAAAACCATTACCCTAGTAGGGAGAGAGGGGAGGGATTTGACATACAGTAGTTGTCTGGGGGTGGGAATTTGACTCCCGCCGGCTTTCATGAAAATGTCAATTTCCCCTGTGTCAGCCCGCCCAGCTACTCACCCACCCACCCACACTGGAGCTTAACATTGATAGGTGCATCGTTCTTAGCATATCTATACTTTTACAGCAGTAAAACATATTTGTTCAACTGAAAATGGAAGATGGCAGATGTGGGCTGAGAGGAAATGATAAGAGTTTTTTTAATGTATCTCCAGCCGTACTTTTCGTGGCTCCATACGAGTTACGAAAATAGAAAAACGTTGCGAGATGGCCATAATGTTCATACCCTAGCGCGGGATGAATTAGATTAACTCTATTGTTTCGATTATGATTTCATTTCATTTCGATCATTTTATTTCATTTCAGATTAAATGTACAAATTCAGTCATAACTAGCCGCTGCGCAGATGCCATGAAACATCTCTTAAGTTTCGCAATTTTTCTTCTCTTGGGGCAAGTCCTCAATGGATCAGAGACGCACCAATGCCCTGCCTTTGGATCTGAACAGTCCATATATGGATGGATGTTACAGCGACACATTTATAAGACCATGATGGCCGATCTCGGACTTGATTGCTTGTTGGTCTGTCGCAAAGATGATCGATGTCAAAGTTTCAACTTTGTCATGTCTCTTCACATGTGCGAGTTTAGTGATAGGACAAAGGAAGCCAGACCGGAGGATTTCATTCCTGACCCAGACAGATATTATTTTAGACGAGATATTAACAGAGGTAAACTACAACCAATCATGACCACTACATTATATCTAACAAGGGTTGAACGAATTTATTATCACTTTATTTTCATTCTAGTGCCCCTCGGATCAGTCGCGGAGCTGGCAGCTGAATCGTGTAAAGAAATAAAGGACAGTGAGGGAGAAATTGTCAGTGGAAAATATTGGCTGTCTACCATAAAAAAGGATGAGGCAATAAATGCGTTTTGTGACATGAAAACTGAAGGTTAGTCAATCACCATCCAGTTAAATGGCATCTTTTTGTCATACAGCAGACAGGTAAAACGTCATAAGTGGTCTCGCTGCACTCATGTTCAGAAATGCACGTAACTGGGACTTTGGGTACTTCATATTACACACAATTAATTGTAATTTTCCTCAGATGTCGACGAATGCACTGCTTCTTCTCCCGTCTGTCACGTGAATGCCATTTGCAACAACACCCTTGGTTCTTACCGCTGTACTTGCAAGGTTGGATACTCTGGAAACGGAAGAAATTGTACAGGTAAATTTTACACTGTATGTATGATATCTAATGAAGGCTTAGGTGGCTGAAAAACACACCGTGATTATTTAGAAAGTTGAGTTAGAAGGAAGACACAAGAAACAAGAAACAAGAAACAAGCCATTCTTTCGTGATGTGAGGCGGGATGACCGAGTGGTGTTTTTTTCTTTCTTGTTTTTTTGTTTTTTTTTTTGAACGAAGTTCTTTATTTGACAGTCAAACACACATTACAAAGCGATGGTATTAAATTACAGACAATACAAGTGACGCAAGAAAACAAGGCATATATTCTACACGTGTAACAAAGCTTACAATGAATCCCATTTAACAAATTCTAACTATTAACCTACAAAAAAAACTATACAAACAATAACATTAAAATTGCGTGTTAATTTAAGAATCTGGCCCATTTCTCGTAAAAAGTGCTGCATTTGTATTTTTCTGTTTCAATCTTCTGATGTAATAACAATTTAGAAGGCCGTGTGGTTTTGGGGGCTGGATACCATACGGTCACCCCCGGGTTCAAATCCTATCAGCCGGTGTTGTTCTGGGTAGTCCCTGGTTCAACTCCTCGGTTATCGTTATTAATAGACAACTGATTTGCCTCCGCCCAGTTGGGCCGTGGATCGGGTGAACCCTGTTGTGGTCATAAATATACTACCTAGCGCTGAAGATCACTGAAGATCATTTATTTCTTTAGTTGTTTTATCGCATTGCCTCTTTACTGGAGCAGTGTCTCCCCTTCCGGTTGTGACACCAATGCCATCTGCCATAATAACCAAGGATTTAATACGTCTACTGTAAGACTGGAATGGTAGAGGATGAATAAACTCTGCGCGGAACACTAAAAATAGATAGTGGTATTGGCAATAGCAAGGCTGTTCAGTTGTTTGGCGTTATGCTTATATCTAATGACATATCAAACTGTTATTTCCTCATACGGAAAGAAGTAAGAAAACTCGGTATGAATTGGGGTTACAGAACATCGAAAGGACAAGAAACAATGTCAGCGATAGACCGCATTTTCTACGAGTTTCCCTGGATAATAAACCCGCGCGGGATGTTGGGAGAAAACGAGAAAAGCTTGTAAATCACTTCTCTATTATGATTATAATTTTTCACTGAATGCTGCTCAGCAACAGCCACAGCTACGATTCAATCAAATGCATATTCCTAACATCCTTTCTGGCTCAGGGATTACATGCTTATGAGCATAAACGATTAACAAACGTTTGCCTCATCGCATGCAGTTCAATTACATTTCAATGTAGATGGTATATATAAGTCGCTAAATAAACAGACCCACTATTAAATCCAAGAACTGGTTATGTGCTTTGGCTGATTCAAAAATTTTCCAACATAAAATTCCGCCATTTTAACCTATCAAACCTAAATATTCCATAACAAAGCGAAGAAATGTTAAAACTCAAAGGCGTGAGTACTCTTCAACACCACCTATAAAGAAAAGTAAAGTACTTTGTTCACGGTCTTGTGTTGAACATTTTATGGCGTCATTTTTGTGATCAATAAGAGTAAAGACGATATAAAATTAGTCGATGTCCTTTTTTAAGCAGTAACATCGAAATCGACTTTACTTTTCGAAGAGAAAAGTGGCCGTGACAGAGTGATTAGTGTAGTGTAGTGAAGCCACAATGGCACTCCACAAAGGCTTCCTAACATACGCTTTATTCCGAGCACACGAAGTACATTACTCTACACTTTCTCGCTCTCTTGCATGCACACATTTCCCGGATATGTGTTTGCGATGACCGCTGTCCTAATACACTACATCCCTCTCTTTCTTCGCTTAAATGCTTACTTTCCAACAACTTAGAACTTAAAAGAACGAACAGTTCTGTAAAACATGCCTTTGAAGTTCAGTTCAAATACGAATGTTCAAAATGCCACTCTAGCAACACAACAATAAATGTGACAGTTCATAGATTTGGCTAAGTTCAGTATAGAACATAATCGTTCAGCAATTTCGGATGGCTATAGCGATCCTGCTAGATCTCCTTAAAGGCTGCTCAGCTGCAGTAGGTACAATCTCTGGTGGTGATTCTGCCATTGGTACAGCATTCTCTTCC
>OX419337.1:2504694-2524694 GCA_948470475.1 Galaxea fascicularis | reverse complement strand
ACAACTGCTCTGTATGTAGCTTGTAGCTGAAGTTGTTTTTGTTTCAGATGTTGACGAATGCACCGCTTCTTCTCCCGTTTGTGATGTAAATGCAATTTGCAACAACACCCTCGGTTCTTATCTCTGTACTTGCAAGCTTGGATTCTCTGGTAACGGAAGAACTTGCACAGGTAAAACATTCGTGTATCGTATTTAATAATATGGTATACAGCGCATTAGCTGGATGAAAAAGATGTGATTTAGTTCACAAGTTGACTTAGAAACTCTACAGTGCATGTTAGGACATATGTCGAAGATTCTTTAGGAGAAGACAGTCGAGAATCTTATTTGACGTTTGCTTCACCTCTTTAACAGACGTAGACGAGTGCAATGCCTCTCCTTCCGTTTGCAACATCAATGCCGCTTGCCACAATAACCAGGGATCTTATGCGTGCTCCTGCAACATTGGATTCATAGGGGATGGAAAAACCTGTGCTGGTAAGGGTGCATTTCAACAACAGCTAAACTTATTGACATAATAAAACACTAACCATGTGTTCCGTTGAGACTGGATTAAGCTGAATTTACCTAAAGGGATTGACCGTTAAGTCGGTGAAATACGTCAAGGAATGCATAATGTACTAGGTATTCAGTCGAGAATCTTATTTGATGTTTGCTTCACCTCTTTAACAGACGTAGACGAGTGCAATGCCTCTCCTTCCGTTTGCAACATCAATGCCGCTTGCCACAATAACCAGGGATCTTATGCGTGCTCCTGCAACATTGGATTCATAGGGGATGGAAAAACCTGTGCTGGTAAGGGTGCATTTTAACAACAGCTAAGCTTATTGACATAATAAAACACTGACCATGTGTTCCGTTGAGACTGGATTAAGCTGAATTTCCCTGCATGAAAGGGATTGACCGTTAAGTCGGTAAAATGCATTAAGGAATGCATAACGTACTAGGTATTCTATCCAATAAAATCTTGATTTTGAAAGCATCAAGGGTCAAAAACGATTTTTGTTTTTCTTTTTAACTTGTACAGCACCTACAGTTCAGGTATCCACCAATTGCTCTAGTTTCCTGTTGCGTGACCCAGGCTCTTCTAGTGGAACAATAAGATCAAGTCGGAGTTTATCTTACAGCAAGAATGCCAATTGCTACTGGAGCTTTTCTTCAAATGCAATGTTGGAACTGACATTCTCTCGATTCAACACTCAGCCATCCGCTGATTACGTGACTGTGTACAATGGCGTCTCAGTGTCGTCCTCTCTTATTGGTCGCTTCAGTGGCTCCTCTGTTCCCGCGCCTATTACAAGCACGTCTAACAAACTGTATGTGCATTTCACATCAGATGGTGCTAATGAGTACAGTGGATTCATTGCACGATTTGAAGGTATCTTCTACTAGCTTTAATTGTTCTCAAATTTTCCTGAAAGTGTGTAGTGCCACTTACACGTTGAAACAATATCGATGGACTTTTGGTTTTTATTAATAAAATAAAACATGTTTGCATGCATGAATAACACTTCAGATAGTTGGAAGTTGAAATAACGTAGAACGATTTCTAGCTCAAAAGTGCTCGTCAGAACAAGGTTTGACGAAGACAATTTTACGAAAATTACAAGACTTAGTTAGTATGGATCCGCCGTGTTGCAATCCCTCTGTGAGACACCTACATAGCTGCCAGGGAAGTCTATTAAAGAAATAAAGCAGGTCATGCAATCAGTATTCCATTGCTTAAAGATTGTTGAGATGACACTTTTAAACTAGTGTCATAAATGAAAATTGAAAATTGCAATGAAAATACTGGTTTTAAGTGACATAGGAACTATTGCAGCTCGGGCTGCACGTAATAGATCAAATTTAAAAGTGCCGTATTTGTCAGTGAAAGAATGCAAAATATTACCATAAAATTGTGGGTCAGCCTCGGTGTAAAAACCTGACGAGGTTTTCTTTGGTTTATGAGGTATTGTTTTGCTGTACGCTATTGTTTATAGTGTTTTGCTGTCTTTGTTTTACGTCACTCGTGAGCTTCACAGGTTTTTACACCGAGGACGAGCCAAAATTGTCCTTGAAGATTTATCTCATTGGTGGGTAGAAAATATTGAAAGAGGAGATTTGTGGTGCCCTAAGTTTGAGTTTTAGAATTTTGATGACATCACATGAAAACCAATACAGTGGAACCGCGTTAATACCATCACCAACGGGCCATGAAAATTTGGCCGCATTAAAGAGGTGGCCGTATTAAGGTATCAGCCAACCCAAAATTGACCGTTTTTCATAATTTTGGATTTCTATATGTTTCGATAGATCTTGGGAGTAGCTTTCATTTTAAAAAAAATCCACAAAAAAAATGTTTTTCGTACGGGAAGTTATTGAGCGATAACAATTTTGCTTGACGCTAATCCCATTATGGTCGAAATTCTATTTTTCCTTGTTTCTCCAAATCAAAATTTCGGCGAGATGTGCATGCATTTTGAACTCCAAGTCGCAGGCCCTGGATCAATTTGGCTGAAATTTGGTCAAATTGTTGTCAGACAGCTCACCTACAAAACCGTGTCTGCGAATTTTAATTTGTCTTTTCATTTTAAAGTTATAGCCTATTTTCCACTGGCGGTGGCAATAATTTCTCATCCCCGAATATATTTGCATGTAAAAATAAAACGAGCGCGCTTTCGAGAAATCTGAGACACGTGGCAAACGTGTGAAGAAATGAAAGCCGTGTTAATCGTTTTCTTCCGTTTGTTTTTGGTGAGCGTGGAACTTAATGAATGAAAACACTTAGTTTTACAAAAATCTCCTCCTTTTTTAAGCGCATTAAAGTTTTTTACCTTTTAAAGGGAATTAGCTCTAGGCATGACTACGCAGCTTTCAGAAAATATACGGTTTATGGGGGTTTGTGTTCAAACAAAGAGGACTAGAACGATCCGCGCGCAGACGACCCCGTTGGGTTGGCTGATACCTTAACGGGATATGGTCAAATTACATGACTTACATGCAACTGCCTTAACTGAAGCTAACAACCAACATTTTGTAATAAAGTTAATTCGACAAAAGTATATCTTATATTGGCAACACGCTATTCAATACTCCAATAAACAAGAATGATGATTTTATAACACTTTTAAGAACAAATATATGCCTTCCTATTATTTAGACTACACAAGAAAACTAAATAGTAGGAAAGAATTAGTGAAACTACGAATAGATGCGATCAAATCTCAAGGTTTGATAGACTCTGCCCTTCTCGTGGGTCGAATGAAGTTGAAGACGAAATACACTTTCTTTTTAGCTGTCCTTAATACTCAATTCTTAGGAACACATTTTATAACAAAATAAAACGTCACCTACCTAATATCACTCATTTATCCCCTATAGAAGCTACCTAGCAATTAATGTCTTGAATTCTCCTGATTATTTTGTTAATATTGAATTGACGAAGTTCATTCTATTTTGCTTAGATTCCCGTAATAATATGTTATCTAAATCAGACTGGTGTATCTTTAACTTTTTTTTCCTTCTTATTACATAATTATATTGTTGTTGTTAAGATAAGTGCTTGGCAATACTGTATGAAGTTATAGTCATGCAAACAAAGCTACTTGTTGTTGTTGGTCTATTTTAAGTGACATGTTGACAGATACATCACAATTGACTTCTAAACAACTGTTACAGTATTTAATAAGCATCCTGAATGCAGACACAATTTTAAGATAACGTAAAATTTTCAAAAGTATCATTTAATTTTGTTTCTCCATTAAGTACTTGTTTCGTTTGGGCAATTATGAATGCGTATTCTGCTCGAGAGGCCGTATTAACGGGGTAAATTTATAAAGGATTATACAGCTTGGGATTTCAGAATGTGGCCTTTAACAGGGTTTTCTTATAAGAAACTGTACGGGCGTTTCGGACATGAAAAAGTGGCCGTAATAACGAGGTGACTGTGTTAACGAAGGGACCGTAAGGCGGGGTTCCACTGTACATTCAACGATGGCTTTTTGACCACGTCAAAAGCGTTCAGGCGGATACAACCAATTAAGTTACACCTGTAAGGGTTAGACCAACATAATTTTGCAAATTGAAACCATACTCCTAAGAAGTTTAGAAAGCTATCGTGCCCTTTTTGTCAATCAGTCAACCAACCAATCAATCAATCAATTAATCAGTCAGTCAGTTATTCAACCAATTACTTAAGTTGTTTAATTCTCTTCCCTACCGATAGCAATTTTGTCTGGATCAATCCGTGTTAAAGGTGGAACGCTATCAAGTGGTAGAGTGGAAATTTTATACAATAACCAATGGGGTACAGTTTGCGATGATTTGTGGGATTTGAATGATGCTAAAGTAGTGTGCAGACAACTCGGCTTCCCGAGAGTTTCTCAGTTCTTTACTGGAGCCCATCATGGTCAGGGGTCCGGTCCCATTTGGATGCATGATGTGGCGTGTTCAGGTAGCGAGTCACATATCTACGACTGTAGGCACAGTGGATGGGGAATCCATAATTGCGGCCACTCGGAGGATGCCGGTGTGCAATGCTCTTATGCCTCGTCCACCGTCCGTCTGGCAGGTGGTGGGCCTTACTATGGCCGTGTTGAAATTTATTACAGTGGGCAGTGGGGAACAGTGTGTGATGATGGCTGGGATATGAATGACGCCAACGTGGTGTGTCGTGAGCTTGGTTTCCCCAGTGCTTACTTGGCCCCTCAGCAGGTGGCATACGGTCCGGGATCTGATCCTATCTGGTTGGATGATGTCGCTTGCACAGGAGGAGAGGCTTCAATATTTGACTGCCCTCACAGCAACTGGGGGAACCATAACTGTGGTCATAACGAGGATGCAAGTGTGATTTGTAACTTTTAGATTAAACATAAAACTTAAGTAAAGAAGTAATTGCTTTAACCAGTCAATCCTTATATACTGGTGTTTCGATTAGCTTTAAAGGGAGCAGAAAACATTGGGAGAGGCGTGCAGTTCCTTTGATAAAGACTACAGACTTCTTTCTTTAGGTATTCTGTTTTCATTACTTTTAGGCACCCTTCGCACACGGCAATTGAAATTAAGCTAAAGCTAAAGTACTGAATTTCATGCATAGCCCAAATACTGAAAGAAGCAACAATTAAAATCCACATAACAGCAAAGCAGTCAGTGAATGGAAAAATGGAAGTTTTTGAGGAAGCAATTTATAACTGCTAACTAAAGTAGACAACTATATATTATTAAGGAAAATCGTTAAGTTAAATATAAGTATTTAGATAAGATTTGTGTGGTGTGGTGTCATTGTTCCCTTCTGTAAACTAGAATTTACTTCATTGTTCTGTAAGTTACTTTTTAAAAAAATGACTTGTATTTGCTGTAATTGTGGAAAATAAATATCTATTAATAAAAAGTCAGTGAATGCGACCGTAACTGCTGTACATTTGATGGGAGGGCTTGTCTCAGAGTCTATCAACAAGGGACGTCGTTAAGTGAGGAATATTTGCCCTAGTTAAAGCCTAGCGAATTGATACCCGTTAAAAAAATTACGACTAACGCAGCATTTTAAGTTGAAAAGGATAGGTTATCAAATCACGCTTAATTCTCCCTTTGCGTTTACAATACTTAAATGGTTAGCGAGGCAACTATTAGCCGATAAAAAAACTTCATTTCACCTTCTAGCAAAGTGTTTAATAGAGCTAATATGCTTGCAATGCCAGGCGTAAGTGCAGATATTTGCTTCTATGCCTAACATAGGTAAATTTCTTTTGAAGTTTTCTTGCCTCTCGAGTGATTCAATCGCGACGGTGATCAGCTCGACTGTTAGCCGCAGTGTAATGGTTTTACACACTCTTTTTTTTTTTTTATAAGAACCTTTTTTATAAGAACGTTGAGGCCGAGAGTAACCCAAATTTTAAGAACATGCTTAGAACATAACCCAGGCTGAGAGTCAGTTAAGAACATCTCTATTTTGCTCATATTTATGTTTTTTAAACGAGTGATATACTATGTACCCATGAACTTTTCTGCGTTTTCACTGCAAAATCTGGTGTCCGTGTTTATGTCGCATTGTGAGCCTCTATGTTCAATGCTTTTTGTAAAGCTAAATTTACCAGCAGTTGGTTGGCGCTACATCGTGTTTATACCATGCAATTTAAGAACACCTTAAGAACGTTTTCAGGCTCAAATCGCGAAAGAAATAAGAACGTCGAGCCTCAGCTCCAAAATTAGATGTTCTTATATAAAAAAAAAATAGTGTAGAGCTTTGCTCGGAGGTAACACTATTTTAACACATTATTGCACCACAGACATACAGTAATGTAGTTCCGTTTTAGCAGGGCAAAATAAATGAACGAACAGTAAAAGATTCGACCTATAAAGAATAGTTAGATGAAAGAAGTGACACGACTTGTATTATAAAGAAAAGAACGCACAGATTACACTTTGCTATTATAAAAGGGAGATGAAGTCACTTTAAAAATTATTAGGAATCTAAACTGTTTCCATGCTGTATTTAAAAACGACTTTGGAGGCTAATGTTGAGAAGTTGAGAGATTCTTCGTTCAAATTGCTTGAGTAAGTGTATAATTTCATGAATAGCAGCGTGTAGTTGAATTTTCTCATCTTTTTTGTTAAGTTATCTAGTAGTCCAAAGAGTATTTCCTTAATATTTGGGCCGTTGGATGAATCGTTGTTGAGATTAATCTATTGCAAAGTTTTGCGTTGCCTTAATTAAAATGTCCTTCCGTTATTCGCGGCGATCTGCTAAGCGTTCGCACATGTTTTGCCAGGGGACAGGTCGGAAAGTTCTGATATTTCTTAGCTGATAGGAGCAGCCAGTGATAGTTCCTCGATCTACATTTTATTAGGTCACTTTGTATGCTGTCATCAAGCTGAAAAGAGTTGCAATTGTTATCACAGCTCCTCTAAAAAGTACCTTAATCCTCAAATGCTCCAGAATGGCTGTAAACTGTTAGATGTCACTTCCCCTTTAGGGAGAGGTTTCGTTTGTGGTGGACTTCTCTGTTGCCGTTTACCATGTCTGAACATTTCTAGATATTTTGTGAGATAAGGGGTGCTTACCATTCCACCAAAAGTTCCGGAAATTTCACTTGGCGAATGGAACGGCATTTTCTGCTTGGTTGCCCCACCGGTTCCCAGGCCATCGCGTTCATGAATTGGCGCCAAAATACAATTTCCCTCCAATCCACCCCCCCCCCCCCCCCCCCTACACACACAAAAAAAGACAACGCCGAAATGGCTGACACCAAATAAACGACACAACGTAAAAACGTATTGTTCAAGTATTTCAGGTTAGTTTTCTAATTACTTACTGCTGGGAGCATCTGGTGGTGCAATTTCTCCGTTTTCGTCAACACATAGGTGTTGTAAAAAAAAAACGAACAAATCCTCTGTAGTAAAATAACTCATGCAGCGCTGGAAGAGGTCCGCCATTAACTCCGCCATCTTTTCACTCCACAGTCGCCGCTGGAGAAACTGGGGTCCAACATCCAGTGAAATGAAATGCGAAATGGTACAGACCGCAATTCCCAAATTTCCGAGAAAAAGGACAACCTCTACAGGTTTGGGCACCAAAATTTTGGAAACGAACGTTTTGAAAAATTCGCAACTGTTTTATTCTATACCGGAATTTTCGGAAATTTTGGTTGAATGGAAAGCGTCAAAGAGAACTGTGGTTCGATTTTATTTTTCTTCAAAGATTTTTTACTTGTAATTTGTCAGTAAGGTTCGTGGATCAAGGCATGAAGAACTTGTAAGTATTTATACGTGGATTTGTAAATCAGTCAAGTTTAGCTTTGTCCAGCATGATTTTGGAATATTTTGTGTCATTTCAATGAATCGTCCGTTCCGCCAGTTTGTGCGTTGGTCTGTTTAGTTAATTGGATGACATGCTTGTTGTGAATAATCAAGATTAGAACGAATCTCAAAGCTATTGACTGTCTTGATACCACCTTTGGGAATAACAGGTCTCTACTATGATACTTACAATTTGGTATTACTGTAAAAATTGGTTTTACACTTGTACTTAGACTGAGATTCCTCGAAATGAAGGGTTTTTCCATTCTTATTTAAAACATTCGTTACAGTAAGTACTCGTTTCACAAACCATTCTCTCCAAAAATCGCCGATTTTTGCTGTTAAAAGGAGTGAGAATCGTTGCACAGTCTGAGTGTTAGTTCGCAAAGACAGCAATCGATCAGTCACATTTGAACGTACAATAATTCTTGAAAACACAGTTTTACGATGTCATGGTAACACATTTTATCAGTTCACTACCCAAACTAAAGATTCAGGCATGAAGTAACTATAGCCTCCCAGAGCTACGAGGGAATAAATCCCGGATATGTATACTCTATTTTTTAGTGTCTCCTAACTTGCTATTATCCCACTTTTTGGAAGCGATTCAAAACGGTCCAAAACCTTTTAACTGATGTCATTATATTAAGGGGGCGTCATCGTGCGCGTAAAAATAGGTCGGCAAAATGCATTAGTAGAATTGAAGAGCAGACCTGCCAAGAATCAAGATTTTTCATGTTTAACACAGGAAGGCCTGTAGACAACACTACCGCCGGTTTTAAGAGCGTTGTGTTTTTGAGAACGGTAAGTTTAATGTATAAATTAGACGCTAATACGTATACGTACTAATTTACAGCCTGAATCCATAAGACCAAGGAAGTGGGTAATATAATGTCATGGGTGGAGATCGATCCTCCGTTCTCTCAGCTGAAGCCTGTTAAGCACGTAAACAACTAGTCGATAATTCGATTCGACTACCTTTTTATGCCGACCCTCTTTTTTAGGGTTCGCATGGTTGCAAATTCTCTGTGAAACGCCGAAAAAGCCATGGCGTGCTTTGGCCGTTTTTTAAAAAGTGACCTTTCGGCTTATCCACAGGCCAAGACATATGATTGCGCGCATTCTGAACAAGTTCAGTCCCCATACTTCAAGCAATTAACATCAGCATGACCAGTTGTTAATTTTTAAAATTCAAATTTACCTCAAGTCTCTTGATATTTCTTCCAAGACATTCTTTTTTAACGCGCACCGTAATAGTGTTTCATATACAACTCTTGATATCTTAAATTGCCTGGAGTTGTTTCAAAAATGGCCAACGTCACTGTACGTGAATCGTTATCATTTCATTTTTATTTTATCATCATAGGGGGAGCAGAATCCAGGTTTCTTTGCAACGGTGCGATATAGAAAGGAAGCCGCGTTTTCCAACAAATGAATGATAACTGAATGATAAACATTATAAATTAGCTCAGTTGCTACCGGGGAAAACATTTTTTCCTCTTTTGATAGTTTATTAAGGAAGCAAAATGAAAAGGTCCTTAATAATTAATCACTCAAAAAACTGTTTACACTTACAAACGTGAAGTAGCTGTGCGCTAGTTGGCTCTTCTTGGCAGGCGAAAAACTCGATTTTGTGAACGTTACCAGAAAAAGCCGGTAACAGACAGTGATCTTGGTTTATACATCACAAGCGAGTTTCCAGCGTGTTCAGTGGACTTTCGAGCGGGGCAAATCTTTTCCTCACGTTTGCTTGTTTTATTGGAATTAGTCAGATGAAAAGGAGGGAAAAATAGTTGCGTACGCCTGTGTTTGTAGCTATAAAAAAGCATAATACGAATAGGTCAACTTTTATTGGAACTCATGAGGCCTTACGAAAACTGAGCACTGAACTTTGGCCAGAGTCTGATACCTGAAATTAACATCATATCCCACAGAATTTGCGAGACGTGACTTACGGTTTATCGTCCTTATCCGAGGAGACTAGACAGTCTAACCATTTGCAGATGTCATTACAAAGGCCACAGCACTTTCTTATCAGTTATTTCAAGACCCTAAGTGTTGTTCCCGCCGAGGTTTGAACCCACATCCTCCGTATGGAAGTCAATTAACTGAGTCATGCGGTTGTCGGTTGCTTTTCAATTCATTCTTTTGCGCTCGTATTGAAACGTTGAATCACCAACAGTTATTATATTTCTTTTTTCTTTTAGAAAGCACGCAACAGTTGAGAAAACAATTGAGAAACGCAACTGAGAAATCAGGGTTCCGAAAGGGGTTTAGGGCTCCGGGCCTGAAAGGCCGGGGCAGAGCTCCGGGAATCCAGAATTAATTTTTCGGGCCTTTAGGCTCCATGACATTTGTTTTAGGGATCCAGGCAAGAGAATAGTCAGGACTTCTGACAGTGAAATGATTAGGCTCCGGGCTCCATCGCAAAAAAAAATTCAGGGCTCTGGGGCTCCAGGGAGCTCTCTCTCCCCCACCCCCACCCCCCTTCCCCTTCGGACCTAGAGAAATATATTGGCCTTATATTACTTGCATACTCAAAACCTTAGTGTCACCAAACACCGAACTTAAAAGCACTTCTCGGTGCCGAAAACTGTACGGAAATTATCACGGGTGAGAGACGGATTTTAAGCAAGATCATGGGGACGTCATCAAATCCCAGATGAGGATTAAAGGTCCTTAACGTGTGTCTTGAGTAGTTTTGAAGCTGGTTGTAGAGACTGCTGATCGATATACATCTAATCTTCCAGAACAAAAAAGCTGCAATTTCAGTAGCGTTTTCGAGCCAAAAACTGTATGTCCCAAGTAATCCCATACGTCTTAGGGTAACATTTGGAACGCAAAGTAGTCCAAGACGTTTTCAAGGTCAAGCACGAATGGATTTAATAAAACATCAACCATATGGTACTCCTTGTAACAGTCTGTCTGTTATTTGGACGAATTAAATTTTAGAAATTTTAGGAAAAAATAGGAAATAGAAGACTGCGAATCCAATTTGAGGACTTGGCAAAACGTCGATAGAACCGCTCCCCCAAGACTTTTTAACGGCCATTGATAATCAGTAACTTAAATCATCCGTAGCGTTATTAACCTTGGAGTTTCGAAGGACGACTGTCTTGACCAGGGAGTGGGGCATTTTACTCAGTTCCCATGCCTGGTGAAATAAAAACCGAGTATGAATAAGGTTCATTGAGATTGTTTAGCAAATAATTTATATTTCTTTGAAGGATACTCGGAAACGCCATGCGATATGTTATGGCGTCCGCAACTTTCCTTCTGTTGAGTCAAGTCGTCAACGGATCAGAGACGCACCAATGTCCTGCCTTTGGATCTGAACAGTCCATCTACGGATGGATGTTACAGGGACACATTTATAGGACGATGAAGGCCGATCTCGGACCTGATTGCCTGTTGGTCTGTCGCAAAGATGATCGATGTCAAAGTTTTAACTTTGTGATATCACATCACATGTGCGAGTTTAGTGATCGAACGAAGGAAGCCAGGCCGGAGGATTTCATTCCTGACCAAGACAGATATTATTTCAGGCGAGACATAAAAAGAGGTAGATTAAATGGTAAATAATTACGGTTGCGGTTACCGTATACCTCCAGAGGTGTCTCACGTTCAAACGATGTAGCGCGTTTTAAACTGTAGATACCTAAACCTAAACCCCTATATTAAAGCTTTTAGAGCTGACTGGCAAACTATACCAAGAATTCTGAAATAAAATGAATTGCCGGACCCAAACGCTGAAATTAAAAAGCGTGTCTGCGTTTTCTCATACTCAGTTACAATGAAATGTTATAGAACATTTTCGAAATAGAATTAAAAAATATGAAGTGATCGGACATAAATCGCTCTCGTAGAAAAATATTTCGAAATAAACTGAAATTCGCAGAAATTTTGCTGTTACTCATAGGTTTAACTAGTCACTGTCAAAATTTGAGGGCAAACGAAAAAATTCCCTTAATTAACCCTTTTTGAGGGAAATATTGAGGTCACGTGACCGGTGCTTCTGACACCACTGGAGGATAGCAGTGACTAAGATTAAGTGAAGGACAGGGCAAGAGTTGGGATTTAAGGGCCCCAGTTGATTTTCTGACCTTCAGGGTAAGTTCTAGGGGTTTTAGGGTAGGGCTAGACTCAGATTTGGGGCAAGAGCATGAACAAGTCACGTGACTAACACTCCCAACACACTTTGACGACATAGACCAGGCACGGTAGGTTGTTTGGCTAGATTGAGGCCAATTCCGTTTTGATTAAGCCTGTAATCTTCAAAATATCTACTCCCCTTACCTCCAATTGGTGCTTTGCCACAATCCTGACCTATTTGCTACCTGTCCCAGATACCCTCTTTGTTCAACTCGTCGTCCTGTGCTCAGTATGACACAAAAATTTGCAGAGATACGTTTCTTCATGCGTTTTGCCTGTTTGCAGCGTCCCCGAATTGAAACTGTGAAATTACTTACAGAAAGAGTGTTCATTAAAGTGTTCCCTTCAAGTGAAAAAATTGATTCGAGAAAAAATCGCTAACAAATGTCAATTTATCGCTATACATTTCCAATCTAGTACCCCTCGGCCAAATCCCTGAGCTGGCAGCTGAATCGTGCAAAGAAATAAAGGCGAGTGAAGAGCTGGCTAGTGGAAAATTTTGGCTGTCTACTATAAAAAGAGATATGACAGTACATGCGTATTGTGACATGAAGACCGAAGGTAAGTATAATCACATATCTTGCTTACCTTTAATTTACATAAGACGAGTCGACGAGTTGTCCCTAATGCCACCTTCAAATGTTATCATAATACCCATCTTCCTTAGTGCCTCGTGCTCCCCATCACTATTATTACGCTATCACCATCATCGTCATCATCATCATCGTCGTCGTCGTCGTCGTCGTCATCACGATCGTTATCATCATCACCATCACATCCTTACTCACTATTACATGATCCTTCATTACACCATCCTTTACTACCACTAACGCCACCATGATCGTTAACAAAATGTGTGACGTCTCATCCTTTCATCACCACTTCTCTCGACCGCCCTTACCTTAATGTATTTGTCCTGCTAGACTAACGTACTCGGCATATAGTTAGCCAATGTAGTTTAACAACTCCGCCGTTAGACTGCAAACATAAACCACCTGATTAAATCCTGGTGTGATTTGCTTTTGAGCAGTCAAACCCTGTAAATTGAGAAATTAGACAATCTGCATAGGGCAGCAATAAAGAGTCGATTTGTTATCAGTTAGGGTTTCACAAGTCGTCCCTAGCTTCAACAGAATAGAACACACCTTCATATTTATTGACGAAGGTTTGCATGACCAGCATTGAGAAAAAAAAGCGACACTTAGGTATAAGCAAAAAGAATGAAAGGCAACTATAGGCAGACAATCAAACAGTTAAACAGCAAGCAATGCATCGAATTAATATAACTGTCTAAACCTCACAGCCAATCATCTGAACCACCGGTCGGGTGGAAGGTTGCAGAGGACTAATTCAAATCTGAGCATTCATTTATCAAAACCATTTTAACTAAAAGCGTTGAACTGTTTGCTAATGTTTTTAAACTATTTCTTACATTTTCCTGGAGAAGTCTCGATGTTAATTTAGGCTTTGATTTATTAAAATAAAAAAGCCCTGTCTTCCCGCCTACAAGTGCTAACGATAGTTTGAAGAAAATGCCAAGTGTTTCACCATCGTTTGTATGTTTTGTATTGTGTTCTTAGTTTAAGATGTTTTCATTGTTTCAGATGTCGACGAATGCACTGCTTCTTCTCCCGTCTGTCACGTGAATGCCATTTGCAACAACACCCTCGGTTCTTACCGCTGTACTTGCAAGGTTGGATACTATGGTGATGGAAGGAATTGCGCTGAAGGTATTTGTGGCATTGTAACCATTAAGGCTTGCATGGATGAACACCATATAGGTCTTATTTTATAATCGATTTTAGATGCTACATAAAACATCATAGGAAAAGATGTGAAAAAAAACATGAAATAAGCTGTGGTTTGTATCACCAAAAGAGAACCTTTCCTTTCTGGTGTAACATTGTATTTGACTGACATTGACGAGTGCAGTACCACTCCTTCTGCAAGCACTTGCTCCCCATCACTATCAAGTGTTTCAACATCGTTTGTATGTTTTGTATTGTGTTTTAAGTTTAAGATGTTTTCATTGTTTCAGATGTCGACGAATGCACTGCTTCTTCTCCCGTTTGTGACGTAAATGCCATTTGCAACAACACTATTGGTTCTTACCGCTGTACTTGCAAGGTTGGATACTATGGTGACGGAAGGAATTGCACTGAAGGTCAAGTGGCATTGTAACGATCAAGGCTTGCATGAATGAACACCATACAATTAGGTCTTATTTTATAGTTGATTTTAGATGCTACATAAAACATCATTGGAAAAAAAGCGAAAACACCATGAATCAAATAAGCTCTGTTTTGCTTTACCAAAAGGGAAACTTTTCTTTCTGGTGTGACATTGTGTTTGACAGACATTGACGAGTGCAGTACCGCCCCCTCTGTTTGTGACATCAATGCCCTCTGCCATAACAACCTTGGATCTTATGAGTGTTCCTGTAGGGCTGGATTCGTAGGGGATGGAAAAACCTGCAGTACTAGTACTGGTAAGAGCAGTTGTCTTCATATCAAGGCTTGTCATGTTAGAAGTATACACAGCTAGCAAGAGTAGTGGTTCTTCCTCTAGATGAGTACTATAAAAAAGTATAATTGCATGTTTTTTTAAGTCTACCCCTTGAAGTTAAGGCTGAAATATAACTTACAAACGAAATCATGAGGAAAGATCTTTTTTAACAGGCGAGCAACGCTGGTCTCAAGCCCATTGCCTTGTCAGATTGCGATAAACCTCATTCGAAATACTTCTTGCACCCTTGCGGAATAATTTTAATGCTTCACTGATACGTCCTTTCACTCTTCCAAGAAGTATACTTTGTAAATAAAACATGATTTCTATAACTGATTCCTTTTCCTCAGTGTTGATTTGACTACTCAATAGCCTAACATTTTACCAACGACAGCATTAACGATACTATAGCATCAAGTAAGTCATACATTACATCTGAATTCATTTTCCTGCTTTGAAACAGATGCCGAATCTTTAAATGCCACAAGCTCTTGTGGATTTCCCTCATCACTTGTACGAGTAACTAACTCGAGTGGAACCATTTGGTCAAGTGGTGGGTGGCCATATAGCCATAATATGAGCTGCTCTTGGCATCTGTCTGGAAACGCTTTGTTGGAACTTGTCTTCGACAGTTTTAGAACTCACTCATCAGCTGATTACCTAGTCGTGTATGCTGGCGACTCACAAAACGCGCCCTTGGTAGGTCAGTTTTCTGGGACTTCTCTACCTGCACCCATTAACAGTTCCTCGGGCAAACTTTTCATGAAGTTCATCTCAGATGCCTCAGGAAACGACTATGGATTTAGGGCTCGCTATCACGGTATTTTTCCTTGTTTGTTTGCTGTTGGTGTTGTTGTTGTTATTTTTATTGTTGTTTCCCTTGTTTGTCATAGAGCGTTAGATTCCTGCTTCGTTAAAAGCGAAGTTACCCTCAAATGCGTTAGCTGTTGAGAGAAGATTCTCTTTCCTCTAGGTTAAAATTACAGAGTGTCAGTGGGAATCCGTACCCAGTTAACATGCATACACACACACATACATATACAACTTTATTTCTGCTCGAAATTTACAGAGTAGCTGTAGAGCTAATATCTTCTAAGATCACAATTTCAATTCTCAGTTGTTACCTCTTCTCATTTTCTATAGAAGTAGTAAGGAGAAATTGTTGAAACATCAGGCAACTTCTTCGTGTGTGATCCTGTCCTTAATTCTCCCGACCACTCTGTTTTATAAAGGGTGGATATTACAAGGAGAAATTTGATGCTGATCACTCTTAGCGTAGGGTTTAGAGGGTTAAAAGGGCCAATTTCATTTTGATCGCTAGTTGTCTAACTCTCGAATTTCGTAACCTAATTTAATTAATTGTTAGCGGCAAATGAATGTGAAAACATGGAAATCATATAGTGAACTTGGGATTAAAGCCGGAATTAATGAGGGATCGGCGCAGTTAATTATGAGCGCTACTAAATAAATCAGACGGATTTGCAATACAGCCTGAAATATCCAGGACATGTTGCTGCCTGCTATAACATACAGTAAATATGTGCAGATCACTTGACATGGGTAGGGAGTCTCATTTTTAATTTAAGGGTATTGCACAGAGAAATTGTAAAACTGATTCACCGAGGTGCATCACCTTAACAACAGGTATTCATTTGTCTGATCACACTACCAAATCAGCCCACAAGCGAGAACTTTTATCTAAGCTTATTACTAATTTTTGGTGGGTTGTCTATTTTCTCGCCAGTCCTCAAAGCTGGTTCCATCCGCCTACAAGGTAATGAAACATCGACTGGAAGAGTTGAAATTTTTCACGACAACCGGTGGGGCACCATTTGTGATAGTTCTTGGGATATAAACGACGCCAACGTGGTATGCAGACAGCTTAACTCCCCACACGCTCAACGTTCCTTTGGTGGAGCCTTCCATGGCCAGGGGTCCGGTCCCATTTGGATGGCTGGAGTGAGTTGTAATGGAAATGAGTCGCGCTTAGACGACTGCACGCACCGTGGATGGGGAGTCAGTGACTGCTCTCATAGCAGAGATGCCAGTGTAAAGTGTTCGTCAGTTCGGTTAGTAAACGGAGGACCAAACTACGGACGCGTCGAGGTTTTGTACAAAGGAATCTGGGGCACGGTTTGCGATGACGGTTGGCATTTGAAAGATGCCCATGCAGTGTGTCGTCAACTTGGTTTCCCTAATGCATCCGCTGTCAAAAGAAACGCAGCGTACGGTGAGGGATCTGATCCTATCTGGCTGGATGATGTCAACTGCAAAGGAGATGAGTCCTCGATATTTCACTGTGGATATCCTGGCTGGGGAATTCACAACTGTGAACACTGGGAGGATGCAAGTGTGATTTGCAACACCTAAGTTGATACAATTTATTATATCCCGAGGAGCATTATATCTTGGTTTCAGTAGAATTACTATCATTCTTAAACGACAAAGTTAACTTTTTTATATCACATCCTGTAAGTATTCAAATCTGCTGAAAATTTGCTTTTGTAGTGGTTGTGTGACAGAGGGCTGTTTCAAGGGGAAAGCGTGGCTTGTAAAACCTGGACGCAGTACAAGTGTGTCCGTCGTTTCCAATCAAAAACACAAATAAATTTTTAATTCACTGGGAGGCGTTTTCACTTGTCTCGCTGTCCACATGGATATTACGGCAAATTCCCTGGTAAGCCCCGTTACACCTCAAAAACACTCCCCTGATTATAATACTTCCTCGTTATAAAACTCCACCTCTATTACATCCCACCCCCCCCCCCCCCTCCAATAACACTCCCCCTTCGATAATATACTCCCACCTCTATGACACCATCCCCTATATAGAGAATATTACACGGTGGCGAGAAGATATGAATTTTATGTTCAAGTGGCAAGAACAATACCTCGATCACGAGTGAGCGAAGCGAACGAGTGAGATATTGTTCTTGCCACGATAACATAAAATTCATATCTTCGAGTCAACGTGTAATGTTCTTTTTATTATATGAAGACTAAACAGACGCGACGCGAGAAACCAATTCAACAAAAGCAAAAGGTGGGAATCGTGACGTCATTGAACGATACGACACTCACAAAGGTGGCATACGGAAAATACGCCACTCGGGTCCCGGATGAAGTGGCGTATGGAATCTACGAGTGGTTTAGTTCTCAGTAAAACACTCTCCTCCATATAATAAATAAGACCTATGACACTTCCCCCCTATAGAGACGGGCGAGAGACGCTTTATGAGTCTGGACGAAGTAAATCGTTTCATGCGTCTTCATAGACTGCCTAATTAAACGATTTACTTCGTCCAGACGCATAATGCGTCTCTCGCCCTTCTTAACTTTATACAGGGCGAATTAAATGACGAACCAAAAGACGCATTAAAATATATTTGTCTTAAGTCGTCCAGACGCATTACACGTCTGTAGTAAAAAAACGGCCATTTTCCCACTTGCAGAGCACACATGCTCCCTTCCTTCTCCCCATAAACAGATTGCTTGTTACAAATAGTTATAGCTTCTGGACGCCATTTCTGAAAGGCCTGACGTGTACGTGATGTACGTGTTCTATGTGTTGAGAAATCAGCACGCACCGAGAGCTAAGGATCCCATACGTGTGCTATCCGTCATGGTGTGAACCAAAGTTCTCCGATGGTTCAAGTTGGTCACTTTTGCACTGCAACGCTAAACGCTTGTCAACACTAACAGAGAGCTTTTCAGAAATTATGATATTATTAACAAATACTGTCATTTCACTGAGGTTAAATTTGTAGAATTTTGTTTTGAATACATCTAACAACAATATGTCACCAAGGCAACAGGGTGCACAGCAATTAAGAACACTATTGTGACATTTTCAGAATCGATATTTGAGTCAAACATGTAAAAAGTAACGGTAAAAACCGACATTCTTCTGAAAACTTTGTCGTTTTATATTTAGAGTGACAACTTTGCTCAAATTATAACCGTTTCTATTGAATTTGTTGGATAACTTATTAATAAATTATACGTGAATAACAAAATGAAAACAATCGGGCAACATCAAGCGAAATTGAAATTCTGGTCACGATCTTGGTCTTGCTCCAGCGTCCTAATGGAAAAATTAACTCCCAACATCACACAACAATTTTTAATGATTTAACAAGCACATGACGTCTTTGAGGTCTAGAATTTCTTTATTTGTGAATTATTGTTTCATTTTTCGTATCCGACAGAGAGATTAAGAAGAATTTTGGTACCACTGTTTATTTCATTTACCGTAAGGATTAAAAACAATAAGTCAAAACACGAGGGTTTACTTTTTTGTCCAACAGGAATTCTTCTTTTTCAAGTATTATTTATCAATTTTAAATTTGCATTCGAAGGCGTTAGTCCATCATCGATGGTCGGTTAGTCCATTTTTTGTTACATTAAACAGGCTCTGTTTATATTTCGGTTTTTGCTGTATCATGAATATAAAAACATTCTAGTCAGTAATTGGATTTCCTTCTAGAAAGGAAAAACCCAGTCTCCTACGCAGCCGTCCTTTGTGTCGCCACGCGAAGCTAAAAAATCCCGGACGGCGCGCGGGATTTACACGATTCCAAAGAATACATAAAGAAAGTGCATTAGTAACTCAACACGAACGCAAACGTTTTGCAGTGTATCCATCCTACTTAAGTTACGCTGTTACTTTTCCTTTGAAAATTGATTATAATTACCATACTATTACTGTCGACTTAGCGGTCATATTAAAGAGATTATTTTTACTTGTAAGTTCTGCCGCAAATAAACGCCCGGTACTTCGTTCATAGGACTCCTGCCTTTATTCAAAAAATAGCACTGGGTTTTGGGTCGGCCCTTATACGAAGGCGGCGTAAAATCGGAGTCCGGCGTTTGAATGAGAAAATACGGTACCCTTTAACAGTCTGATATTTGTGTCCATAATGGTTGAAAGTTTCAACGCAATTCAAATATTGGCTGTTGAAGCAGATCGACGAATATTTATCAATCGCAGGTGAGGTCTTTTAAAAAGGCAAAAAATTGGCACCGAACACTTAATGTAAATTATTGATTAGAAACACGGCTAAATTATCAATTATAAAAACAGTTAGGTGCCGTTCAAGGTATACTAATATCACAGAGAACACAAACATCACAGAGAACACTGTGTAGATGCTGAGCCGAAAGACAACAACAAAGAGCCGGTAAGCAACTTTCGTTCTTTTTAAAAAAGGTGACTTTTGACAATTTTCAAACTGTTTTCCATAATTCTTTTTAAAGCCCCGGCTTTTTGACATGAAGTATTCATTCAAATTTTTCACTCTTACTTGTGCTTAAAAGATGTCCGCAGGATTATCATTCGATTGCTGAGGAGCATTTTACAAAATGGCAAAGCATTAAACTTTACGCATACTTTATTTGGTCGTACACTGTAAATTATACCCATTTCTGAGGATATAGTAAAGTGTTGCGGCAAATTGCCTGGGTCACCAGAAACCATTAATCATCAGTAATTTCATTAAAGGTCCGTGGCAAGACTTGTTGTTTTGGGAAGCGGACTAACCACGTGTCTGTCGATGTATATCATATAA
>OX419337.1:2454694-2502194 GCA_948470475.1 Galaxea fascicularis | reverse complement strand
CCCAGTCTGCAGAGTATGGCAGAACTTGACGAGATCTCGCGCGAGCAGAGCCATGTTTTGCCGCGTGCACCGCGTGCAATACCACCACAAGTTCGGAACTCTTACGTACATGGTTGATGGTAAATGCCTCTTAGCCTCATAGCTATCGCGTGCAATGCTACGATTCTGGCGTGCGCAATGACCGTTTAGAAAAAGACTGGTGCGTGCACTTGCCGGGGACATCACTCAAACAATAAAAGTACCTCATGTTGATGCTTTATGTCTCTAGTGTGGACAACACATCATAACGACAAACTAGGAACATAATAACATGAACATATCGAACTAAGGATAAAACTGATCTTTTCTTTATGTCATTATGACTATGTTGTTATGTCGTTATGTCACTAGTGTAAACCAGGCCTTACGCTTCGGGTCAACTTCTGGACTCTTTACTTTATTTTTTGCGGGAGCTAAGTTAATGTTAAAGACGCCTCCAGTTATGTAATTTCCGAGCCTATTCTCGTTGAAGGAATTCACATCCAAGTAGATATAGTGGTGGACGTTGAAGTGACTCGATACCCATCCAGGGGTTGCGCTGTCAAGTTAATTGTTTTCGGTCTGTGCCACCGACGTTAGTAGCGGCTTTGGTTGTCGAGGAAAGAATACATGAAATACTTTCCATTTGCTTTTCTCGTGGAGGACTGTAATTGTTAACTGACTGTGAGTTTTAACGCCCCGTGTTTTGAATTATCTGGTTCGCCAGAGAGGAATTCCACTGTCCTGGAGTTTTTGAACTAAAGCTTTTCTACCACTGTGGTTTGTTTTGCCTGAAATTCCCGCCGGTTGTGTCGTGTCTTTCGTGATGTTGTTTCACTTGTCCACTCCCACTGATTGGTTGTGCTTTGAACCAGATTTTGCCTTTCACTGATGCATGAGTTACTGTTTAAAGTGATTTACAGACAAATAGAAACTTGAATCCGGTTCTAGCATGGATGGTGGTCGTTTTTCTTTGTACATCTTTAAACGTGCACCGAATTACGATCGACAGATATGGCATCGTTGTTGGCTTACATTCGCGGCTTGATCGGCCGTTGATTCCTTGGATCCTCTCCCGTTCGAGTCTTTGTTAGTAACCATGGCGACACCAATATCCTCACACGTGAAAGATAAAGTAGTATTGAAAGTACTCTTAGTAGTATTTCGTGTCAATTTATTGGGTCATGTCAAGTTATTGAACGACGCACTTGATGCCTGAGGCAAGTACCATGTTGACTACCACCCCCCCCTTCCCCTCCCCTCTCCCCCTCCCTCTTCCTCTCCCTGTCCTCCTAATCCTGCACCACCACCAATAACACACATAACAACACCAAATAAGGAATATAAGACTGCTAAACCTGGATACTCTTTCCACACTCTCTCTCGTTTTCGGGTAAAACTATGGCAATACAACACTGACACATTTCACTTTTCAAGCCTCTTCATTTTAGCGCCTCGACTGAAGAAGCTCGAAAAGTGAAACTATTTTCCGTTGCGGCCATAATTTTACACAAAAATACTATGCGTTAAAAGAGTCTGTATTACAAATTAGAGATGTCTATTTTTTCTTATTTACGTTTTCATTTAACTTAAGTACTATTCAGTAGTTTTATATATTGTGCGCAAATTTACTTGGGTTTTGTTAACCAAACAAGCTTCGTATCTTTCCTTCAGAGTTCTGAACAAGATGATGCTGCTACCTTTTTCTCTAACCTTGATAGTGACGTTGGGAAAAAAAACCGCAGCAAATCTATGCAAGACTGTCGAAGCATCAATTTCCGGCAAAGCACTTAAGGGTCTCACGTATAAAGCAGCAATGGTTAACGACCCAATTGAATGCCAAATACTCTGCGAGAACAGCCCCTTGTGCAGAAGTTATAATTTCTTCATCCCGAAAAAGATTTGCGAAATGAATAATGTGACCAAGGAAGTGAGGCCCGAAAATTTTGTGAAAGATGATCAGAGGTTCTATATGAGAGTTAGAGGTACTGTGGGGCAGTGATGGGCGTCTGGTGCTGTACATTAATCTAGGAAGATAAATTCCTAAACCTAACGAAACCCGAACCCGCACCCGAGCCCTAACTCTAACCCTAACCCTTACCCGAACCCGAACCCGAACCCGAACCCTAATCATAACCCTAACGCTAACCCTAACCCTAACCTGAACTCGAACTCTTACCCTAATCCGAATCCGAACCCGAACCCGAACCCTAATCTGAGGAGAGATTGTCACGATTGTGATCACTGTAATACAAGAAAAAAGTACGTTAGTAACGCAACATAAACGAAAACATCACTATGTTTTATTTTGCTACCCAGCATCCTGATCCTACCGTAAAAACTCTACTAAGCCCACGGAGGGCTTATTTAATTTCAGGCCTCATTAACTGGGGGCTTGTTAAAGAGGGGGGCTTAATAGAGAAGGGAAGGGTCTTATTTCATATCTTAAACACCGCCTTTTCGTCTTAAAATAGTTTTTGTACAAACCTCGAACAACTGCAATTAAAACATAATTGAATTTCCGTTCAGTGTACCGTATACCGTTTTTGTAATAGGGAATAGAAGGGACTAGTTACTGACTCTCGTGTCCCAAAGGGGGGGGGGGGAGGGGGGCTGTTAGAGAGGGTGGGGCTTATTACAAAAATCGACTTCCAATCGGGGAGCTTATTGGAGAGGGGTGGGGGAGGCTTAATAGAACTTTTATGGTGATTATGTTACCGTGGTACTTTCTCCTTGATTACTTATTAAAATTACTAAAGCAACAGACCGCACTAGCATGTGGCAACAGTGATAATAAGGATAATATATTTGACCTTGAACAAACGCCCCTGGCGTTTATTTCAAAATTAGCAATTTGAAGTGAGCTGGCATAAATGCCGGATCACTGCAAAATTGGGAAAATACGGTATATTGTCAAGTAACGCTATGATCTTTGCTGAACCGATTGCCTTGTTTTAATGAACAGATATTGACGAGTGTCAAAAAGTTCCCTTCGTTTGTGACGTCAATGCCTACTGCCAGAACACTGATGGCTCTTACCATTGTTTTTGTAAAGAGGGATACACTGGGAACGGGCACACGTGCGAAGGTGAGACCCTGTGTTGCCTACAGGGAAATTATGCCATGTAAAGCAATAAATAAGGTTAATTTCCTTAACACTCACCACTCAGCCTCCAACACAGACCTTCATAGGGCTTCGCCACGCTATTCCCACCAACGAACGTCTGTGGTACGCATCAGGCAATTCTATTCCCTGGGCGTTTGCCTCAATAAATAATCCAATCAGCATTGGCTAATTTTTTTTAAAGATAGCCAATTACATGCTGTGAAAGAATGGAAATCCCCGAAAATATTCAATTCGAATTTATCCGAAACTAGGAAACAACCTCTGATTGGTCAGTTATCTGTGAACTCAGTGGCTGCTCCGTTCAGCAAATATCACTTCATGGGACGAACGCATGGTGAAGCCTCTAAGAAGGTTTAGGTGGAAGTCCACTCGCCCTCAGCCTCTTTGAGAGTTTATAGCATGAAGTCCCATGAAGTGTCGACATCAGGTATCCGCAGCTGACAACTGACACCTTCATATATACTCAATGGCTATGTGTGGATATTCAAGATCAAGCCTTCCCAAAGATCTAGAGTACCCGTGTTGGCAAAACGTCGCCAACATTATTGGGCGAACGTTGTGCGATGTTGGCCGAGAGTGTTCAAACAATCGCGACATGTTGGGCAGTGTTGCATGAAACTTCATACCGCAAGGGAATCTGATATCGATATTTACCCAGTAGCCCTTGCAAAACCGTGTGTGGCTACGGCTACCGACCCGTGCGCAAGCGCAATCCCAACAATGTTGCGCGAAGCGTGGAAACGAACGCAACATGTTGCGACACGAAACATTAATCACAAGAACAAAAAAGTGTTGGCTGATGTTGGGTCACCCATATCGGTCTTAAGCAGTCATTCTTCCTATTACGTATATCTTGACGGGAGAATTCCCCTTTTAATACAGTACAATGCTGGGGGGTCAATATGTAATACAATATGGTATCTCACTCAGCTAATCAAAGCAAGCATTGAAGCTAGAGTGATCCTTGTTGCTAAATCAAAAGAACGCAGTCATCCGATAATATTCGTTTAGCCTTCTAACAAAGTGGTTGCGAGAGAGCCCGGCTTGATCGATGTACAGATAATGTTTCAAATTTTGCCAAGATTTGTAAGTGTTTAGTATTGTTTTCTCCATTAGGGTTAGGGCGCTGGATTTCAAACGGTGACCCGGGTTCAAATCCCACTCTGGCGGCACTGGCTGGCGTTGTTCTGGGTGGTCCCTGGTTCAGCTCCTCGGTCATCCTTGTAAATAGGCAACTGGTCTGTCTCCGACCAGTTGAGATTCTTATGTTATTTCTATTTGAATTATTTATTTCAAGGTATTTAAGTGGAGTGCCTGTAAACTGTAGCTGATTAGCCAAGTGCACTTTCACTATAAACATTAGTATTTATTTTTTCTTTTTCTTTTTTTTTACCATTGAGGGGAACATTGGACTCCCGGCCCAGAGTGGTCGGATTAATGGGCTTTTCAATTAAGAAAATAAGCTTTTGCAGTTCGATCCACAAAAAAGGGGTTGTAATAACGGGCGGGGTTGTAGCAAAGTCGGTTGCATTGCACTATTTTACGGTGTGGAGAGTAATTCGAACTTGTCGTCTTACAATTCACGCTCTTTGGCTAATCAGAGGTTGTAGATGTTCTCCACCACGCCGCAATTATTACTAAAGGAAGAGGTGTTGGGGGTGTGGAATGCATATTCGTATGTCTTTTAAGGTGATGTTACGCGAGACAACGTTTAACGACAGCTTTTTGCGCAACTTTTAAAATCCTTGAGCAGCAATGTTGCGTCCATTTGAAGGTGACTAATTATAACAACGCTTCAAGGCAACAAATCGATCGTCTCGTGATACCGTGTAGTTTGTTACACAGTAAAATTCGAGGGTAACGTTTGGGTTAATTCTTTATACAAGCTGTCGTCGTTATATCTCAACAGTAACATTTGTGACAGCCACGAGTACGAGTCCTTGTCATGTCACTGCAATAAATAGTACAAAAGGTATAATACAGACCGGAAACCACGGTCCGTACGGTAGCAATGTGGATTGCCGGTGGAACTTCTCTTCAAACGCTCAGTTGGAACTGGTCTTCCTGAAATTCCAAACTGAGTCTTGCTGCGACCACGTGACTGTCCATGATGGATACTCGCCGACTCCTTCTCTGATTGGTCGGTTCAGCGGCAGCTCTCTCCCGGCACCAATCACAAGCTCTTCCAAAAAGCTTTACGTCAGGTTTGAGACAAATTCTGCAAATGAATATGAAGGTTTCACGGCAATTTACCGAGGTAATTAATGAAAAGAACCCACCCACGAACGACATCCTGTAGTTGTAAAGTATTTTCTACATAACTGGTAAATTTATCGGAGTGGGAGCTGTTCGAGATAAAATTAAATTTATGCTTATTGAAAGCAAACTTCGGTGTTCGAGATAAAATTAAATTTATGGCTATTCAAAGTAAACTTGAGTTAACGCTTCCATGTAAAAACAGCGCGGAAAGTCTGTCTCATTAGCATTTCTTTAAAAAGGTTTTCAATTCGAGGAAAAAAAATTCCACTCCCACTGAAGAAATAGCCTTCTCGGTGTACATAGATTACTTTAATGTCAACGATGAAGGAACCATACTACACTAAAATGAGATGCAGAAAATGACAAAACAGTACAACTAAACACAGTAAACGAAGCGACAATACTTACAAGAACTCAACAAGGCGATAAACTAAGCCGATAAGTCCACAAATCGTTCGTAGCGTGCCAGAGCACAAAACATGGCCGACCTAAAACAAGTTCCCGGTCGGTGGGTTTACTTAAGAGAAGTCCTAGGACCGGGAAGGATAGCGGTAAACTCTGCACCCACCAACCACAGTAGCAAGTGCGCAACAAAGTGCAGCCATTTTCTGTTGTTTTAGCCGGTCCTGTTAGCATTGTTTTCGTTCTTGAACTTGAAGGACACCTAGCACTCCTGGCAGTTCAGCAGTTCTGAAGCTGTCTCTTTACAGGGGTCCGTTTCTCGAAACTCCCGAAACTTTTCGAGCGCATTTCGGGGGGTGGGGGTGGGGGGGTTGGGGTTATAATTTCCTGGGTATCTTAAAAGCGAAGACGTTTCCAGCTACGAAATTTTGCAACAAATTTCCTCTTTCGTATCTTGAAATCAAGGTAAAAGACCATCTTTTTAGAATAAGCGGATCGGAGTTTTGCAAAAAGCATTTTGGGCCCGAAATGTTTTTGGGACCTTCGGGTCCCAGGGGCTCGTTTCTCGAAACTCACACGAAAACTTTTCGGGCCCAAAAAGCCATTTGTAAAATTGCGATCGGCGCTTATTCTACAAAGTTGACCTCTTACTATGATTTCAAGATGCCAAAGGGCAAATTTTTGTTGCAAACTTTCGTGCCTGGAAATGTATTCGTTTTTAAGATACGGAGGAAATTATGGCGCCCGAAATGCGCCCGAAAAGTTTCGGGAGTTTCGAGAAACGCACGCCAGGTCCGCAAAGGTGGGAGATTACGTCATTTAATATGGTTTTAAGGCCATTATTATTTTAAACATGTTGGATTTCTCGACTGACCCTCTGAAAATCATCCACATTGACTTCGAAATGAACAAAGCACTTTGATCGTCAACAAATGCAAATATTTCTCAAAAGACTAAAATTTCAATAAAAACAAAACGCAAACTGCCGTAATAAACATTGGCATAAAATGCATTTCTCTTTTAAACTTGACGTTTCTTATGCTACAACATACATCTTCAGAAGTGTTCGTTATTTCGTTAGCAAATGAATTTAAATATACAAAGCAAAATACTAGAACTTAGTAAGGAAACAATACCAAGTCTCACTGAGTAGTGAAAAAACAACAAAGAAATTTATGATACTAAAATATCACTAGTATGATAGAGAGGAAAAAGATACCTCGTCTAGACTTCCACAAGACTTTATTCTTGATGTTCTCCCTACAGACTTAGAGATTTTTCAACCGATTTTCCTCACAGATTTCCAACTGACTTTCTTACTGATTTTCCCTCCAAGTTTACAACAACATGTGCGAAGTAAAAATCCGAGATCAGATGTCAATCAAGATAACTAGACAAGAGTACAAATCACGTGCGAGTAACGAAATCTATTTCTGACAACTAGCATTAAACGTATTAAGTACGTTTTAGCTTTCCAACTGCTATTATAGAAGAGTAAGTAGCACAGCTAGGTATGCGACTGACCGTCATCAAACATATTAACAAGCTACAGGTTAATCTCTTTAAAACTAGTACTGAATACTAGCTAGTCAAGAATTCAAAGTTTGATCTTAATTTGCAGAATTTCCCATCATTATTTCAATTTTACAGAAATCCCCTTTCTTCAAATTTTTATTTAACGTTTCATTTCTTTTGAGTGAAGGCATCATGTATAATCGAGTAGTTAGAGCCAATCATCAGCTCAGATCAGTTGTTAAATACGCCGTTTCTAAGTATAACTTCGTAAGCCTAGCTGTCCATGATTGCAATTGCCGATTCCTAACTTTCATTGCATAATTTTTGTGACATATTTTTCTAACATTGTTTGTTTTGTTAAATATAACAAGTATTTATTTATAATTTGTCATTAGCGATTTCCCCAGGAGCAGTCCGACTAATTGGTGGCAGTCCATCAGCTGGAACAGTTGAGATTTTCCATGATAACCAGTGGGGGACGATTTGCGATGATGCGTGGGATATTAATGATGCCAACGTGGTTTGCAGGCAGCTTGGTTTCTCGAATTTAGCATCTCAAGCCTTTGTTGGTGCCCATCACGGTCAGAGATCCGGTCCCATCTGGCTGAGTAATGTTGCCTGCTTGGGAAGTGAGTCACATATTCACAACTGCAGATATCTTGGATGGGGTAACACTGGCTGTACCCACAGCAAAGACGCCGGTGTGCAGTGCTCGTATGGTTCAACCGGCCTTCGTCTAGCTGGTGGTGCAGCTAATTATGGCAGAGTTGAAGTTTCCTATAACGGGCGATGGGGCACAGTGTGCGATGATTTCTGGGATATTGACGACGCCCACGTGGTCTGCCGTCAGCTTGGTTTCCTTAGTGCAGCAGCTGCCAATCTCAGCGCAGCGTACGGTCAGGGTTCCGGTCCTATTTGGATGGATAATGTAAGCTGTGACGGAGGAGAGGCTTCGATATTTGACTGCCCGCATCCAGGGTGGGAAATAGAAAACTGCGGCCATGGCGAGGATGCAAGTGTGGTTTGTAACACTTAAGCAAAGAAAGTGGTCGCGCTGAAGTGATACTTTTGGAGGCATGAGACGTTGTACATCATAAGCGTTCGGGAACAAACAGTGCCAAAATATAGACAAGGAGCTGCAACTAACGTTGATGGAGACAATAACTAGTGGCGGATCCAGTGGAGGGGTCCCAAGAAGCCCGTCCCCCCCCCCCTCATCCCTCCTTTCCTTAGTCTTTGACCAAAGCCGAGAAGTGCAGGGCCGAGGCGCCAAAAACCGCATAAGGACCCCCCACCCCCACTACCCTCCGACCCCCTTATTTCTAAGTCTGGATCCGCCACTGTTAACTATGACTTAGATGGTTTTCCTTACCACTCATGATCACTTTTTCACCGGATCAAGGAAAACCCAGGACGTTTTCGTCCCTCTCCCTTCTCACAAATGCAGATTTGTGAAATGCAAATATTATCGTACCGTCGTATTATTGCGACTAAATGTGATATCTTGTGACGTGATTCCTTTATCTTTTCTTAGTGACACCCTAACAACTGAAACTTATGAACTGATCGTATATATAGGCACAAAACTTCTGTAAATAGCAATTTAGATTACCAAAACTATCATGGCCTGATATGTATTACTGTTGCGACCGCAACAAGAACGACGTCACGGCGGCCATATTGGTGTACCAAAACAAAGGATGGTGTACAAGGCTAACCCTCTGGGGATTGAACTCTATTTTTATGCAAATACTTTCTTTTGTTTCGTTGAACCAATATGGCCGCTGGTCACGTGAGTGAAAATGATCTATAGGCTTAATGAGTAAAAACAATCGCCCCGCACGAGCGCTTTACAGTTCGGTACATCTCTTTACCGTCTTTCTTGAAAAGTGAAAGTCAGAAAAGTGAAAGTTTAATAATTTATCCTTGAATGTTAATTTTCGTGTTTATATGAGATGCGTGCTACGAATTCCCCAGAACACGTACCAAGGTGATGAAAAAACGTGCTTTTCCAAACAGTTAAAGTAAATAATACATTGTTCTCATCAAATCACAGTATACTTCATTTACTGTTTTTGAAAAGCGAATCCTTAAATTTTAAGCGAAACTCAACCGTATAATTTTCGGCGTCTCTAATGCCTGGTTTCCATATGATCGCTGTGATCGCTGCGATCGCCGAGAAACGTGTTTAGCCATCGCAGCGCACGATCGTAGCAATCATATGGAAACGCTTTGGTCTGCTACTGCAGCGATCGTAGCGACTGAGATCGCTGCAATCGCTGTGATAGAAAAATTTCTATCTCGACGATCGTGACGATCGCAGCGATCAAACTTTCCCAAATGGCCTTTATTTCAGCGGACATGCAAATTATATCAATCGCTGAATTTTGGTTTTCGCAGCCATCACTGGTCTCGCTTTTTCCCGCGATCGCAGCGACTGCAAAGATCGTGGCGATCGTAGCGATCATATGGAAACCATTACATGATTACTTTGAACAGGCGTGGTCCAGGATTTTTTAATAGGGGGTGGCTGATACAGTCGGCCACCAAACTATACTATATTTTTTGGGACCCATGCATGTATTTCCTTTTTTTCACGTATTGGATTTTTATGGTGGGCTTCTCCGAAGGGGGGTGGCTAGCCACCCAATCCACCCCCCCCCCTTCCCCCTGGATCCGCCTTTGTTGAACCTTCAAAGGGATTAATGAGACATCTACATGTAAATAATGTTTCAAATTTGCTCTGAAATATATTCATTTTATTACAACACTGATAATAATGCTACGTTGAATGCAGGAGTTCTTCAAAACTATATTCATTAGCCTCTTTTCCTCTTTTATAATATGAATAAATATAATCACACCAGCTGAACTCTCTGAACGAGTCAGTTTATATCAGGATATGCAGATACGCGAAATAGTTTTCACTTGCTTTTATAATTAACTTTAGTCCCCTCAAACATACTAAAGTACGACTGTATTTACACACTCTCATGTAAGCACCCCTTTCACAGCTCGTGTATTATCTTAGTTCAGTTTTAACAGTGTCTTACATGTGAACAATTAACTTGCATTTTTAATTACCGACAACCGACATGTAGACCCCCCACTCAGACCCTCTGAGAAGGAAAGTCAAACCGGGACTTGCATCTTGCGAAACGAAAAGTAGGATGCGATAGAATGCGAGCGAAAAAAAATTGAAAAAGTCAAAAGGAGGTAAAAGAAACAATTAAAGCCGGAATAACTGAAAACATGGTTGCATTATTTAGACTAGGACAGGAGATGATTATGTTAAGAACATGTTTAATCAGAGATGTTTTTGTAACCAATTGTTTCTCACAACACCACCTTTCTAAAATAACTGGGAAAAATTGAAATTAAGACATTTGTTTTTTGAATTACTTTTTGTCTGAAATCAGCGGTATGTCCCTTCCCGTAGGTTTATGCGGGTGTTTTCTCACAGAACGATCGAGACCGAAAAAATTAGCTTTGGTATATTTAACGAACGACACAGAAACACCTTGTGGGTAATTTTATATAATCAAAGGTGGTATTCACCTGCTTATCATAATTACCAAGGAACGTACAGGAAGAGGTAAGATTAATCGAATTTCACAAGTCTGGGATGATGCAATAACTTAAGGCACTCCGGTTTTCTGATGTTGAATCTGTATACTATTTGTTTTGGTCTTGCATGCACTCTACGCCATTTAAGGTTACCGATACCCTCAGGGGTGTCTTGCGTCCAAGCGCGTTCATCCGGTTTAAACTATATCTTACTAATTCCGTATATCAAATTAAAGCTTATAGAGCTGGCTGTCAACTGTGCTAAAAGAAATATTCGAATTTTTCACGACCTCTAAATGGAGCGTCCTAATCACCTTTTCAAAGCTACAAGTGAAAGCGAATTTTGCCTTTCGCTAATTTAATTTGCTCCTCAGTTTTCGGACCCAAAGCCCTGAAAAATAGTGTCTGCGTTTTGCCATACTCAATTACAGTTATTAACATTTTCGAAATAGTATAAAGAAAATGTGAAGTGATCGTACAAACATTGCTCTCGGAGAAAAACTATTTCGAGATAAAACATTCGCAGATACGTTTTTGTTGTGATATGTTAAACCGGTCACTGTCAAAATTTGAGGGAAAATCAACAAATTCCCTTTGGGTTTTAGCTCTTTAAAGTGTCCCCGCCTTCAAGTGAGAACAGTGATTCAAGAAAACAGCGCTAAGAATGTCAATCAATAAGGTAATTTTTACTTTTGGCCAAAAGGTAAAACCGCTATTTCTCCTCCAATACTTAGTCTTTTTCAAATTTTGTTTTCACATTAAAGACCACATTTCGATTATTACTTTAACCCAAAAATCCAAAATTGAAGATAATTGCCGAGCTGAAGGTGTACGGTAACCTTAAGAGCGCCTGTCCGTAAAAATCAAACATATCGCGGCTAGGTTACAACTAAAATCACTGTATAGTTTTTTCGGTGAAATATCCTTTTGTTTAAAAGAAACATGCAAATAACGAAACTTCGTTAAAATCCTTGTTTGAGGCTCTAAATTATTTGCACGGGTTTGAGAGCCTAGTGTGCGAAAACAAATCATTCTACCACCTTTAAAACGCTCAAATCCTTTTTTTACAATCTCTAAATATCTGTTGGAATGATTTTAGGGAATGTTCCGTTGTTCTTTGCATACGAAATAATTTAATTTCGAAGGCATACAATTCACTACAGTAAAAGCACTTTCTGGATAAAATTAATTTTCACTATGTGCGAAACCTTCCAATCGACTAAGCTTCTGGTGGTTGAATATTAGAAGGATGATCTATAGATTCCGGTAAAAAAATTTTTGGGCAAATGATTAAGAGCGACGCGAGAGCGTTTCAAAGTGCGTAAAAATATTTGAATACTTGACCTTCGGCGGTAAACTTTGAAGTTGTCAGACTTTAATTTTAGTCCGTGCCCATGTCTTAATGGATATAAGGTCAAAAAATAAACACATACAAAAGCATTTCTAAATGTTCTAACCTCATAACATGTTGTAAACAGGCCCAAAGGCCATTTAATCGACATTTAAGCACGATTCTCTGGTCGTTCGTCGCATAAGTTTGAGCTCGGTTTGTAACGTCCGATGTACACCGCGCAAAGACCGTTAACTGCCAAAGACATTGAATGGTCGAATACCAATCTTTGATCACGACCGCATCTTCTTCGACAGCGTAGTCATTTGCTAAGTATTGCTTGGTTTGGACATAGTAGAGGAGACCTCTCCTCTACTAACTATAGATCGTTTTCACGTGACGTCATCACTTTCTAAAATCCAAAAGTAAAGAACCACGAAAGTTTTTATCCTCATCAGGCATAAGAGGCAATAAATTTATATCTGTTTACAATTTTACAGCTCAATGGTGTGCTTCGTTTGGAACTGCTAGAGCGTTTCAATTTCGGGATGGCGGTGCGTGACACAAGGCTACCATGAGTTTTTTGAAAAATGTATACTTATCTCATAAGCTTTTTTAGGAGTTAAAGCATTAGGAAAAGTGCTTGTGGAAATACCTGTTTGTTCAGTACTGATGATCAGTCGCCCAGATAGTCAAAGTAAGTTCCAGTTGTTGACACTATTTTCCCGCCGCCATATTGGTGCACAACAGATGTGTACCAAGATGGCGTTTTCATACTGAGCTCTGTAAGTTTCTGGGAAACATTTCGACGAATATCTGACGTTTGGTGAAGGGCAAAGGCCTAAAACTTGGAGAAGTGTCTTCTTTGTTTATCGTCTATAACATCACAAATTCTTGACTTTTTCCACTGGCTGGTTATCGATTTATTTATTTATTGCGTGACAGTGAAAGCGATCTATGGTTTGGAGGGCAGGAAAATATTACAGCAGCCGTTTGTTTGTCACGCAATGCAATGTCATGGTTATTTTAGCGGGGTGGAGGAGGGTGGAAATGCGAAAATGCTTGATTGAACAAGTACATACTCAAGGCAACACCAACAGCAGTAGTAGGAATAAAGATAGTGATAGTTTAAGTGCGTTCTTTTTCCATTGCTAAAATCCAAACTGATAATTTATTTATTCGCGGATTCGATTCTACACGTGGGGTGGGTTGTTAGGAGCGTTGGCAGTGATGGTGGTGGTGAGGGGATGGGTGGAGGTAGTGCTACATTTTACCAAACTTGTTGATGATCACCTCATCTTTTACCCATTGTTATCCGTTTTTTAAATACAATAAAACCTAGTATGAAGCCACAAACGAAGATGACCCGCATTTCCGGTTTAAATAGTTGATAGATAGCAAGGAAGCAACGTAACCCCACGAAAAATATTTCCTTTCTTTTGTTTCCTGAGAGAACGTAATCCTAAGGGAACAGTGAATCACCCAGGAGCCCATGATTATTCATCTGCGTGTTACAGAGTCCTTTTTTGGGGGTGCAGTTTTTTAGATACTATCAAATTTATGATTACTAAATTAAGCAATAACTAATTTAAAGTTCCTACGTGTCTGGATGCTACCGGAAGAAAATGATGGTGTTACTTGCCGCGCGTGGGCCACAATATCATCCTACTCGAGAGCATCCCTCCTGTCAGAAGCCCCACCAGGGAATTGTTTCTGTTTTAACAGAAACACCGGTTATTATTTATCAACTGAAAGAGATTATGGGGGGGGGCTACCGGGGGTGGGGGAAGGAGGAGATGGATGCTTATTTGTTTTCAAAAGTGCGTATATAATTTGATGCTGAAACCATTGTTATATGTGGCAGGATGATTGGTTTTTAAGTTAGGCAAGAATAGAAAGGTATAACAGTAACTCGAAGGGAGATCGGACATTACGGGCTGGTTTTAAACCAATCTCCTCCCACGCGCGTCCCCATCCCCTTCGTTCCCCGGTCCATAAATAGTAACATTTTACCAGTGCCTAAAGTGTCACCCATCATGTAGGAAACAAAGTACTCTTTCACATTTCAGACTGCATTCATTAGTTAAGAGGAGCTGATTCTGTTCCTCCCATTAGTTACGTCTGTATGAACAGGGCATCATATCCTGTTATGAGTCCCATCCATCCGTCAAGAACAGCACTCTTACTTGCAGCGATAAGTTATGACAAGAGCCATAATAATACAGAGAAGGAGTCTCCCGGTATAGTGTAGCCTTTGGGATATCTTAATTTCGAAAAATCTATTTTTAGAAACTAGTGCGGACGCAACAGGAAACAAATTTACGGTAGAAAATGTCTTATATTTATCTCTTTTGAAGAAAACTCTTTAGGACAGGAATCTCATAAATTTTAAGGAGGCTCTTTTTTTAGGTTTGATTAATGAAGATGAAGCTTAAATCAAAATTACAAGTGTAGCCGGGAGCATTTCTTTCTGTGACAAAGCTGGTTTCATTCCCAAACTTTATTGTCTTTCTAATATGGACCACACTTCCTCAGTTGAACGCAAACAATTACTTTTCAAATACCAGATCATCAGCCATTTAGAATTGTTTCATGACGTAGTTGAGATTCAACAGAAAAGTAGTGTATGTAATTCAGTTCAATTAAGTTAATCAGTTCTACCGGTAAGTTCTTATATCATCTACACTTTTTCTCCGCCCAATTTCAAGCCCTGCACTTACAGGTTATTGGGATACTATTTTTCATTAATGTGGTATAAAGATTAAGATTGTCATTGCACTTAAAGGCTTACCGCATTTGCTGAAGGGCCTTGAAAGTTGCATCATTTCTTCAAATCTGACATCTTCCCTTTTACAAGAACCTGATCAGAACCATCTTGGCAGAACGCGAAGAATGCAGTACTTTTTTTGCCCCAACCATACTAACTATGCCCCAACCCAGCGCGTGGTTGCAACCTTTTCAACGTCGCACACTTGAACACCCCATTTAACTGAGACAAGGAGTCAACACAAGAATTCCAACTTCACGAAGTTTTGCCATATCTCAACCTTTATTAAAGCCTAAATACACTGCAAATCGAACTACTTGAATCGGCGAAAGGTTTTCAAACATACAGAACTCGCTGCAATCGTCTGTGGTCCAAACGAGAGCTATGCTTACATTTCACAAGCCTGATGTTAAATAACTTGTTTGTGCACGAAATCCGGCAATCCGCAGTTTTTCTTCCTCACAAAAGACTGAAAAAAGCATTTTGAAAACAAGCTACTCCCACTTCGCCGTTGCGGTCACCATCTTTGGCATCTTTTCAACAGAGTCCGACTAGCTCCCAAGTCTCGCGCACACGGCAACGAGTCTACCGGAAGACCGGAAGTTGCTTGCTTGTTTCTACAAATAGATTTTTTGTAATTAAGATATCCCATACCCCATTATAAGACTCCCTCTCTGTCCCATTATGGCTCTTAGTTATGACCAGTCGTTTAACCTACCACTGACAGGTTCGCATAGATAACAATTAATTAACAAAAAGCTGTTGTAACTAGGAGGCCCGGTACCTCAGGATAATATCGGTGGAGCCTGGTGTGGTTACAAAGTCAACATGGCGGCAATGGTTGAAGGAACTGATTCGGTGTCGTTGTTAAAATCAAACGAGAACAGGGAAAAAAGGATTAACCATGAAAACTGTAGTTGAACTAAAAACTAAAAATCTGTAAGGCAAAAAACTGCTTATGTTTCAGATTAAAGTGACAACTGTTTGAAATTGCCTTATTGCTTTCGGCGTAACTTTTTTTTTCTGAAAACGCGAAAATCTGGGTCGGTCGACGACGCTAAACGGAGAAAAAAAGGGGGATGGCCTTAGTATGTACTCTTTCAAGCATCTTAGCCCTAGCCCTCCCCTCTAAAATGCCTGTGACAGTATTGCGTGACGAACAAACGGCTGCCTGTAATGCAGTCTAGCAGCGATCAGATGTAATATTTTCGTGTACAATAAATCAAGCAATACTGAACAAATGACTAAGCCGTCGACGGAGATGCAGTTGTGATGAAATGCACCGAAAATTGATCAAAGGTTGGCATTCCACCATTGAATACGTTGACATGTTGCGCGGTGTACATCGGACGTTACCAACAGCGGGGGCGTATGGAAAACGAGGAAATTCAGAAACGGATCCGGAATTCGGAATCCAGAAACGGAAACGGAACCGGAACCGGAACCAGAACCGGAACAGCAATCGGGTAAACTGAGAAACACTAAAACCAGTTCCGTGGTGAAACCTTTCGCGATATATAATTCAAGATGGCGGTTCATCTATTATCAGCATTTGAGATACTATCAGGACATTGTCAAACTGTTATTCCTAGCAGTCAGAGGCCATGACTGCAGGTCAAGCGACTGAGTATATAGGGACTGCAACTAATCAGAACCTAACTGCTTTCTTAAACAGCCACTATTTTAGTGATAGCTATCAGGGCTGTGTTATTCATCCCCTTCTCTAGAGCCTTAGTTACTCATTTCTTTCGTTCATATGGCATTCTGCATGAACGAATGGTTGAATCGCAACGATATTCAGCAATTATATACAAATTCCAACGATGGAAATAATAGTAGGGCTCAAACGTCTGTAATTATACTCGGTACTTAGTGACGAAGGAAATTGAGGAAACAGAGAAAAAAATTAAAAGTGGAGATCAAGACGAGAAACATCACTTGGCTGATGTGTTACCCACAAGAAAAGTCCGAGTCTAATTTTGAAGTCTTGATAACTGAACACCTGATTACTCTTGAAACTTGAAACTCCCGGGCCATTAATCACTGTTCTGGCTAAGGTTCAGGCTAAATTAAATGAAATGTTTATTGTTTGAATCATTCACTTATTTGTCCGGTTCTGGATCCGGTTCCGGTTCCGGTTCCGGTTCCGGTTCCGGATTCCGGATTCCAGATTTCCATACGCCCAACAGCGGGCAGCAGAGATTAAAAAAAAAAAAAAACAGCGACAAACGACCAAAGAATCTTGCTGGTATGGCCTTTGGACCAATCTTTTACAATATTATAAGGTTAGAACATTTCGAAATGTTTTTCTCTGTGCCTATTTTAACCTAATATGGACACGGACTAAAATTTATGTTTGACCCGCAACTTCAAAGTGTACCGTCGAAGGTCAAATATTTTTACGCACCTTGAAACGCTCTCGCGTCGCTCTTAATCATTTGCCCAACGAAATTTTCACCAACCAATTCAACAACCAAGAGCTTAATCGATTTGCAGGTTTCGCACATGGTGAAAATTAATTTTATTCATGAAGTACTTTTACTGCATTGAATTGTATGCCTTCGAAATTAAATTATTTCGTATGCAAAGATCAACGCAATATTCCCTAAAATCATTCCAACAGATATTAAGAGATTGAAAAAAAACGATTTAAGTGTTTTAATGACGATAGAATGATTCCTTTTTGCGCGCGTGGCTCTCAAACCTGAGTAATAATTAAGCGCCTCAAATGACGATTTTAAAGGATTTTCGTTATTTACATTTTTCTTTGAAATGAAACGATATTTCACCGAAAAAAATATACAGTGATTTTAGTTATACCCTAACCTATCGAACATTAAAATATGGAAGAAATCGAAACTTCCGCCCTTGCCGCGAAATTTGGAATTTGTCTGGTCCAGTTTACAGATGGGCGCTCTTAAGAGCTTTGGATATCTGGAAGTCCAATGCCTTCCAAGGTCCGATAACATGGTACTGTAGGTATGCTAAGGTTATCTCCTTCTAAAGAGTGTAGTTTTCAGAGAGCAGGGCTTTAGGAGACCTGTGGAATATGATGTCAACTGGCAAAGGCAAGAATTCGTAGTTTAAACGGAACGCGACTGTTGCCTTCATTATTGAGTTATGTTTTTCCACGTTCTCGCTTCCGTTCGATGGCTCTTGGTTACGACAAGTTGCATTACTTATGCCTTATTTCATTAGTTTGGCCCGAGCGGCTACAAAGGAGATTATTATTATTATTATTATTGTTGTTGTTGTTGCTGTTTTTATTATTATTATTATTATTATTATTATTATTATTATTATTATTATTATTATTATTTCATCTACAGTTTATACAGAATATGATGAGAGAGGGAATACGAAGGAAAATAGAAATGCCTGTCACTGTACTTCTGGTTAAATAATTAAAAGTTGAAACAAAATGTCTGTAACTATCTCCTGAACACGGCTAATACTGTGAATCCTGAAACTGTAATTACACCGATCCGACGACACAGTTAAATCCATTTGTATTGCAATTGAACCGTTGTTAAAGAAAATAAACAAATAATTCAAGTTCGCCTCAGGTTTTTAAATACTGTAAGACCTTGGCTTGACTCAAAGCTATAAGCTTCTCTGTCCTGACCTAACATCAGACTTGCATAGGTCTTTGAAATAATGAGCCCTGTTAAGGAGTTAATCAAGTGTCAGAGATTTTGTCAGTTACTATTTGTTCTTCTGGTACACTTTGTAGTTCGAAGTTCGTAGTTTACAAAAGGGCTCAGTTTCATCATTAAAAATGCAGCGAACCAAGACCTAAAAATGTAAGGCCGAGGTAGGCACTAAGGCACTAATTTACATGTACTAGTCATTTGCACTTTTCTGATTTCTTTCCAACTAAAACGATACAAACGCGATCAATTGTGAACAGTTTCGAGATATGTCCAGAAATGCACCCAATAACGAAAATGGCAATTTTGACGAAATTCCGCCACCTGTTTGGAAATATAGTATAGACTAAGTGAAATTGTGGAATATGGCGAAAATGGCAAATTCGCCAAACTCATTGGCGAATGTGTAGCAAATGCAAACGAGAACACAAGAGAGCCCCCTTGGAAAGCGGCGATTTTGGCGAATATGGCAAAAATGGCGAATTCGCAAAAATCGTTGGCGAATGTGTGGCAAATGCAAATGAGAAGACAAGAGGGCCCTCTTCGAAAGCGGCGATTTTGGTGAAATTGGCAAATATGGTGAGAATGGCGAATTCGCCAAAATCGTTGGCGAATGTGTGGCAAATGCAAATGAGAAGACAAGAGGGCCCCCTTCGAAAGCGGCGATTTTGGCGAAATTGGCGAATATGGCAAAAATGGCGAATTCGCCAAAATCGTTGGCAAATGTGTAGTAAAAGCAAACGAGAACACAAGAGGGCCCCCTTCGAAAGCGGCGATTTTGGCGAAATTGGCGAATATGGCAAAAATGGCAAATTCGCCAAAATCGCCAACAAATGTGTGGCAAATGCAAATGAGAAGACAAGAGGGCCCCCTTGGAAAGCGGCGATTTTGGCGAAATTGGCGAATATGGCAAAAATGGTGAATTCGCCAAAATCGTTGGCGAATGTGTGGCAACTGCAAATGAGAAGACAAGAGGGCCCCCTTGGAAAGCGGCGATTTTGGCGAAATTGGCGAAAATGGCGAATTCGCCAAAATCGCCGGCGAATGTGTGGCAAATGGCAATGAGAAGACAAGAGGGCCCCCTTGGAAAGCGGCGATTTTGGCGAAATTGGCGAATATGGCGAAAATGGCGAATTCGTCAAAATCGCCGGTGAATGTGTGGCAAATGCAAATGAGAGGGCAAGAGGGCCCCCTTGGAAAGCAGCGATTTTGGCAAAATTGGTGAAAAAGGCAAATTCAACTAAACTTCTTCAGCAGTTTTAGAAATATGTATAGACTATTGGAATGTGAAGAAAATGGCAAATATGGCCAAATAGCCAGTGATTAAAATGAGAAGGCAAGAGTCTCCCTTTCATGGGAATGATCTTGGTGATAATGGCAAATTATGCAAACAGCTGTGGAAAGCTTTCAACAAAAAGGGTTAAACATATTTAGTTTACATAGGCAACAATGACATTATTTAGTAGTAGCATGGGAAAGATTTCCAGACAGGCATAAACATTAAATGTACATGCTTTCTTTTCGTGGTAAATGTTCCCAAAAATCCATCGTTTGAAGGCATAAAATGCGTGAGGTTTATACATGTAATTCATGTTTCGTGCTGTTTGGAAATCTTGCATAATTTTTATGCACTGCCTATTGTAAGAAATAGTTTAGTATAAAGTGAACATCGTTGTACTTACCAATTTTTTTTGCAAAAGTTGTGTATGAAAATTTGGGTTTCCCGTAGTGTTTCCCACACAGCAGAATTGAATCTTTCTTCTTCGAAATTCTGATTGCACGTGTGTAACAACTGTTGCAGAGGATTATGCAAACCGTTAAGTCAATCCCGAGCCCTGTTCGCAAAGGTATTTTAACATCGCCGTTTACACTTCAACCCGGCTGAAACCAACGTTGCTTTATGATAAGTACCAATCCATGATGAATCCAAAGTATTGCCATGCCACTGCCTTTTTAGAGGATAACGACAACCGTTGTTACAATGTGCTAGTTTGGTTGTAAAATTACTTCGAGGGATAACTTGGTGATAGTTAACACCAAACGATCTGTCGTAGACGCCATTTTGAAATGTGTTGTGATCCCAAACAACACTTTATGTAAGCAACGATGAGGATGGACAAGCGTCACGTGATAATTTTTCACCAATCTCTTTCTTTGTTCGTTTTGCTCTTAAATTTCTGGTTGTCCTTTGTTTTTGTTCAACGAATTGGGTTGGAATTCATCCCAGTGGTTTGACGAAAGTTAATTGTTCTTGAAGAGTCGAAGTTTAAAGGTGAGATTGTTTTAAATGCTGGTTTTTTCTGCGCTTGTAAGGACCACCCGACAACTCTTGTTTGTTTTTCGTTTGTTGTTTGAGATTATTTCAAATAAGTGTTGTGTTTTCTTTTCTTGATTTTAGCGTCCAATGTTTGTTTTTCCTTGGATCATGTTTATTAGAAAGCTTGATTCATCTGCCACACTATACGATGTTCCACTGGAAGTGGGAGGGGGAAGGTCCATATTGTATAAACTAAACCATTAAATTAATACCCATATCAAAATATACCTCATGCATGAAAAAATTATTTTTAGTATACTGGAAAAGTTAACAACACATCTATTTCTCAATATATGTTTAGCCAACAGATTTGCAACTATCCTATGTACTACGGCATAACTCAGTAGAACTCTTTTTCCTCCAAGGGTGTTGTCGTCCATGATATCTATCACCTGAACAAGAGGTCTTGGAGAGCAGCAGTCATGAAAATCACTGGAAGGGAAGGACATGTTTTCTAATTTGCAAAACTTATTTTAACAGCTTGTCATCTTCAGTTACAAAGTTTCTGCTGTATTTATAATAAAAGCCTGCAATGTTGATGTATTAAAATGGGGCAGTGTAGTTGGGAGTAATGTTGTTACAATGGCAATTATATAGAGAAACTTAAGTTGATTCATCTATGAGAAGGCCAAGGGGATACTCCCACGTGGCCTATTTTGGCATGAGTCATGGGATGGGGATGGTTTTTCTGAATAAAAAATGTTTAAGTAAGGTAACAATTTGCCATCAGGTTCGTAACAGATAATACCCATCTTTATGGCACTTTTGCCTTTTGTTAGTGAGCTAAACTTTGGCACAACAAATACCGGCAAGTGTATCCTCTTCACCATTCAAAGGAACAGTGTTGGACAGTTTTGTTGTTCTCCACTGCAATCTTCACTGAAATTGGTACTGCATGAATTTTACTCATGCTGAGACATTGTGATTCATGGCTGTTATTAAGTTTTGAAGTAAGTGGGGATATAAAACCAATAGCCATTGATAAAAGTTGCTGCAATGAAGTCAACCTCATTTTATATTAATGTATAGTGGATATCCTGGCCCATGGCTGATAATGACATCCTTTACATTTGTTTGAATGGGAGGAGAAAGATATCATTTCCATCATTTTGGCAAAATGCAATCCTTTTCGATCCTTGCCATCCATAATAGAAGAAGGCTGTATTTAGTCTCAGTGGGGTGACAAAATCCTCCCTTGTTGTTTAGTGTATATTGATTAATGGCTCTTAAGCTTCACTAAACTGTTTAAATACGAATGTGTAAAAATAAACAATCCTTACAATGTTCAACGCTTAGTGGTTGAATTTCTAAATGTCCCTGTCAGGTGGCAAAAAGTTGTTTTCCCTCTAAATCCCAAAAGAGAGTTGGAACTTCACCCAAAAATAAGATCATACAGGTCCAGTCTTCCCTCCTGGACACCTGATACTGGAGTATCCATTCCAGTCAGTGCCATTTAAATGGGTTTGATGACTAGAATTATTTTTAGCACAATTACAAAGTTCACTGCCTTGTTGAGGCAAGGGAAGGGTTTCCACAAGCAGACCATAACTAGGAGTTGTAATCATCCAAGCCGCTATTTGAAGTAAATAATCAAGAGTAGTTTAATTATAGATATTTTAAGATATCAGGAATTAGGGTGCGATCAGGTGCTGCTAAGATAAGGTGTTTTGTTAAAGTGCCTCAAGTTAGTGTAATCGAATACTTTTTGTTTTTTGTTTTTTTCATTAGCAATCACTTTTTTGAATATCTGATCTTATGGGTGGAAGGGTGGAAACACTCATGCATTTTAAGTTGGAATTGATTTCTATTACTGCTGTAATAAAGTAATAAAAAACGTGCCGAGTGCATTGTTGAGTTATATAAGCACGCGGGAATTTTTAACAACACGAGAGAAGTGCCTAGAGAAGCATGAGCCGAAGGCGAGTGCTTCTGGCACTTCTTCAGTGTTCTTAAAAATTCTCAAGTGCTTATATAACTCAACAATGTACGAGGAACAAGTTTTTTATTTCTTTTATAAAATGTCCCGGAGATTTAAGCGAGCTTTCATACCTATTTGTGACGTAGGCAGCGTGCATTATAACTCAACAGTGCACGCGCGTGACGTAGAGTGCGTGCTTTATTGGGATATAATGAACTCGATTCGACCAATCACAGCGCTCGTAACTCTTCCAACATTTTATAAATGTATATATTTCATGTGAACGTTTTCATAATCATTTATACCGATTCAATATTTTCCATGATGTTGATTTGTTGCTGCATGGTATAATTGTTTTACAAATGAGAGGCCAATAAAAACTTCTATTACTCGAATTAAATTATTGTGGCCATTATCTGCGATTGGGGTTGGATGGAGTGTCTCCATAGAAAAGGTTAATTTTCTCAAAATGTCTAAGTCAGGGTAATTGTTATACCTTAGGTATTCTCAGGAGCAACTGCTTTTTAAAAGTGCTAATCTTTTGGGGTGAGTTGTTCCAAGCATAGTTAGAGCTAACCAAAGTTAAATACCATGACACATATAGGTCTTCATATATATTAAGCAATGATTAGCACAAACCATGGGAGCAAATCGATCATAGTTGGGAAGGAAAAAATAGTAATACATTGATAAGCGGTTAAGTGATCTTTATTATTGTTTTTAATGTGAGATATGATATGTCACATGAACTTTAACAAATCTGTTCTTTAAATGTAGTCAAGAGGTATGCAGACCTGCTCTGTCACACAGTCATTATCATTGTCTGCATTAATTTATGAATATGAATATTAAAAACTTGAAGGAATAAATTGGAGTACCACCGCAGTACGCACCCCCGAGGTACCTAAATTAGAAATATTCAAACAACGACACCTTTTAAGTGGTTGTTTGGGATTTGTAGATTTAAGAACGAAGTATATTACATGTTGTTGTTGTTGTTTTCATTCGTTAAAAAACAAAGTTACTGCAACCTTTTTGTATTACTGAGTCTATAAGTTTAAATTAAGGTTATTGTACATGTGGGATACCGTGGCATCTGCCGAGTAAGTGGACGGGAATTCTGTGATCTAAACTTCGTTTAAATTACTATACATGTTTGTTTGTAATGAGTGTAATGTGTGAGCTTAAATTAATGACTGTCTGCCTAGTGGGAGTGGTTCTTGTTTTGATTCACTTCTTAAATGATGAAGTTACCGTATTTTCAGTTTTGTAGTAACAAGTGCATGAAATATGTAAGCTAAGCTTTAAGTTTACATTAGCCTAATTGTACATGTGGGACTGCTGTGGCAGCCTTCTGAGTAAAAGGAAGGGTATTCTGTAATCTATCCTTCACCAAAATCGCTATAGGTATTTGTTAAATACACAGTGACATAACTTATCTCAAATAATCCAAGATTCGTTTGAAGCTCCATGATTCGGAGAATTTTCAGTGAGGGGGGTCAGTTCAGGGAATATTTACTTACATAGTTCAGTTTGAGGCAAGATTGGAGAGTTGGGTACTAGTTACGCTTCGTTTGCGTTACATACAGTGTATATTTTGAGATCTTGTGACATTTCAAAATGGCGTCTTTGAGAGAATGTTGAGGGTCAACTCAAGCTTTTCGTGCAATGAAGCGATGCAGGAATGTGTAGAAATTACAACAGGTGTTGAAGTTTATCTTCTAAGCAATACTGGCTTGGTGACGTTGGGATACATTGGATTCACTGTGGTTTATTAATCGGTGAGGTCCATACTACAGCTTATCGATGACCTGCAACTTTTCGTGAATGAAGCGGTGCCAAAACATGTGGTAAATTACAACAAGAGGTGGAGTTAATCCTCTAAGCAATACTGGCTTGATGACGTTGGGATGCTTTAGCTTCATTGTGGTTTATTATTCATAACATGACTTCTGCTGCCTGTGTGTGGTATCTGTTCCCTTCCTACAAATGATGTCACACTTTCACAGGTGGATTTTCGTAATGTAAAAATCAAAGTGTTCCAAGAAACCTTGTGGAAACTATTCTGCTTTGTGCGTGAGAACCATGAGAGGACAGTGCCTCACTCATTTAACTCATGTGGTGTTTACACTAGTCCAAATAATATTGGTAACTACACTTTTTAGAATGTTTGTAAACTTGATGTTAGACTAATCTGTAGAATACAAATTTCAGAAAACACACCATTAGACAATTCCATTGTTGTCTTTGGTTAACTTGTGTGTTTAGTAAAGGGTATTTGTTAAAAACCTTTCCACAGTGAACTGAAGAGTTCATTTGCATATGTCAGAGGCTTTTGAAGAATGAGGCATATTACAATGAACAGTATTGTAATGCTATGTATGATAGTAAATGAATGGCTGCCATGTGTGGAAGTCATTTGTAAGAGTTTGGCAATTTGACAAATATTTGCCGTTTTTGCCATATTTGCCAAAATCGCCATATTCGCCAAAATCGCCACCATAGCTCACTGCCATGTGTTGAAGTCATTTACATAAGTTTGGCAATTTGACAAAGATTTGCCATTTTCGCCATATTTGCCAAAATCGCCAGATTCGCCAAAATCGCCAACATAGCTCACTGCCATGTGTTGAAGTCATTTGCATAAGTTTGGCAATTTGACAAAGATTTGCCATTTTCGCCATATTTGCCAAAATCGCCACCATATTTGGCTAGCATGTGATTTTGGCAAATTCGCCATTTTCGCCACATTCCCTTAGTATATACATATTTTCCAAACTGGTGGCGAAATTTCGTCAAATTTGCCATTTTCGTCATTGAGTGCATTTCTGGACATAAGTGACAGTTTCAGGATACGCCACGGTCACCATGGTCTCATACAATATCGTCAGCATCATCACTGCGTTTTCCCTGTGCCACATATTTCCCAAAGCGCGGACGCAGCAATGTAAAGGCGAAAGTTTCGTGACGGGCAAGATGCTTAAGGGATTTACTTTCAAGAAAATGAAGGTAAAGAGTCCGTTTGAGTGCTTTCAAGTGTGCAAAGACAACGAGGATTGCTACAGCATCAATTACGTCATGTTGGAAGACATTTGTGAGTTAAACTATAGCACAACAGAAACTAAACCTGAGGAACTGAAAGCTGATCCGCGCAGATATTTTTTTCAAGTAAAACGCTTACCACCGTCGGCAAGTTTACCTTACATAGCAAATCTTAAATACCGGGTATACATGTGTATATTACCTTATTTCCCCTCAATAAGGCCCTTAACAAAGAGATTTTAGAAACTCAGGTTTGTGAAACATCAATTTTGCGAACACATATAGTTTCACTGTCTGAGCCAGTTGCCAGGAAAAACCCAGGGGAAAACTGGAAACCAAGGAAATTTATTTTAAACGGGAATGAGTGATTAAATGCAACTTGCTACGCTGGTCCATGTTTTCCTGGCGACGTTTAAACTACATAATGGACTTATTTCTAAGAAATATTACATTTTATTTGGTTGCAGGCCTGGTTACAGGCCTTTTTTCATAGCTTCAGAACAGGAAAGGTGTGAAAGCGTGATAAGGCTCGGGGTAAGGATTTGTAAGCATAGGAACCCAGCAACACCATAGCCTCGTCGACTCCCTCAATTTCTATTTACCGGGAGAATCCAGTCTGTCCAGTCAGGATTTACATGTAAGGGAAGCTTCGCAAACCCCACTGTGTTGTGCATCTCACTTTCTCTCACTATGAATTGCTGGATTGCATGTGACATCATGGCGGCCATGTTGGTGGTCAAGAACAATAGTCTGTCTCTCCGCTGGGAACTAAACTTTATTTTTATGCAAATTGTGCAAATCAAAATTGTATTGTTTTGACCACCAATATGGCCGCCTTGTCACGTGAGTGAAATCAAGCAATATCTCTCGAAGTTCAAATCCTGGCAGCATACAGGAACGGTTTATCGCATGCATGACTCACGTGGTAGAGTATCCTTAGCAGTAATCGCAAACTCCTTGGTTAGGATCGAGAACTGGGAATTTCAGTGTTTCCGAGCCGGATGAATAGACATGACAGAAAATTTATGTGCTTGTCAAAAGGGTGTTGACATAGAAACCTGAAATCAATACTTTCAGAACAGTGACGTCATTTACCAAATGAAAGAAAGGCTCCTAGTTTTGGTCTTGTTTGTAATATCAAAGATGTTACACATGTCTGGGCAAGAACTCGCTACTTTCCTTTTCTAGAATCATACTTTTCCTTTTCCAGAATCATGCGCAGCCGTAAGAGAAAAAATTGAAAAGGCTACTGACGGGAGCTACGTACTAAAAATCAACTCTTCTTTGTTTCCGGTAAGTGATACATCTGTAATTCTCTCCCTTTGTTTCAGCAATAACTGTTATTCTTGAAGACGATGACGAAGATGATGGTGACTATGATGTTGATGGCACAGCTACCCCAATACGGTTTATGTTGACCTCAATATAAACACCAGCGTAATGGTGAAATTATCAGGCTTTTTATGGGGAGGGGGGAACGTATCGGATTTTAAGGGAAAATTAGCAATGATTTTCAAGGAGTTAAGGTGGTACGTTTTTATTGAAAATCGTTGCTATAATTTTCCCTTCAAATCCGATACGTTCCCCCCCCCCCCCCTTCCCCCATACAAGGTATTATAATTTCACCATTACGCTAGTATTTACATCAAAAAGGTCCACATAGACTGTAGAGCTTGGGCTACCTGTGGTGATGGTGATGGTGATGATGATGGTCATGGTTATGACAACGGTGACGGTGATGTGGTGATCATCATTTAATTAGAACGTTTGTATGTACATACCTGTTACTCAGAGGACGATCGGTTAATCCAACGTTAAAACAGAACTTCTTTACGCGCTTCAAACAGTTTTCTACAACAAAATTCACTACCAGTTTATTGAAGCGAAGCGATGAGACGTTAACAGTACTTGGAAGTTTAACGATGTGTAGCAGAGCGATAAACCAAGGGATGTAACAAAGCGAAGCGAAGCGGTTTCGAAAACTAAGAAGTAAATAACGGAGTAAAACTAAGATTAGACTAAGTCCAAATACTATGACAAACTTCGGAAAACGAACATTGAACTCCATTAATCCGATATAAAAGACAATAAAATGGTAAGAGGCACAAACAAAAAACTTACTTCTATATCCCCGTTAGGGATTTAAAAGCGTTGGCGTTGGGCCTTATTCTTAATTTTACACCATGAGACGTTGACTAGAACGAACGATTTTCCTGAACACGTTCGTAAAAATGCTAACTAATACAAACGACAATACATTGCATCATATATCCTGCGTGGGAAAATATATCCGCAGAAACAACCGCAAAAGGCGTCCTATGATTCAAAGAAACTTGAAGGACTAGAAAGGAACCAAGAAAACCTTAAAATATTTGGCGGTAACATCTGTGAATTGAAGATATTGTACGTACTGAACATATGTACACCAACTACACTTGTCAGGGAAATGCTGTTGATAAGCGGGTAAAACGTAACTATCTTCATGTTCAGGGCATTAGGTAGTCAGTTTTAGGACCGAGATTTCTTAGTTGACATCATAACAGACGGTCAGACTGATCGTTGCGGTGTGGATATGTGTTATATATATGTAACAAAAATTGCCTGCTATTTCGGTTTGAAAAATATGCATTCATGCCAGGGGTAGGGAGGGAGGGGAGGGGCATCTACAAAAGCAAATTGTGTATATATCAGTGTTGAAGAGTCATTTCCTAGATATGGTTGGAATCTTTTTTCCGGGTAACCAAGCCTGTGGTTTGTACGGTTTGTGTGAGGTCATATTCAGTACCTTTTAGGTTATCAGGAATGCTTAAAACACTACGCACCTTTGTATTCCCATCAGGTTTATTGTGATATGGCTACTGATGGACAAGGTTGGACTCTCGTCGCTCGGTTCTCAGACAGTGATACCAAGGCCTGGATGATGGACAGTGGTGAGTGGTGGTATGACAAGAATGTTGCTGCCGGAGAGACAACTGATCCATCGAGCAACACTGACATGATCTCGCCAGCATTTTGGTTGGTCAGCGGAAACGAGTTTAAGATCACGCGCAGTGATGATCCCCAGCACACTCCTTTATTGCAGACTACAGATGACTGTCTGGGTGGAAAGACATTCAGGTCGAAAATCACAAGTTATGGTAACTTCAGGAATAACTGGCAAAAAAGCTATACATGCAGAGGCAGCTGCCTAGTCAAATATGGCGGACAATACAAGACAACTGCAGGTTTTTCCGAAGCGAAATGCAATGGGAATTTCCAAACTGCCAATAACATTGGGTTTTGGTGTGACGGTGGTTGGGATGGCTCTGTGATGATGATTGGGGGTGGAGGTAAGTCTTGTTCTCGAGGTGACCATGGCATTGGTATAACAGGAGCGAAAAGACCTGGCTTCCGAGATACGGGTCGCGGAGAGCACGACTTCGGGAATAGTGCGTTCTCCCACAGAACTGTTGGCGCTTACGCTTTGAACCTCTGGGTGCGTTAAATCCACTATCTCATTAAGGCTATCCACCTGTTAAAGCCAGATGAAAATATATTTAAATGTCGACCCAGAACGGAAGCAATTTGCATATCAGGAATACACACTGGTAGAGTAAAGCACTAGCCCACAATTGTCTGACCTTGCGCCCCCATCAGATGGGTAGGGGGAAGGAAGGAGTGGCTCAAAAAAACTTGAGCTTCTCAACGTACTGAATATACCCTATGGCAATACATGGGAAAAACCAACCACAAAGAACTAGCCGATGAGGATTCATTTGTCCAAAATTGATTGTCTTGAGGAGTGGTCCTGAACAGCGGAACGGTGGCACGATCGACGTTAGTGTTATTGGCCTAAAAGTTGATACAGGGCTTTCCGGCTCAACAGCAAGGAGCTATACACCACGTGGAGCGGATGATCTGATCGGCAAAACTTTTTGCTGAAGCGGAATTGAAAAGAAGAAAGAAAGCACAAAGCTCTCGCAGCCATCACCCCTCCAATAGACTTTTCATGTATGTCACCCAACTAGTTTAGCTCTTTAGTTATTTTGGGTGACCAGCAACTGTATGTAGTTTTAATTTCTTTCGTGTTTAATTTGTACTTAATTTCATTTTACAGTTCAAATAAACCTTGTTGTTGTTGTTGTTGTTGTTATGCTGTCGAGACTTGGATCGGCGTGTTTATAATCAAAATAATAACTCGATCCCTTAAGTAAATTTAGCTGATGACGGAACATGATAAAGTACTTGGTCTTCCTCGCCATCTAAGGATGAACACACACTCTGATAACGCACGGAGGACGTCAAAACGTTAATTGCCTGCGGCTTTCTTTGTTTCTATCACTTATTGTATTGCGGGCTCGGAAAGGAGCTTCGGGTACGTTATATAAACCATGTTTAACAGGATCCTTTTATTAAAGATAGTCGGTCTCTCAAGCTTTGAGGATCACCACAGGGTGTTCCCAGTCTTCTGTTTAGAGTTTTAGAGTTGTACATTTAATGCGGGACGTAACAAGTGTCCATATATTGGTATGCAGTGCATGGATGCTTCTGCTTGTATCCATTTTGGCATAACAATTTCCTTAAATACACCAATATATCTGTAATCAGCTATAACGAAATGAAAAATAAAATAAAATAAACAACTTTGTTTAACGAGGGAGACACTGAAGAGTCAATGACTAACAAACCTAGATAGATAAGATAATTTATTTAATGTCAAATACAAAGGGGGTGGTCTCCCAGTCCCCCGAGCCACAGGCTCATGATAAAAGTGTTTGACAATATGAAAGAAAAACTAATATCTTCGAATAGCAACTAATTCAATTAAAAAATAACATCTATCTATAAAAGTAAATCGGGTCAAAGGCAATTGCTGCATTGACAGCCGATGAAATTTAACTTCAAGTCTCCGAAAGGATGATGCATTAGGTGCGTTTTTTACAACGGATGGCAACTGGTTCCAGATGTGTGAGATCATGTACGCATATGAGCCTGTGGCCTTCGAATTCCGGAAAACGTACGATTATTGAATATCTTTCACAACAATGTGCTTTTCGTTTCACAGACCAAGACTAAAATTAAAACTTAGCAGCTTACAAAAACTTAAAATATTAATTACTCTGTTTTTGTTGTCACAGAGGTGTTCCTCAAGTGCTAATTTTGAGAATGCAGGGGTCTTATTAAATTGTATGTTGGAGATTTTGCGATTTTTCATAACAGTGCGCGTGATGGATAAATCACGTTGTTGGCTTAACCGTGTATGATCACCGTACGTTGATGGGATATGATGTAGTAAAACACTGAACGTGATCGACAAACCACACTGTTTGTGTTCGATGATGTCACAAGGCAGTGCACAATGTGCGATGAACCACATTGTTTGTGTATGCTTAGTCGTGTACGGGGGGGGGGGGAGGGGGCAGGGAGTACTTCGAGAAAAATTGGGTGGTTGTGTGCGGCACGCTTCCTGAAACCCTTAGCCCATTTCAGACCAAAGTCTGTGATTTTCCCTACCATATTTCAGACCTGACCCTCAAATCAATATCGATCCTATTTCAGACTTGCCTTATAATAAGTTCCCTTAGTTGGTCAAACCAATGTTAAAGGCTTTTATTAAGTTGAATAAAAAACTGTTCAAAATTTCGAGCTTAAAATTCCACACTATAAAGCAAGTTGCATAATGCGCCGCTTGTTCAAGACTAGCGTGCACAAACCATACCCTATTTCAGACCAAAACGGCTTAAAAACCATAGCCTTTGGCGCCGTACATACCTATATAGCCCATATAAGGGAGTACCCTCCCCCCCCCTTCCCACCGGGGTCGTGTACGCCCATGTAAGGACTACCGAACTTTTATGCGATGCGGCAGAACAGCGTACTTTTCATTTTTCTAACTAATTTAATTCGAGATTGTTCCATTAGGTTAAAGACTGTATTTTTCGGGGAAATTAACCCACTTTAGATGTTGGGAGAACGTGCGCTGGCACCAAGCCATTTCGCGATTAAGCTATAGACCGCATTTTCTATGGTTTTCCGGTGTAATGATCCCACTGAGGGGTGTTGGGAGAACACCATAAAGCTTGTAAATCACGAGCCGGAGGTGACATCCCAAGTGGATTTGTGACGCTGTGAAACCCATAGAAAATGCGGTATATTGCTTATATAAAATAATTGTAAGTAGTAACAAGGAGTTTCACGTGTTTCGCAGGAGTTTACGGGCACAATAAACCATAACTTGTTTACCAATCAGGACATGTGTAGTACCTCAGCTATGTTATATAATCATCAAACTTGTAAAATGCTGGCGAACTGTTCAGGAACTAAATTACTATGAACGGCGTTAACTTAAAGTTAAGGGAAAATAAAGAAAACTTGAACGTTATGGCCCCACCGCTGCGTTCTCGAGAAAATCTAAAATTTGCCCAGTACACGATGAGTTTTGCGGAGGTCGGCAAAGAATTGTACCCCAATGTGAAATACACGTGCAGAACCATTGTTTTTGTTTGCGTATGGCGTTCTCGCCACCGTTCCCTTATGTTAATTAACAGACGCGACGGGAGATGCCTTGTGGTTTTTACACTGATGAAAAAAATTTCGTCTCTAATAAGCGGGATGCCCACTAATAAATACAGAGCCCCCCTGACGTGAAGAAGGAACATAAAAACGAGAACCAACTAATTAGTCTTTTGTCGAGAAACGCTTTTATGCAGTGCAACACGAACAACCGTGACGGCCCCTCCGTTAATACTCACTTGGTCAACATCATCACTAAGAAATGTAAGTTAAGATGCATGAGAGGTCGAATTTTAGTTTCATAAAGCAACAAACTGTAACATTGCTTTCATTATGTTAATGCGGACTGTAAAGGAGCTGGGCGTTGTGTCTTCTTCGTTTTTAATCCTTTGTTCGTCACATGTCAGATTACTGTGTCTTTATTTGAGTAATCTTTTTTCTCAATCGCCGTATCATTCCTGCGTCTTCTTGCATTTTCGAAACAGACTAGCTCGTTCAAACGTATGAGGACAGGACAAAATAACACGTTTTCTGTGTTAGTTACCATTACTAATTGCTTTCAAAGGCTCAAATATCACGGATAAATCAGTAAAGTCGATAAAATTTATTTATCTTTATAATGAAAAAGAATTCATGCACAGCATTTTGTTGGACTATGATTAGCAAGGATTTATTCTACTGCGAAGCCGACAATTTCTTCTGGGACAACTGTGAAATCTGACCTAAAAGGAGAAATTCCTTAATTTATTCTGGCAAATAAAAGTCGTTGCAATATTTCAGTTTGAACCGACATCACAAGTTGCAATTGGCGCCAGTTTAAATCCTACCAGCGTATTAATTACGAGTCTCAATGCAACTAGGACAGTTTTTGAAACTTCGAGTTTAACTTTTATCTTCGATTTATTTCACTACTAACAGAGGAGCTTCACGCTGTTAACATAAACACCGGTTTGAGGTGAATCCTACACACCGGCGAAAGCTGCTGTTTTTTAAGGTGGAATGTATGTAAAAGTCTCTTATTTTTGATATAAATTACCTGCGTATGTGATGAACTAGAGGATCTTGACTTTGTTATGAATCTAGACTATTTAGACATCTTTCTCCTTATGTGTCTTATTACTCGATATAACAAACTGTGTATGTACGTATGGTTTGTTGCAGAGGTACTTGCAGACGGCATGCTCTCACTGAAACTACTCAACATTATCAGTGCGCTTTCGCTGATTCACATGTTTTTCGAAGTGGTAACTAGCTGCACTCAGCAGTGGGAAGAGGAATATTCCGTGACGGGTAAAATGCTTAAGGGATTTACTTTCAAGAAGATGAAGGTGAAGAGTCCATCCGAGTGCCTTCAGGTGTGCAAAGACAACGAAAGTTGCCATAGCTTCAATTACGTCATGTTGGAAGACATTTGTGAGCTGAACAACCGCATTGGAGAAATCACACCTGAGGAGCTTGAAGATGATTCGCGCAGATATTTTTTCCAAGTAAAACGCTTACCGCCTCCCCCATCAGGCAAGTTTACGTTACATATTAAAAAAACACCTAGCATGTGTGTATCCACCTTATTTCTTCTCGTTGCAAATATGCGACCTTTCAACCAGACTTTAGCAGTATTCCAGTCAGGATGTTTGGCACAAGAATCTAGTTTAATGGCGTATCTTCAACAAGCATCCTCTAGCTCGACATCCGAACTAATTTTCGGACGGTTATGGCTTTGATTCCAGGAGAACTAGGAATGTTTTTTTCGAGTATGTATATATGCATGTGACGGACCTCTTCTGATCTGCGAAAAAAAAATCATATTTTTTAGTAATTAAACGATTTGTCTGCAGTAATCCCGTACGAATTTCTTCCACACAGAGGTCAATATACCACAAAGAACCTCTCTTTTATTTTCTCACAGAATGTCTCCCTCAGAAAACCATGCATTTTATTTATTTGGTGAAGCTGATCCTTCCCGCTAAGCGCATTTAAATTCTATGATCTCAGTAAATAAATAAATAAATAAATACTTAATCGACCACTCCCCTAAAGAGGCTTTTCAGGGACAACGAAACAAATAATACAAATGAAAACAACAGAGTTAAGAATCCCAACTGGCGGGAGGCACAGTAGTCGGCTATTTCACCGAGGAGTTGAACTAGGCACGGACTCAGAGCAACACCAGCTAGCTGGCCTAGAGTAGGCTTTGAACCCGGGTCACCGCACTGAAATCCAGCGGCGCCCTGAACCACTCGACCATCCAGCCTCCATACTCCGTACTCAATCAGAGTACTATGATCTGTGAACTCTCGTAAAGCACAAAATAAATATCTAACTTGACTTGAATCCCTTTTGCACCTGTTGGTGAAGTCGTTATTCAATAACAATTTCCAGATGTTGAGGCTACCAATCAATCACGTTCCCAGTGAGGTTTTGGCTCTTGACTCGAGGGGGGTGGAGGGGGGGAATACTCTCTTATGTGGCCCTAACGGGGACATGCAGCATAGATTATGGTTTTCTGGGTGTTTTGGGGTATCGCTACATGACCTAATGGTTTAAACAGGGTAAGGCTTAGATGTCTGTTTATAGAAGCCTGACCACAAGCCGCAACTTATTGGTGGGCTGTGGCGTAAGCCCCGAAAATTCCCTTGACGATAGAAATGGCAAAACAAAGACTAATAACACCGAAACTAACAATGACTGAATACACGCACCCCTTCCCACAATCCCGCAACACACCACCATGAATTACAATAACTAATGTTTATTAAAGTATATATAAAAAAAACACTCGATATTAACAGCATTAACACTTAAGTAAACTAATTCTAAATATTCTATAACAATTAATACAATTAATTACTAAACTATTGCGATTCCTAACCTAAACTTTAAGTAATTTTAAACCTATACAATAATAACAAATTATATACAACAGTTCACAGTTCAGTTTCACTATCCGCGTCTCCTCCTAACCAACACCACACCACACCACACCAACCAATACCACAAACCTCTTCTTCCTCTTTGATTCCAACCTTGTCCCGCGTCTTTTACGTCCTTTTCTTTTTCTTTACAGCTGACGTTTTCTTCTTAGCACAAGGTCTTTGGACGATCCCAATTGCCACACAGCACGTTACTCTTCTCAATCCTTACGCCACCACTGACAAATGTGTTTCGTCAATTGCAAGTTATTTCTTGGCTGGCGCCTACCAATGGCTCTTGATAGTGAATAAAACTTTTCTCTTTCTGGCCACAGGCCCTTCACCTTGTCTCTCTTTTTCTTGCTTTACTCCCTCTACCGACAAAACTGCTACACACAACAACCCACTGCAACTGTACAACTTACATTTATATATTTATGGAAATTTTTTTCTACAATTAACACTTAAAACAAACGCTATAAAGAAAGTGACTGGAAAGAACACCTGTTACACGCTGAATTGTACAAATTTACATAATTCCTGAAACATACATCTAAACTACACAATACACTAAGAATGTTTAAATATTAAATAGTTAAATGTTACATGAGTTACGTAACAAAGTTACGTAACAATGAACGACAAAAATCCAAACAACACACTAAAACAAAAACTTAAACTAAACGCAAACAACTACTAAATAATTTCGTGACACCTCCCCCCTTAACAAGTCTATTTTTGGGGTGGGACGACGCAAAAATAGAAAGGAAAAGGAGAGAACTGATGATAAAGTTGGACGTACAACAAGCTCAAACTCTGCTTAGAGCATCCACATTACAGTGATTTCTGCCACTCTTGTGTTCTATAAGCATGTCGTACTCTTGGAGAGTAACGCTCCACCGCAACAACTTTCGGCTTTTATCGCGGACTTGGTTTAGCCAGACCAAAGGGTTGTGGTCAGTCTGCAATTTAAAGGTTCTGCCAAATAGATAATACCTAAATAACTCCACAGCCCACACAATGCCTAAACATTCCTTCTCTGTCGTACTAAGTTTTTGTTCCCTGGGTTGCAACTTCCTACTAGCATAAGCTACTGGGTGCTCTTCTCCGTCCTTACCTTTCTGGCACAAAATAGCTCCTAGACCTCTGTTTGAAGCGTCAACTTGCAAAATAAATTCTTCATCCCAGTGGGGTGGTCGTAGGACTGGAGGTTTTTGAATAGCTTCTTTTAAATCAAGGAATGCTCGCTCGTGAACGTCAAGCCATTTCACCTTTGTGGGATTTTTTCCACTTGTCAAATCCGTTAGGGTAGCTGCTCTTTCAGAAAAATTTGGAATAAACTTACGATAGTAACCAACCAAGCCTAGAAAGGATCTTACTTCCTTCTTGGTTGCTGGCCTGGGGTACTCAATAATGGACTGGATAAGAGCTTTACGAGGTTCGATCTTATCTCCGCCAACACGATGCCCTACAAAATCTACAGTTTTCATAGCAATTTTGCATTTAGAGGGTCGTGCATTAAGATTGCATTCTCGGAGTCGATCTAGAACTTGGCGAAGTTCCAACAGGTGTTGTTCAAAGGTAGAAGGTGTGTCGACCTCAACGTCATCTATGTAAGCATCAGCAAAATGAAAACCTTTTAGTACCACGTCTGACATCATTCGTTGAAACGTGGCTGGTGCTGTCTTCATTCCAAATGGCATCACAAGAAACTCATATAAGCCCTTTGAAGTAATGAACGCCGATTTCTCAATTGTAGTCGTCTCAAGGGGAACTTGCCAATACCCTTTCGTCAAGTCTAATGTAGTTATAAACTTGGCAGAAGCAACCTTCTCTATCATCCTTTCCATTAACGGAATCGGATATGCATCCATTTTTGTTACGCTGTTCAGCTTCCTGTAATCGACACAAAATCGGATGGTTCCGTCTGGTTTCGGAACAATGACAACTGGGGACGCCCAGGGACTATTTGAAGGACGAATTATGCCTAACTCCAGCATCTTATCGATTTCTTTGTTCACCTCACTTTCGAGTCTTTGCGGGACCTTGTATGGTGAACAACGGATTGGGGGGGAGTCATCTGTATCAATTTGATGGATTGCTGCGTTCGTTACATTTGGTTTTCCAGAGAACACATCAGCGTACTCCTGTAGCAATTTCTTCACCTGAATTTTTTGAGGTTCGGATAGCTCGTAAGAAATGACAACGTCTTCCCATGATTCATCCGACGTAAATTGAGGGACATCCCGTTCATGTGGCAGAGGCATCTCTGAGGACTCTGGCATAACCAACGCGGCTATTTCATCACGACTCTGCCATTTACTGAGAAGGTTAATGTGATACGTTCGATGCTGCTTGTGTGTTTTGCCTGTATCTAGCTCGTAGTTAAGCCCGTCATTTAACACTTTGGTAACCTTGAAAGGGCCTTGCCAACAAACCTCCAACTTGCTTCCTGGGGTGGGTAACAAGACCAAAGCCTTGTCACCAACTTCCAGACGTCTTTTAGAGCTGTGAATGTCGTACAGGCGTTTTTGTGTTCGATGCGTTTTCGTCATGTGCTCTTGAACCGCTTTCTGCATCATCGCGAGTCGTCTTCTGATTTCTAGGACATGGCTCACCAGGCTTTCCTTAGAAGGGCGTTTCTCTAACCATGTTTCTTTTATAACAGCTAACGGCCCACGGACTGATTGACCATACAGTAACTCAAAAGGAGAATATCCAGTGGATTCACATGGGACCTCTCTGTAGGCAAACAGCAGATAAGGGAGGAACTTGTCCCAATTTTTCACCCGCTCTCGGACAAACTTTTTGAGCATCCGCTTCAGAGTACCGTTGAAACGTTCAACCAGACCGTTTGCTTCTGGGTGATATACTGAAGTTTGAATCTTGGTAATTCCTAACTGATCATACAATTGCGCCATGAGGTTGCTTATGAAATTAGAACCCTGATCTGAAACCAATTCCTCTGGGATTCCTACCCTGCAAAAGTACTGAACAAGAGCATCTGCGATTGTTTTCGAACTTGTATTCCTGAGAGGTATGGCCTCTGGGTAACGCGTTGCATAGTCAACTATTGTTAAAATGTATTTGTACCCTGTAGTTGTTCGAGGTAATTCACCCACTATGTCAATGGCTATCTTACGAAACGGTTCCGTTTCTGGTTTCACTGGATTAAGTGGTGCCCTGTGCGACTTCATCTTGCGTGCTACTAACTGACATTGTGGGCAGGTCGCGCAGTATTTTCGAACATCAAGGCTAATACCAGGCCAAAAGAAATGCACTTCTATGCGATTCAATGTTTTCGTGGAACCCATGTGACCAGCTAAAGGGATAGTATGGGCGACGCGAAGAATTTCATTTCTATAGGCTTCTGGGACAACCACACGGTCAACATACCTCACCCCATCATGTACATCTTCCAAAAACTTGCGATGCATGAGCAAATCATTTTCAATGAAATAACTATTTCCTTCCTCGGGTGCTTTCTGAAGCGCCTTACTACGTGCCTTATCGAGCGTCACGTCGGTTCGCTGATCTTCGATAACCTGGCCCCTATTTCTATCCAAAATGTTAAGCAATAAATTCTCCATACCTGACTCTTCAACAACCCCCTTTGGACTTTCCTCGTCAATCTCGCCTCGCTCTGGTTCTTCAAAGAGTGTTGGTAGATCACCCTTTCTCAGACCTTCCTTCTTCGTCTCTTTTTTGGACAGATTCCTAACTGCAAGTGCGTTTTCGCGATCCACTACTTCATCCGCTTGTTTCTGGGCTTCCTGTAATACTTTCTGCCGCCTAGTTAGCACAAAAGCTTCATTGCTTTCCAAGCTATGAATCGATGTATTGTTCTCCCATTGATCCAGGACATTTTGTTTGGAAAGGGTTTTACCGAATGAAGATCTACCGAGTAGACAGTCAACTGGTAACTTGTCTAATGCCCCTACCAATTCCCTATGCCTGCCATGTTCGCTTTCAAATTCTACCCATGCTAAAGGTATAACCAGTCGTTCACCTGCTGCAGTCAAAACTGTCATTTTCTCCCCGGTTAAAGAATCATCGCTAACAAACCTTTTATGGACAAGGGTTCTAGTACACCCAGAATCAACTATCATCTCTGCAGGTTTACCCGCTATCCTGCCTTTAACATTGCACGGTGGAAACTCTGTTTTCTCCGAGTTAAGGGGAGTCATACAGAGCAGGTACCCTTGGGAGGTAGGGTTGCGGGTCCTCCCACAGTTAAACGACATGTGCCCTTTCTTGCCACATTTAAAACAAGTTACTTCGGGCCTTGTATTCTTAACGTTGGGCGAAACGGGATTCTGCTTACGCGAATCATGCTTGCTTTCGGGTGGAGGCACATCCTTTTTTACGTTCATTTCCTTCCTTTGTTTAAAACCCTGCCCTCTACCAAACGAAGCATATTTACCTGCGACGAGTGGTCCTTTCCTCGCTTGTACATGTAAGTTTGCTAGATTTCCAAGCTCTTCTGCAGTAGTTGGCTTTTGCTCTTTCAACCAAGCTCTTAGCTCTGGGCTTACCGCATCCAGGAGCCTCTCAATCATTATTTGCTCCAAAATCATCTCAGCATCACTAGCAGCCCCTGCAACTTCCATCCAACGATTCAAATACCTTCTTGTCCGATTTCCCCACTGAACAAAGTCTTCCTCTGGTTGTTTCTCTGAGGTTCGAAATCTGAATCTGTAATGGTCTGCAGTTAGCTGATAAGCTTTAATAATGATGTTTTTGCTTTCATGGTAATTTTGACATTTGGGGTCCGGGATCTCCAAGTAAATTGATTTGGCTTTTTCTGTAAGCTTAGGAACGAGATTGCCAACCCACTCACTTTCCGGAAGAGACTGCGCTTTCGCCGTCATTTCAAATATTCTAAAGTAATCATCTATGTCTTCCTCTTCCCGCATTTCTCTAATCTTCATAAACCTAGGCTTATTGGAACTCTTATATTGCCTTTCGGCCTCTCTAACAGCAAGCTGTTCTTTCTCACTCCTAAGAATTCTAAGTCGTTCCTCTTCCCTGACTAATCTCTCTTCTTCCTCCCGCGCTCTCTGTCTTTCATACTCCCTTTTCTCCCTTTCGGCCTCCCGTTCTTCCATTTGCATTTTCCTTCGCAATTCCAACATCATTAGCTCTCGTTCTTGTAGTTGCACTCGTTGCTCGAAAGTCAAATTCCCCTCGGTTTCGGTCTGCTCCATTTCTTCACCTCCCGTGAACACATCACCCGGATTAGCCATTAACTTATCATGCACCCTAAGCTTGCTCGCCAGCGTCTTAATCCCATCTTTGCTAGTGAAACAAATCGATCTACTATTAGCTTCAGTTCTTAAATCTTCCAGAGACCAAGAATCATAACCCGAGTCTTTTGCAGCCATAATTAACACTTGTGTGTTGCACGATTGTGTCTGAAGTGTGTGTACAACAAATACCAAGGGAATAGTATCCCACTCCTGACACCAAAAATGTGGCGTAAGCCCCGAAAATTCCCTTGACGATAGAAATGGCAAAACAAAGACTAATAACACCGAAACTAACAATGACTGAATACACGCACCCCTTCCCACAATCCCGCAACACACCACCATGAATTACAATAACTAATGTTTATTAAAGTATATATAAAAAAAACACTCGATATTAACAGCATTAACACTTAAGTAAACTAATTCTAAATATTCTATAACAATTAATACAATTAATTACTAAACTATTGCGATTCCTAACCTAAACTTTAAGTAATTTTAAACCTATACAATAATAACAAATTATATACAACAGTTCACAGTTCAGTTTCACTATCCGCGTCTCCTCCTAACCAACACCACACCACACCACACCAACCAATACCACAAACCTCTTCTTCCTCTTTGATTCCAACCTTGTCCCGCGTCTTTTACGTCCTTTTCTTTTTCTTTACAGCTGACGTTTTCTTCTTAGCACAAGGTCTTTGGACGATCCCAATTGCCACACAGCACGTTACTCTTCTCAATCCTTACGCCACCACTGACAAATGTGTTTCGTCAATTGCAAGTTATTTCTTGGCTGGCGCCTACCAATGGCTCTTGATAGTGAATAAAACTTTTCTCTTTCTGGCCACAGGCCCTTCACCTTGTCTCTCTTTTTCTTGCTTTACTCCCTCTACCGACAAAACTGCTACACACAACAACCCACTGCAACTGTACAACTTACATTTATATATTTATGGAAATTTTTTTCTACAATTAACACTTAAAACAAACGCTATAAAGAAAGTGACTGGAAAGAACACCTGTTACACGCTGAATTGTACAAATTTACATAATTCCTGAAACATACATCTAAACTACACAATACACTAAGAATGTTTAAATATTAAATAGTTAAATGTTACATGAGTTACGTAACAAAGTTACGTAACAATGAACGACAAAAATCCAAACAACACACTAAAACAAAAACTTAAACTAAACGCAAACAACTACTAAATAATTTCGTGACATGGGCTTCCCTTGACTTTGATAATTACAGCTTATTTCACTACAAAAAAGATAAGTGGTAACCGCAAAATGTTCTTAGATAGGGTCTGAAAAATCTGAATTCTGTCTTGAAAGGGATAGGAAAATCAGAAATTTGTGTCTTAAACAGGGTAGGGTTTTGAGCGCCCGGGCCGCACCTCCCTACTCAAGCATCTGTTGATGAATAACCCCCGTGGCCATTGGCTTGCGTGTTCTCGTGACTAAAACCTCTCAGCACAAAAAAAATCAATGTAATGCTCTTGCATCTTTTAGGTTCTATTTTCTTCCCACTTTTTCAGTGAAAGACCGTGTATTTAAGTAGTGCGTAAGAGTTAAGGTTTTTAAACGACCAGATTCCTTTAAGGCTCTTTCAAATTTTGTCCGCTCGACAATAAGGGGCAATCTCTCCCCATTGATTAAGGGAGCATTGTTGCGTTGAGTGACATACGTTGAGAGAGTATGCGCAGGGGGCTAGGAGTGAGCAAACGAACAGAATCAGCGACCACTTAGTAATGCTAATAACTATTCTATGAGGCCATGCTGTCTGCACAAATTGGAATGTACTATCAGTCTGAGATCTGTCTTCTCTATGCCTTATTGCTTTTGCGTATCCATTATTTACAGAATCGTGCGCAAGTACGTTGAAAGGATATTCAAAAGCAGCTAACGGGGCCCACGAGCTGAAAGTGAACTCTTCCTTGTTTTTGGTTAGTATTACATCTAATCCAACCAATAATGATCCTGATTACATTAAAAAATACCTCTTACTAACCGAGTTTGAGATCCGTACTTTATTAGGCGCGTTTATGTGGGAGCCATTCAGGAATAAGAATAGTTGGAATGTATTTTTGGCGTGTTCTTTTTTTTTTTTTTTTCATTATTATTGTTGTCTATAGTAATTCCGGAATCCTTAGATCCACTCCGGTCATTCTGCTACGTGTTGTAGAAAGAACAGAATGAGGAACTAGTAACCGACATCAGTCTCTTCGGCAACAAATAAGAGATGTCCGAATAAAAAACCAGCGTGTCGGCGTCGACGGCAAATTCTAGCGATCCTGAGAATAAAAGCAACTGCAGTTGAACAGCACAAGAAACCCTTTGTCTTTTTAGTTTGTCTAAGAAACATGAAGACTATTTTCCTGATGTCCCGTTCAAACGAAAATCTATCTGGGAGAGCATTTCGCGCGCGATGAAGAAGATATAATGATGATGTGTGTATTAGAATGAGGGTTGGGATAGGGATAGGGATGACAATGATGGCGATAGCAGTGATGATAACGATGACGATGGCGTTGGCAAAAAAACAATGATGATGACGATCGTGATGATGATGATGATGATGATGATGATGATGATGATGATGATGATGATGATGATAGTGATGGTGCAGGGTCAATATTCCATTCGGCTCCGCCTCATGGGCTATTGACCCGTGGCCCTTGAGGGCGAAGGGTCTAATTGCTTTAGTATCACTCAACTAGTCGGACAGAAAAGACAATAATAAAGTTAGCAAAAGCAAGTTGAAGAAATATTTATGTGGGAATAAAACGAAACAAAGCGTCACGCTCGATTGCTAGTCGAGGACTATTACTAGTAGTTCTCTAGTAACGTAGCAAATCAACATACAGAATTTGCATTAGGCCACTAGCTGGGTGATACTAAAGTTCGATCAACACGACACTGATGCAGGCCAGTAGCGATCCCATACATGGTTTAGATGTCGAAAGGCGGTTAAATCTATGGTGAAACTAAAATGGGAAGCATACTGACAAGTTTCTCTCTCTTATAATCAACGTTTATTTATTTATTTATTTATTTATTTATTTATTTATTTATTTATTTTTTGCACTTACTCTTGCTCGAAATATGAAATTACAATCATGAAAATGTTAAAAGTAAAAATTAGAGTACTAGCTGCCTGGAATAACCATAGGGGCTAGCAGAGCTAGGCAGCCAGTAAACCGATCAGCATTATACAGGTCAGCAAAAAAACTGAAGCACAAATGCACACATACTTTAGTTGAGAGACTAAATGATCTCTCGGTCAATTGTGATGTGAACAATGCACCTTCTTAGAAAGGTTATAGTTGCGATAGATTCGAATTCGAAAACGCCCAATCACACGACTTGAGTTGAATTTAATATAACACACAAAAAATGTTCTGTTCCCATCAGGCTTACTGTGACATTGCAGCAGATGGACAAGTTTGGACTCTTGTCGCACGATTTTCAAACAAAGACGCCAAAAACTGGATGAAAAACAATGGTGAATGGTGGTATGACAAAACCGTTGCCGTTGGCGAAATAACCGATCCATCGAGCAACTACGACATGATCTCGCCAGCATTCTGGATGGTCAGTGGCAATGAACTGAAGATCACGCGCAGTGACGACCCTCGACACAGTGCCTTGTTGCAGACCACAGATGACTGTCTGGGTGGGAAAACGTTCAGAACGAAAATCACAAGTTATGGCAATTTCCGGAATGCAGTTTGGGCGAGCAGTCGGTGTCAGGACAGGTGCTCAGTGCGCTATGGTGGTCAGTACAGCACCACTCAAGGGTTTGGTCGAGCTACCTGCAACGGTCAGCTCCAAAGCGCCAACAACATCGGGTTTTGGTGTGACTGGTCCGTTGGAGATGGAGCTGTGATGATGATTGGTGGAGGAGGTGACTACTGTTGGCGCGCCGATCACGGGATTGGAATAACAGAAGCGGACGCGGCCTCGTTTTTTGGGTCTTCCAGCGAAGATGACTTTGGCAATGGGCCAGGATCGTACGCTAGAAGCTATTCGTTGAACTTGTGGATACGTTGACCATTTAACTGCCAGGAGTTCAAAAGTTGATCAGTTGGGAGAAAAACTCTAAGATACTGAGACCGATGCCTCGCAACAAATATGACAAAGCACCAGAATTTCAATTTTTATACACATCCCTAGAATAGAAAACTTTTGTGTAGGCATTGTGCTCAACCCTTTAGCACTACGTCTTAAGATTTCAGTATCCCTAGACACAAACCTTAGACCCAGCAAATGGACTGTGCAGCAGGAATATACCTTGCTTTAATCATTTAGCTCGAATATCATACTGCAGAATCTCCATTCTGTTTTTTTTTTCTGTACTTCTGATGGTGCAAAGATTATTTGTTTACATAGCTCTTCATTTTTGTATCTTATATGATCATTTCGTTTTTTCTTGTCACTTGACTGTTTGTAGACCTCGAAAACGGAATTAATTAGCAGGTAATATCTGTTGGGGATCAAACAAATCACGAGATAATGATCTCATTTCTAGAAACGAGGTTCCAATGCTTCCTCTTGTTGACATTTTCGCAATCACCAATGGCGCGCATCGTGCTCCAAAAAAAAAAAAAAGTTTTGATCCTTTCATTTGATTCGGAGGATAAGACATACACAGAGACAAATTCATCTCATCAAGGGGACGACTGTTTAGTTGGAGTAATTCGCTTTATGGTTTGGTACAGTTGATTCATTCCGTAAAGTTAGTACACGTCAGCTCCTGTGGAAAAGTAACAAATCGGAAATAGAGAAAATGATGTACACAAAGCCCTTTGTCTATTAATTGTTCACTTTAAATTTTAACTTTATGCCATCTTCAAATCTAATATTTTCCAATTTTCCCATAAGTTCAACTTCCCCCGCGCCAGATCAACTTTTATTCCTTATGAACAATCCAAAAATCATAAAAAATTCACAAACATGAACTGTAGAATCTGAAGGGACTCCAACCTTAATGAGCCATTGTTTTTGTTTGAATGAGATCGAGGCGAGATTTTGGAGGAACATTGCTGAAATATACGGAAAATAATGCTTTTAACCATAATCCCCTTTTTAAAGCCGCAGCTACACAAGCGAGTTTTTGCTTGCGATGGTGATACGATTTTTTCTGAAACTTGTAGCGTCGCCGGCGCGCGGTGGTGGCTACACGAGTAACAAAGTCTGTGATTTTGTAGCGAAAAGTTAGTCATTCAATTTCTCGCTATTTTTTTTTCTGCGATTATTGAGCTGTCGCCATCGCAACACTTGCACTTATACGTGTGATTTTTACTCGTGTAGCCACCACCGCGCCGGCGACGCGACAATTTCCAGAAAAATGTGCATCACCATCGCAAGCAAAAAATCGCTCGTGTAGCCGCGGCTTTAAACTGATGTCTGGCGATGGTGGGTGAGAGAATGTCGTAATCGTTAGTTTAGCCACTGACAGTCATGGTACTTATTAAGTACGTTTTCCAGTTTCTTCCTCGAAAATCACTGTTTCCATGAAAATTAAAAAGGTAATATTTCGACTGATAAGACATCACGCATATTCCTTTTTTTCATCCGAGGTTTGTGTTCTTTACTCCACTCCCACCTCCCCGCTACGCCGTTTGCGAAAGTTAGCCGCAAACCTTACACAATCAAGAATTGGATTTGCCTCTCCTTTTGTGCACGCTCGCAAGGCCGATTGCATAACGTTGGAATGCCAGAGCTATTTTCTAACGACTCTATGATTTTGACCAGCGCAGGCGAACAAAGCCAACTTTAAGGTTGAAGCGACACTGTTCTGTCGCACTTTGTAATAACACTTGTCGTACTTTGTAATAAAATAGCTGTCGCACATTCGCGGCTTGATCGACCGTTGATTCCTTGGATCCTCTCTCGTTCGAGTCTCCCGTTCGAATCTTTGTTAGTAAACATGGCGACACTAATATCCTCACACGTGAAAGATAAAATAGTATCTTCACTGCGCGGGAAGAAGATATGAATTTTTAGTAAAAGGACAAATCCTGGTATTTCATCAGTATCTATAAAATAATAAATAAATACTAAACATTGTAAGCTACAAGATAACATTACCACTACAATATTATTATGTTATAAGCTATGCATTAGATTACTACATTATAAGCTAAGCTGAAAGATACGTAAGGGTTGTCGGCCTTCAGCTCGTGGTTATGTGATTTATTCCCCTCGCGCGTTGCCCGAGGGCGCAGCCCGAGGGCAACACACGAGGGGAATAAATCACATAACCACGAGCTGAAGGCCTATAAATGGCTTATTTTTACATTGGCGAGGATTCCTCTAGGGATGCGCGTGTGTGTGTTTGCCTTAGGAAGCCTAGCACACACAACAACACCAAATAAGGAATACAAGACTGCTAAACCTGGATACTTTTTCTACACTCTCTCTCTCTCTCTCGTTTTCGGGTAAAACTATGACAATACAACACACATTTCACTTTTCAAGCCTCTTCAGTTTAGCGCCACGATGAAAACAAAGCTAAAGAAAATGTTTTTTTAAACAAGCGTACGATTGAAGAAGCTCGAAAAGTGAAACTATTTTCCGTTGCGACCATAATTTTAAACGGAAATACTCTGCGTTGAAAGAGTACTACAAGTTAGAGATGTCTATTTTTTCCTATTTACGTTTTCATTTAACATAAGCACTATTCAGTAGTTTGATTATCTTGTGCGCCAATTTACTTGGGTTTTGTTAACCAAACAAGCTTCGTATCTTTCCTTCATAGTTCTGACCAAGATGATGCTGCTACCTTTTCAGCTCTCTTACGTTGATAGTGACGTTGGGAAAAGAAACCGCAGCAAATCTATGCAAGACTGTAGAAGCATCAATTTCCGGGAAAGCACTTGAGGGTCAAACCTATAAAGCAACAATGGTTAACAACCCAA
>OX419337.1:2447194-2449694 GCA_948470475.1 Galaxea fascicularis | reverse complement strand
CCAGTAGGGAACTCCGCCTATTCTCTTGACAGTTTCGTTTCTTTGTTTTTCATTTTCACGTGGTAATACTGTTATACAATCTCGCAGTATTTAAATCTCTGCTACCTGTATCCCGCTTAGTCCGTAGATGATATAGATTTATATCGAAATATAACAAGCTCATAACATCGTTTCCTTGCATTTGTTGTCTATCAAGTTTAGTCACAATGCAATTACTCGGTATAGCATTCATTCTTTAAGTACGATATAAGGTACGCAACAAAAGTGTGACAACGAGCAGTTACCCTTTTAACTATTGTTTATTTAGTTACACACTGTTACAGTTAGTTAGGTTAAAGATTAAGTTAAGCAGTTCGTAAAGCAGGCTTACTGTCTTTCATTGACTTTGAACTCCAAGTTCCACCATCTAGAGACAACAATGCTTGACTTTCTTTCTTGATCAGACTGGATCCTTTCCACTCATTGGCTTTTTTGTGTACACAAACTCGTACGGAGGACTTCATAATGAACTCTGAACTCTTTATCTCCCTCCCTTTTTTTTGCTATCGTCTCTTTCTTCTCTCCGGATCATGATAGCAAGGTCATAGGTTATAGCTCCACCATAGTTATCGCACTTGATTATAGCTTCCTCACAGTATAGCATCCATAGTATAAGTTCAATCACAGCCGGCCACGAGGATAAGCCCTCGGGCAAGAGAGTTCACTCTATTACTTACGAGCCTGCTCATATACTTTTTCTTCAAGTATCTAGTTACTATTTATAGTGTATTACCACTATTACTATTTATAGTGTATTACAAGGTCTACTATTTGTGGAAACTGTTGAGTCACATCAAAGATATTTCTGGAATATTAAAGATTATAAGATAACTCTAGAAAAGTCTGGAATTACATGGCAGATAAACTGAAAGTAATTCTGCTCCTCGGAACAACCTAAAATCAGACTTGCATAGGCCTTTGAAATAACGGGCCCTCGGCTGAAGAGTTAATCAAGTGGGAGCTTTTGTCAGTTACTGTTTGTTCTTCTGGTACGCTTTGTAGTATAACAGGCTCTCTATCATTTGGGGAACTTCTTCTCTGATTTTTCAACGTAAAACGTTTCAGGATACGCCACGGATAGCATGGTCTCATACAAAATCTTCAGCATTATTACTGCGTTTTCCCTGAGCCACGTGTTTCCCAAAGCGCAGACGCAGCAATGTAAAGGCGAAAATTCCGTGACGGGTAAGATGCTTAAGGGATTTACTTTCAAGAAGATGAAGGTAAAGAGTCTATTTGAGTGCTTTCAAGTGTGCAAAGACAACGAGGATTGCTACAGCATCAATTACGTCATGATGGAAGACATTTGTGAGTTAAACAATGGCAAAACAGAAACTAAACCTGAGGAACTGAAAGTTGATCCGCGCAGATATTTTTTCCAAGTAAAACGCTTACCACCGTCAGGCAAGTTTACCTTACATAGTAAATATTAAACACCGGGTACACATGTGCATACCACCTTATTTCCCCTCAACAAGGCTCTTAGCAAAGCGATTTTAGAAACCCAGGTTTGTGATTAATCTATTTTTTTTTTGGGGGGGGGGGAGGCAGCATTTACAATTTATAACAATTAAGGAGCCAGTTAGACGGTTTCGGCGAATCAGAGGATTAATAATCGAAAAAAAAATTCAAGATGGCTGATCAAAGATAGCAGCTGTGCTGATCCCACGGTTAATGACTGATCATCACCATAACTCTTTGCATAGTTTCACTGTGTGAGCCAGCTGCCAGGAAAAACCCAGGGGGAAACTGGAAACCAAGGAAATTTATTTTAAACGGGAATGAATGGTTAAATGCAACTTGCTACGCTGGTTCATGTTTTCCTGGCGAAGCTTAAACTACATATTGGACTTATTGGGCTTAATTGGTTGCAGGCCTGGTTACAGGCCTTTTCAGAACAGGAAAGGCGGGTAAGCGCGATAAGGCTAGGAATGAGGATTTGTAAGCATAGGAAGCCGACCAACACCATAGCCTCCCTCCATTTCTATTTACCGGGAGAATCCAGTGTGTCCAGTCAGGATTTACATTTAAGGGAAGCTTCGCAAACCCCACTGTGTTGTTGTACGGATAATTCCTAAATTTCTCTTAACAGTGTCACTGAGGTATGTTCCGACATTACAGAAAAAGTGCTTATTCCACTTACCCACAACGTTTAAAAATGCCATCTCAGGCCCGGTTCAAACGTCGAAATTTTCATGCGCCGAATCAAATCATTTGATTCGGCACATGAGAAGTTCGACGTTTGAATCAATTAAATTCGACGAATTTGATTTGGGTCGACCCAGCTATTAAATTCGACCGGCTCAGTCGAATTCAATAGTTGGGTCGACCCAAACCAAATTCGTCGAGTTTAATTGATTCAAACGTCGAACTTCTCATGTGCCGAATCTAATGCATCAATTATTTCAATGTATTTTCGGAAAAACATCAAGAGTCACATATAATTCGACGCATTTAATTC
>OX419337.1:2424622-2439494 GCA_948470475.1 Galaxea fascicularis | reverse complement strand
ATATAGCTTATATGTGCTTCACGACAGACCAACGAAACACAAGTAAAACCCTTCACTGTAACGGCAAAATTCTCCTTGGAAACGCAATGAAAATAAACTAAATCGGTACTCTTGAAAGCAGAAGCCACGGAATTCAGACAAGTCTGAAAGCACGCCATGGTTTCTTCGCGAGAGCGTGGAGTGTAAATGATGACGTCACGTACGCAGTGATAATATAAGCCTAAAGGAGGTGCATCATGGGATACTATTCGATCGTCGTCTGATCGAGTCCATAAGCCGAATCCTCGGTAACCTGTGATCAGGGCCAATTGTACCGCCCATCGCTCTTACAATTGCTACAATTGGTTTCGCCTTTCCCGCGGGAAAGGTTTACCATCGAAACGAAAATATAGCCTGATCGTAGGTTAAATCCTCGGATAAATTATCCTCGGATAGATTTCGTAGCCAATTAGAGCATTCACTGTAGCCGCTCGCGGTCTCTCGGCAATTCTCGACTTTTTATTGATCCAAGCGGTCTTCTGCATGCTTGTGCTTTGACGCATGCTATCAAGGTACGTTATTTACAGTGATTTCTTACTATTTTTCTATTTTCAACGGCCAAGGAAGGCGATGTTTCATCTTCACATCTTGGTTGCAGAAAGGCTCATAGGAATTTATTACATTTCGAGGGCCAGAGAAACCGATGTTTTTCCCGGGCCAGAGTTGTGAGTTATTTATAACTTTATTTGCATTCACAACTGGAAGAATAAAAAGTACAAATCATGTTACGATACTTGTGATACGATAATTGAGCGTAACTGTGATATCGCATATTCAAATCGCATCCGATCGCCCAACTCACTGAATGGCATAATATATTCTTCAAAGTTAACAGCCTTTACCAAGTAAACCATCATTAATTGTTTAGCTAAAAGTATACCGCATCTGCACGTCATTTCAAGGTGATTTAATTTTAAAAACTCTTGAAACTTATTTTAGGTATCTCCTGCACGTAGTATGATCGGAAATCATATCACGTTACCATGCAAATTTGCGCTTTGATCAACTGCACTAAAATTAAAAATAAACAACACGTCATACTTTCATCTTTTTGACAAATGTTTCCAAGATTATCGTTGACAATGCTTTTTTACGTCTCGATATAAATATTTCGCGCACTTTTCTCAACCAATATATTTCTCATATAATTCTCTTTTGAATTGTCCCCCATCTTCAAAAACAACATGGCGGCAAACTGGATCAGAAACAGCGATTCTCTTTTTCAAGAAAGAGGCAAGAAAGGGGAAAGAAATCACTTAACTACCGACCAAAAGGACAGTGCAGGGTTCTGAAGTCGAAGACTTTACCAATATGAAAGAACGGTGAGGTTGATGCCATCTCGAGTGGAGGAATCGCTCTCCGATAAAATCACTTGTGTCCGAGATTTGGAGATGTTAATGGTTCCTTGGGAGATTTGTCAAAGGTGAAGGACAGGGTGCTGTTCAAAATCTTTGCGCGGTAGACAATACAGAAAGAACGGGAAGACCCATACTACATAAGTACATCATACACTGATCATACTAGATTATCTAGTATATCACCAGGAATGTCATTTAAGTTATTGCCAAGGGGCAAGCCAAATTCTTACTCTTCTTCTCAGTAAAGTTATGGGTGAAACTCCCACTATGTGTTCCATTTCCGCTTGTCGAAAACCTTGCCCCCTAAGCAAGCAGAAGCCCATCACTAGGAGCGTACAACTGCCCTATTTTCCTGTCACGGCGTTTTCACAGACCGATTTATTTTTAGATTGAATTTGCCGCGAATATGGGACTCCCTCAGGAGCCTCATTCTCTCGTGCGAAACTTTTCCTCGACCTTCCTATTGTTCTAAAGTTTCTCTGCGAAGCTAAGAAGCCTTAAAACAATAGAAAGGTGATGATGATGCGGTATCACGTGTACCGGAACTGCTTTTTTTCACGGGAAAGATAGTCTAAAAATAAATCGCTCTTTAAAAAGGCCGTGACAAAAGCTCAGTATGGGAGTTGTACGCTCGTAGTGATGGGCTCCTGGTGTCGGTTAAGATGTACCTTGGTCTTGCTGTTCTTCCTGTATTGCTACACAGAGCAAAGATTTTGAACAGGAACTTGTCCCTCACCTTCATATTGGCTAAGGAAACTTCGAGAATCAAGTGCTTGTCGAAGATTTCCCATGGTACCCAGTTAACACCTCCAAATCTCCGACACAAGTGATTTGACTGATCCGGGCGCGATGTTTCCTCCACTTGATTGAAATGAAAACAACCTCACGGTTCTTTCATATTTATCAAGTCTTCGACATCAGAACTCTGCACTGTCCGCCATGTTGTTTTGGAAGATTGGGGACATTTAATACAGACTTACATGAGATAGTGATCATAAAAATATATCTGTCGAGAAAAGTGTGCGAAACATATTTATATGGAGACGAAAAATATATGGTGTATATCAAGAAAAGCGCGCGAAACATTTAGAAATATATATGTTGCAATTTGGACATATATATCGCAGACGATAAACCTCATTTGAGAAATGTCATGTTGGGAACTATTATAATGTACCGCCAATTTACATGGTATTCTATTGTTGAGCATATTCGATTTATAGTTTTGGAATCTAATTTTAAACTCAGTTGATGTGGAACCGCACATATTGTAAATTACATTTACAGCACGTTGCGAGATAAATTGCATTTTTGGATGAGCAGGACAGTTTTTGTCTGATAGGATAATGCCTACCTGTGGCCGAAGAACATGTAAATTGGTGGTACATTATAGTAATTCCCAACATGACATTTCTCAAATGAACTTTATAGTCATTGAGCAAATTGTATCCTTCCAAAATCCATTACTGCTTACCAGAGAAACCTATTGGATGACACAATTATTCACACCTAATCCGCATGGCCTTAACAAAAGGCGGGAATTTCGCTCCAAAAATCGTATTAATTATAGCAACTAATTAGACCTTTTCACATGTTCTTGCTTCGTGAATGATTGTGACTTGGCCAACTTCTATTTTATTCATTAGTCCTTTGTAAATAGTTTCAATTGTTGCCGGTGTGACTTGGCTTTTGCGTTCATTGGCCCCGTTGGAGGATTCTGTTATTTTTGTTTTTGGTGGGCTGTTCATGGGCCCTCAGCAGGGAAGTTATTACAGTATTGTTTAAGGGCCCTGCCTTGGGACTATGTTATATATAGCCTTAATTATGATCATTCACAGGCCTGTTGCAGGGAACGTGTTAAATTTGGCTTGTTACGTAACTTTTGCTACTTGCTTTTGTTCATACTATTGTAATCAGGTAAAAGTTTTTGTATTTCTTAATTAACTTGCTTATTATTGTATAAGCCTGTACCTCCGATACACGCAGCCATTGTAAATAGTTTTTAACGTTTATCTGAGGAGGGCTGAACAGCCGAAACGTCATTAAATCGAGTCGGACCAGTAAGAAGTTCACCCCACTGTTCTCACTCAGTATTTGTCTATGTATATATATTTGTATTTTATTGATTTTTCCATAATAATTCAATACCGTTAGACACACAAAGAACAACAAAGAGAATTGCAGCAACGAAAACAACAGAAAAAATGACTTAACTACTAACGTAAGCACGATGTTATTAATAGCAATTATAAATTTCTTGCGCAAATCGATAGTACTGACTTTAACCTATTATTCTCTCTTAATATACTAGCCCCATTTTAAAGGAGTGTATACTTAGCTTATTATTTAAACTTGTAATTCTGCTCTCAATATCATATACTAATCGTGAATCAATTTTTGATAAAAGAACAGTGAAGGACGGACTTAACTTTTGTACAATAATAATTATATTGTTTTGTAATAATAATAACGTGATCCAGTAACAAAAAATTGTCCTTCCTTTTTCAAGGACCAAATAATATATCTAAAGTGCAGAGTGAATCAGTCTGGATATTTATACCTTTACACCAGCAAATTAAATCACTCCAAAGCGTTGTGATGATGAGACAAGATACAAAGGTATGTTCAAGGGACCGGATTCGTGCACAGTTCCACAAAAAGAGCATTCTCAGGAATCCACCGAACCCATTTTGTTTCAAAGGATATATGTAGTTAAAATTCTATGGAGTATTTTATATTGAAATTCTCGCGAGTTTGCATCCAGAGTAACCTTAAAAGGCAAACGGTGAATTTCTTCCCACTCTAAAGAAAGTTCACTAAACAAATCTGTGTCAAATCTTTGTTGGGCTGTTGGCGTTGTTGAGACTTTAGATTTACGATCCGCATAGACGCCTTTAGAAATAGCTTTGCTTATTGGAGTACGAATATCAAGCAATCCTAAGTAAATTTCATTTCGAAGGACAAAGCCTGATTTACCTACACAGCTTTTTGTTCTAAGAATCTCTCGCCATTTGCAAGGCATTGCATCTACTATGGCAATAACTCCGAAAACATCCAGCGGAAAAAAAATCAGATTCAAATTACCGGTAGTAACGAATCGATTTTCTTTTGATATTAAACTTCCAATTCTAATTATTCCTTTACTAAGCAGATGTTTATTGAAGACAGACTTGCCATGAATACAAATAAACCTATTGTTCCATATAAGTCTTTTAGATATATCTTCTTGTGAGGACTGCCATTCCTTTGTCCAGCTCTCGAGCACTCTGCGAAGCATTCCAAACAATCTTTGTAGTACTTAAGTAATTGGAAGTTTTTTCAAGTCGAAATCACAGCAAGGAATGAATTTTCTTCCAATCGGCTCGAGATAGTGCAATAAAAATGTTTTCCAAGCACTTAATTGATCATTGGTGAATTTTTTACAGCACTTTATTCTTTGTGTTTTAATAATTGATTCTAAGTGAGGGGCTTTAGGACCATCATTTTCAACGTCGCTGATAAGGGGAGAACGTTTTTGGCTTGTCTTTCCGTATAAAATCATATATAATGCTATTGGCTTCTTTGGTCACCTCTTTGTCCAAACTAATTGAGCCAGCACGGTACATAATTATTGGCATTACAAAGGTTTTAACAATTTGGATTCTTCCGATAACAGTAAGATTTCTCCACCTCTACAACTTAACCTTTCCCGCTTTGATAGGCTGCATGATTTCATCAAATTAAATTAAGCTTTTGCTTAAGGGCAACATCATACGTGAAGTGCACACCCAGAATTTTCACCGCCCTCTTAACTTTAGCCTTCCTTCTTTCAGTTTCATCATTCACAGGTGCTGAAGTTTGATTCCCAAGAAAGAATATCTCTGTTTTATCATAATTAATGCGGTGGCCAGAACATTCACCAAATTCTTCCGTTGTATCAAGAAACCTATTAAATGATTGCTCATTTCTCACAATCCTGTTAAATCATCTGCAAATATTTCCAATTTGATTTCGTTGCCATCTACATTAACACCTCGAATAGTTGCATCCCCACGTATTCTAACGGCTAACACTTCTAAAACCAACAATAAAAAGGTATGGCGAAAATGGATCACCCTGCCTAACGCCTCTTTGAATCGGGAAATGACCAGTAACAAATGTGTTGTTAACAACACAGCTTGAAAAATACTGATAAAAAGTACGAACCCACTGAATAAAGGAAGTACCAAAGCCAAAGGCGGAAAGTGTCTCATGTTCTCATGCTCCTGTTCACCGAGTCAAAGGCTTTTTGGAAATCAATAGCGACCATACGACCGTCGATTTTATAGCGGAGCTCCAGCGGCCCGAAGGGCCGCAAAGCGGAGCCCCATACCTATAGAAACCCGTCAACTGTTTTTCTCATGGTAATCTTGGCTAGCGGTATTGCTCGTGGGCGCGACCGACGACGACGACGACGACGACGACGACGACGACGACCTCGCACAATAATTAATAATACCCTAATAATAATAATAATAATAATAATCCAACATGGCGGCCATACTCCAGCTGACCACCTAGTTTACAGCGGACATCTTTGATATTAGACATCCATGTCAACATCAATTGACACCTGTCAAAACAACGTATCCACTGACCAGTATCACGTGACTATATTGCGGGCTCAAGTTATAAACTGTCGAGGTCAGCTGTTTTTTTTGAAGTTTACCGCTGACCAGGTACTGGTTTTCAATTCGATCGCAGGCTCAAGCCAGGCCAAAACGAGGCGTAATTTTTCTCCAGGATCAACAGATCTCCGTCCTGTAAACAATTCGCCGCCTACAGCTGTACCTTGACTTCTTCTCAGTTCGTTCTTTGTTTAAACCGATGAGAATCAGCCTTTGGATGTTAACAGCAGCAAATTGGATTGCCTGGCTTTGTTATTTTATAGTTTACGGATCTTCGAGAGAAAAGATCGTGTGGTTTGGCAGGCTTTTAATCATGCAGGCGCTGTCTTCGTTTGCTGACTTTTGCTGTGTATTAAACTGGACGGTTTTGCCGCTAAAAATCCTTAATTGAAGAAGCTTCCTTCGTAGACATGGGAAGTAACACAAAGTGACGGTGAAAAACTTCAAGGCCCGCTAAGGATTTGTATCTGCTTAGCAAATGAATACTTTTGTGTGAAATGACGGCTTCTGCTTTAGCTTTGCGTTCGGAGTGATTGTTGACTGACTTAAACTGTCCGCAGGTTAGTACTCCTGTTGTGTCTTTTATATGACATAGGGATATTTTTCTCTGTGACTACGAGTTATGTTTGTTACTTGTCTTAGTTTTCCAAATTCTACAAGGAACGCCGAAGAAATATTCGCCGGCATCGTTCTTTGTTTTCTAGCTTACCTTTTGTTGTTTTCATGCTGTTTTCGTACTAAAAAATGCTTGTCTGTTTTCCAAATGCATATTTTCGATCCAATATTTCATTTTGAATCCTAAAATTCTTCGCTTTCCCTGCTGTCGCTCATTTTTTGGGCAAAGAATTGGTTGAAGAAAAGCTAAGCGAAGTCCGGACGGTTTATATCCTCGACCTCGCTTTGTTTTCGGAAACTCGCAAAGAGTAATCGACAACTCATTGCCTAACGTAAACACGATTTTTAACAGCTGCAGCATTGGAAATGCCAGCAATATGTTGTCCCTCAAAAGCAATTCTCGTTGTTAGTTAAAAAATCGCAGATTTTCAAGGCTATTGCAGTAAAAACTTCGTCCTTTGTTCAATGTTTACGGCTGAAAAATGTTTTTCAGAAATCCTGAGTCAGATGTTATCATTAACAGTGATGTCAAAAATAATACTACCCTCGACTTGTAGTCAAGTCTGTCGCAGTCACTTTTCTCAAGGGAAAGTTAAGTCGATTTCGCTCAATGTTTTTCCATGTTATTGTAAAAAGGACATCGACAGCACTTTCTATCGTCTTAACTGTAATAGATCACAAGAAAAACACAATAAAATGTTCAAAACAAGGCGAGCAAAGTACTTTTGTTCTTTTATGAGCTCACTTTGAGGTTTTATCGCACTTTCGCTGTAAAATATTTTTTGATAGATTAAAATGTCACTGATACATGTTGGTTGTGAAGTTGGTTTAATAGTGGGACACTAGAACTGTTAACCTAGTTAAGTGATTTTCACCACTTGTATGGAAATGTAATCAGATGTAATTAACTGTGATGAAGAAAAGTTTGTTAATTGTTTTTGCTCATCATAATCATATAGTTCCTGTGCCACAAAGTAGTGGTGGGAATCGGTTGAGATTTCGCAACCGATCGATCATCGATCATAATCGAAGAAATCTGCCAATAAGTATTTCATGTATTTTTCACCTACATAGAAGTTAAAGTGACAGCGCGTACGCACAGGTAAACACATTCTTAGATCATATCTGCTGTTATGACTTAGAAGTTAGGAGTCCACGAAAAACCACACCAAACTCACACTAAGATATTAAACGGACATTTTTCTTGATTTTAATATTTTTGTGTCCCCAATAAATTTTTAATTTTTCCGCAACAATCGATTATGAAAAAAGCATAATCGATTGTCGCGTCGCTTGAACTTTTCGATCAACTTGCGATTACAATCGTTCATCGGCCCACCACTACCACAAAGGCCGATGATAACTCGAAAATCTACGTTTGCACTTGATTGAATGATGGCTCTCGCTCTGCAGCAAAACAGTAAAAAGTATATATATATATATATGTAATCACAATATAGAGAAGTCCTTACTGAAGTCATGGCTCGAGTCCTGTGGCATTGCCATATTAGTTTATCTGTAAATGCTAATATTAAGGAAATAACTGTGGAGCTCCGCTTTTAGGCTTGCCTAAATATATATATTATCTTTCAGTGTACTCCAATACATCATCAATTGTGCGTACTGCATCAAATACAGTTCTTCCTCTCTGATTGTAGCCTATCTGCACTCTGCAGATTGCAGCCTATCTGCACTGTGATTGTAATGAATAATACCAAGATAGCTTGTAGTCTTGAAGCAATCGATCCTATTTTGGCATCAACATTGATCAGCGATATTGGCCTCCAATTGCTAATTTTCCTCTTGTCCTTATCTTTCTACTCCAAAAGAGTTATAATAGCTTGTTTTTGCAAGTTCGACAATTCACCATAATCCGGCATATGGACAGTTATAAGGCTATCCACAAGGAGGTCACTTACTACATCCCAAAAAAGCTGTAAGAACATCGTTTCCTGGCGATTTATTTCTCTGAAAAGATTGTAAGCTCTTAAAACATTCCGAAGAAGTCAATTTCCCTTCACACAGTGTTGCTTCTTCATCTGACAGCTTTGGTATTGCCCGATCGCCTAGAAAGGAATGCTGCAAATTCGCCGTTTGGTAAAAAGGTTCGGATTGGTACAAATTAGTGTAGTAATTTTCCACCTAAGCCATAATTTTTCGTGGCTCCGAGGTTAGAAAACCATTTTCAGTGAAAACATTCCGAACCGAGCTCTTAGATTTCCTATTGATCTCAAGACTTGACAAAATATTTATTTCTTTTTTCACCAAATTCATACGACCAAGCTCTAGAGCGAATAATCGCACCCATCGATAAATGCTCATAGAGTGAGTTATATTCATTTTTTGCAATTTCCAGTTTTTCCTTATTTTCACAAGACGGGTCAATACTGAAAATATTTTTCATACTGCTTTAGTAATCTTTCAGTGTTTGCAAGCTTATCACGTCTCACACGGGCTTTCTCCTTACTATACTTAATTGTGACTTGCCTTATTCTATATTTGATCAAGTCCCAAAGCACCCTTTTATCACTACCGTCTGAAAATTCCTCGCGCCAGTCTGGTACCTTCTGGTTAATCACTAGTATAAATTCCGAGTCTTCCAGTAAACTGGCATTGAATTTCCAGTTAGACGGACCAACCTTTTTGCTTCTCAATGCTATAGAAACGGAGAACAATCGCTGAGTGATCAGAATTAACCGATGGAATGATATCCACTCTTTAAACCTCTTCTTGATACGAGTCACTAATCAGCTAATAGTCGAGTCGTCGTTGTATGGACGGAGTTTTTTGCCACCAAGTGAAGCGTTTACAATCAGGATTTCGTGCCCCCCCAGATATCTACCAAATCAAAATTTAAACATATACTTTGAATGTAACTTAAAGAATCTTTCTTTGTTGGATTGCTCCCAAAGCCGAGTCAAGGTCTATGCCGAGAGCAACATTAAAATCGCCTCCCAAAACAATTTTTTGTTCCACATTGTTATAGTAATTTTCTATTAGGCTATTCAAATTATTGAAAAAAGAACAGTGATCGTGAACCTTGTTTGGAGCATAAACATTGACGGACAAAAATTCTGAACCTTGCACAGTTGCATCAATCAAGATAAAACGCCCCTTGTTGTCGATTCTCGAAGTTCAATCGAGTTCGAGTTCTACATCTTCTCTTACCAACACCAACATCCCACAATTGTGATTGGTTCCATGTGAATAAAACATCTTACCTTTCCAGCACTGCGTATTCCATACTGGCTCCACTTCCTTTGTGCTATATGCTTCTTGCAGAAACACAATATCAGCTTTCTGTTTATTTAGCCAAATAAGAAGGGCTTTTCTCTTCGTTGGAGAACGATTCCCTCGAACATTTAGAGACATCGCCAGAAATCGCGGACATTTCGAGCCCGCTAACAACTACCAGCGGTATACTGTATAACGCAAAGGAATAAACGCTGAAACGAGTGGGAAAGACGCTGTTTCATACGATATATTGCACAATCTAAGCTCTGTAGATATTTTATTTGGTGCAAAGTAATTCTCGACAATGTCCGACATTTTTTTGGTTTAAATATTAGTGTGATAGCCTTTATAAATTAAGCTGTGTTCGATTTTCGCGCGTATTTACTTCCATTCAAACCAAATCTAGGGTTGCTGGGGGACTGTAACTCAGTTTATATCCCATGAAACACCAGTGTTGATCAACAAAGAAAATGGCGGCTCGTGCAGGGAAAGCTTCGAGTTTGTAGCTTTCGTTCATACATAAATATGGCGTCCGCTTGCTGTGCTACAGACGAAAATTGAGAAAGATAAGGACGTCCTTGGAAGTATTTTGCCGTGGGCAATTCATGCATTTTTCGGCAGAATTAGATCGTTTAAACATCGTAGAAGTTATATCGAGTCGTGACGATTCACATTGTGAAAGGGTTTGCTTGCCAGTGGACGAGTTTGTGGCATGACTTCGCTACGATTTTAAAGCAATGTATGGAGAATGGAGCATCAATGTGTGATGGATTGGTCGAGGCGTCGGGAAGTAAGTAATCATCTATCTAATTAGCCGTTGATAAGTCAAATGCGAAGCTTGTACACTACTGAACATGTATCGAATCGTGATATGACGAACCGCAATTTAATTATTTATATACATGAAAATAATTTAATATCTCCATACATTTCTTTACATGAGTTTGCCGCCATTCTGGCCTTGGTGCGCAGGCGCCGCCGCCATCTTGTCCTAAATTTCTGGCAATGTATTAATTTGAAACGACGTTATCTTTTGCGAAAGAAACATCGTAACCACCCAAAAACGTATCGAAATGCGCACAGATTGAAGATATTGGAAAAACACCTGACAACAAAACGAACAAGCTGTTATATCTCATGCATGTTAAATCGTTGAGTTCTAGAGTATACTTTATGTGTTTTCCCCGGTGACTCGAACCCCATTACACAACACAAGCTAAAAGACACTAGGCCTAAACAAGAACATTAAACAAAAGACGTAAAAAAGCAGCTGATATATAATATCCAACATGCTGCCTTGGGAATAAAGGTGGCAACAATTCGTATGTAAATTTCTGCCGGCTCTCCTCACCAAAGACAACAAAACTTAACGACAAGAAAAATATTGTTGTGAATAAACGTGAATATGTCGACGGCCCCAACGTGCTATAACGAAAGCTTATATGTCAGATACAAATATTTATACAAAGGAAAAGCGTATGTTTGAATATTGTAACGGTATACTTAATTTTGACCTTTAGTAAAACCAAAGATGGTATCGAGACCGCTGCATTGGTGGTGCATTGGACTTCTATTGTTATAGAAGTCCAATACACCATGGATTCTTTCCACGCTTAGAATGGTCCGTTGTTGAGTTGTCACTTTTGAAAGGTTGAATTTTTGAGTGAAAAAGGCGCTTTGTCTCCGAAACTCATAATGTCATGTATCTTATGAGAACAAGGCCTTCAAGCAACTGGTTGGTGTGCTAATGTATCCAGAGATTTAATGAGTAAGCGAGTTGTGAGGAGCCATATGGACTGTCACCAAAGTCGCGTTCAGGTCTACCAGGGTCGGCGTAAAAGGCAGCCAATTTTGATACTGTTATACCTAACCCGTGAGACGAACGGTCGCAGCTGCTGCCTCCTCCTCCAATCATTACTACAGAACCGCTATAGCCCAAAGCACACCAGAAGCCGATCTTATTGGCGCTTTGAATTCCACCATTGCATCCGGCCTGCTGGAAACCTGTGGTTTCATTATACTGTCCGCCATACTGGACATCACAGCTACTGCTGCACCCATTGCTACCACTAAATTTCTGTTTATTTCTGAAGACACCATAACTTGTTATTTTCCATCTGAATGTCTGTCCTCCCAGACAGTCTCCTGTGGTCTGTAGCAGAGCGATGTGCTGAGGGTCATCACTGCGCGTGATCTTTAACTCCTTGCCGCTGACCTGCCAGAATGCTGGCGAGATCATATCAGTGTTGTGTGATGGATCAATTGTTTCTCCGACAGCAGCAGTCTTGTCATACCACCATTCACCACTGTCAATCATCCAGTTTATGGCATCTGTACCTGTGTTTGCGAATCTAGCGATGAGAGTCCAACTTGCACCAGTGGAGTTCATGTGGCAGTATGTCTGAAACAAATAAACAGTCAAAAGAACTCTTTATTCCTGTCGTTCAGTCCACAATTTAAATTTTGTACAAAAAAAATACATTTACATTTAAGCTTACCGGAAAGAAGGGAAGCGGCTTTTTTTTTTATAGAATACATGTTTCAGCAGTTCTTCTGCCATCGTCAATTGGAATCTTACACAAGTAAGGTTAACCCTTTAAATCCTAAGAGTGATCAGCATCAAATTTCTCCTTGTAATATAAACACTTTATAAAACAGAGTGGTCATGAGAATTAAGGACAGGATCACACAAGATAAATTTGCCTGATATTTTAACAATTTCTCCCTACTATGTGTATAGGAAATGTGTAGGGGTAACAAATGAGAATTTTGATCTTAGGATTTAAGGGTTAATATAAATGTAACAGAGAATAACAATGAGTGTAGTAGCAATAGAAAACATAAAAAATGTATGATTACAAAGAAAGTTTTAAATTAATGTGGTGCAATTGCTAATGATTTAACGGGGGCTGCTCTCATTGTATGTGTAAAGAATCTTTTATCTTAATTTGAAAACTGGTGGAAGCGTGATCTATGATGCTAAAACAATCACAGGAACATGGTAGGAGGAAATTTAGTGAGTAAGGGGAGGGGGGGAAATACATGTTTTAGGTTTGCGGTTTTGGGGCTTTTTGTAAACAATTGTATCCAGATATGACAAAGTTTGAGTGGTTTTGAGCTGTCATCGAATTTTATTTGGCAGCAATAATGTGAAACCAGGAAACGTAAGTTGCGTGCATTACGTTAGAGATAATGCAATACACTCGATGGGTGAGAAGATCCTTATCATTATAACAGCGACATTAGTGAACCTGATACAAAATGTATTCGCCCCGGGAGGGGGAGGGGGTACTCCCTTGTATGGCCTTAACGGGGACGTACGGTCCGACAGGGTATGGTTTGCAGGGTGTTTTCTCTTCAACGGGGTATTCCTTTCTTTGATTTGACAATCACATCTTATTACACCACCAAAAAAAATAAGTGGTAACTGCAAAACGTTCTAAGATAGGGACTGAAAAATCTGAATTCTGTCTTAAACGGGGTCAGGGTTTGAGCGCCCGGGTACCCAAACATCTGTTCAGTACCTCCCTCAGATATTCGCTCTGCAATGCCAAGTGTTAGATACGTCTTAAAGAAGAAGGGGAAAACAAGAAACGATGGCTTCAGTTTGGTTACCTTTATTTGTTAGTTGAACATTTTAACCTCAACTATCTCATCTTTGAGAGGAAGCAATTTTACTCAGGGCCGTACCAATGTTTAACTTTATTTAACATGAGGGAGAGGGGGAGGGGGCACAAACTTTGAATATTCACATCCGTTTAGTAAATGAGCTGCGACAAAACTTCCAAGTGGCATTTGGAGATCTTTACCTTAAGTTACGCTAATTTTTAGGTTTAGCATCTCAACGTTTGCATAGTGTTTGTATTTTAAGCTCATTTTGACAGCTAATATACCTCTTTATATGCATACCTGAATGAAAAGAGCTAAACAGAACTAGAAAAAAATCTCACCAAGAATTTGTCACCATTTAGAAATAGCCAGTAGATTCCGCTGATTGCTCTCTCGCCGTCAATCGCTTTGATCATCAGGCACGATTCCCCAGCTGCTCGAGGAAAGAAAAAGAAATCATTATATCTTTGTTTTGATCCCTTCAACTCCTAGAGCACCGAAGTTGTCCCGTCTTTTTCGTATAGAAATAAACTGAACTGGAAAAAAAAACCCAGATTATTATATATTGGAGCTTCCATAAGTTTGGCTTCTTGCTCACTACTAGACACAAAACATAAATTCGCCTTATACAGCATAAACAGCACACGAAGAAACATTCTTAGCCTGGATAGTCATATTTTAATTTATTATTCACCTAGACACTGATATTTTAGGGCCACCGTATCGGATCAAATATAGAGACAAAATAAACTGTTCAATTCATAAGTACTTAAAGACGATTTCTGGCGATTCTTGGGTAAAAAATAAAGGAATAGCAATAGTAATAACTATGACGATGACAATGTCAATGACAATGACAATGACAATGGTAATGACAATGGCAGTAACAGTGGCAGTGGCAGTGGCAGTACTGGGCAATTGCAGTGGCAGTGACAATGACAATGGCAATGGCAATGGCAATGACAATGGCAATGACAATGACAATGACAATGACAATGGCAATGGCAATGACAATGGCAATGACAATGACAATGGCAATGGCAATGGCAATGACAATGACAATGGCAATGACAATGACAATGACAATGACAATGACAATGACAATGGCAATGGCAATGACAATGGCAATGACAATGACAATGACAATGACAATGACAATGGCAATGGCAATGACAATGACAATGGCAATGGCAATGGCAATGACAATGACAATGGCAATGACAATGACAATGGCAATGACAATGGCAATGGCAATGGCAATGGCAATGACAATGACAATGGCAATGGCAATGACAATGACAATGGCAATGGCAATGACAGTAACAGTAACAGTAACAATGACAATGATGATAACGATGACGATGACGATGA
>OX419337.1:2414622-2417122 GCA_948470475.1 Galaxea fascicularis | reverse complement strand
AGCTGTAACTCCGCTACCGACGAGGTGCATTTCCACATCGAAAATGTGTTTTAAAAGACATTTGTATTGACATTATTTTCATGAAAAATAAGATTTCATACGAACCCTTTTAATCTTAATTATGCAAATTGCCGCGAAATGAGAAGCCACATGAGTTCATTTGTATTTCCAATTTACGGACGTAGTACTTTCTCTAATGGCTTAACTTTCTTGTTGGTAGAAAGATATCAATAAAAAAAATATTTAAAGTAGTGGCAAATGTTGGAAATCCGCCTCTGCATGCCCAGTGGTTCTAAGTCGGCTAAAATCCCATAATCCCTCCCCAGTCAAGATAGCGTCAAAAACGGAAAGGTCTATACTATACAATACTTTATTAACTTGGAAATATTCTTAGCCATACTTCTAGTTTACAAATATTCCATAACTAATGCTAAGCAAAGTTGAAATTAAAATAAAAAATCAAGTGCACCACCACTACTCCGCACATGCAACAACTCGGACAAAAAAGAGAGAAACGGAAAACTGAAAAAAAAACCCCGTTAATTCTTAATTTTTAAGTGAAAACAACGGTAGACAGGCCTTGAAATGAGTGTAATATTAAGGCAGTTTTAATTTGTGTCCTCCAGCTGGGAGTAATTAATATTTTCCACGAGAGCAATAGCTCGAGATAATGGGTTTCTAACTAAGATTGTTAAAGCGATGATTTATTATTCATGTCCGGAAAATAACATGTTATCTTCACACGTAAAGATATCACCGTTGTTGTGGTTACATAATAAATCGCGCTTTTGTTGTTTACAACTGGCTCTCCTCGGAATCTAGAATTCTAAGGGCCATCATTTTAGACTTTATCACATTACAATAAAAATGAATTTGATTTTCGTCCATGCTTTAAGGCCGTGTACTTCTTCCATGTTTAGTAACGACACGTTCTACTTTAAGACCATTGAAATATTAAAGTGAAATGGTTTGGTATTTCACTGGTGTTTATATAATAAACAGAATATTAACATGCCCTCTTATGGATATGAATTTTATCTTCTCGTGTTCAACTCGATATCTCACTCGTTCGCTGCGCTCACTCGTGAGATATCGAGTTGACCACTAGAAGATAAAATTCATATCCACGCGCGGGCATATAATATCCTCTATGTACATGACTGTACATGATATCTTTATCTTCACGTGTGAAGATATGAAGTTTTCGCGGGACAGCTCAATTGGTATTTCACTGGTGTTTATATAATAAATGGATATCTTCAGTTGTTTCCATTTCCTTTAATTTTTATGTAAATCGTACGTCAATAAAGTTTTCAAGAAACTTTCGGTTTTCCTAGAGTTAAAGGTGCAAATAGACTTCCGTTGGTTTGAAATGAAAAGTAGCTAGTTTGATGGGTTGACAGAGAAAAGTCGATTAATTGCAAAAAGTCACCCATTTTAAGAATAGGCACTTAGAATAGATATCAAAACCAAAATATAAACAGTCCTGCTGAAGAAGATATTTTGGGCCCGATGGCTGATATTCTCGATGTCATGACGATATTTTGACTGTGCTTATATCTCTGGTCCTTGAGAATTACAGAACATTTATATTTAAGTCATAGCGCACTCTAGTAAACAACAATAAAATGCTTATATATTGGACTTTTCATTAACACTAGATATCTGATTTTCTCCTATTGTCTAACTGAATGCTGTGACTGTTTCATCTGTTCGGTGTCACTTCCAGTATCAGCTCTGTCTGGCAAAAACCATTTTAAGCGTACTGAAATTTCTTGTAAAAAAACTCAGTCATCTGACGATGACAAACACGTCACTGCGGTTGAAGTTGCTTAAATATTAATTGGCGGGCTTGAAGATAAGCATATTGAGTAAGTCGCATATGATACCGCACAAGCTTATCATTATTTTTTATACGAAAAATGAACATACTGAAAGTGAATTTGAAAATAATTTTGGAACGAAAGTAAACGCTTATCTTTTAGTGTTTTGACTGTTATTTTTCATATGCCTCAGAAAAATGACTTTAAGAAAAATGCCTACGAGGCTCCGACTATTGATTTTAACTAGGTCTCAAGGGCCCTTACAACTCCGACTCGGCCGGACTCCGACTCTGACTTCGACTCCGTCGCCAGTGCAAACCAGCCTTTACTGATGACCAGTCTTTGAGCGTACTCACAGTAAATATGAGATATGTCAACGAAAAACAAAAAGAAATAAACTCACCTTCTGCGCTACTTGCAACTGGCATCAAAATATAAAACGAGACAAAGACGATGCCACAGGCAGTCGATTTCATGTCCAACATTGCAATAACGTAGAGACAATGATTACATGAAACCGTGAGACAGGAACTCGAGTGTGCGAAGCTAAGGACTGCATGCAAGAAGGTCTTGAAGAATGAATTCATGCGTTCTGTCAGACCCCTTAGCGATGAGTCAATTATAACCCATGTCATGCTATGACCTTCTGTAATTGTTTTTCTTTGCAAGAAATTGGA
>OX419337.1:2382122-2409622 GCA_948470475.1 Galaxea fascicularis | reverse complement strand
GTTAGAGTCTATCCGCCTGGACTGGCCTTTACTTCAGTTGGAAACAACAGGTACCATCCCAGCCTTGGAAGAAGTGTTGAGTAAACATGCAAGTGTCTTCTCTGAAGGTTTGGGCAACATGAAGAATATCCAAGCTCAGATCCACATTAAAGAGAGTGCCCGGCCCCGATTGTGGAAAGCCCGCCCGATAGCGTTAGCTCGTAAACCAGCAGTGGAGGAAGCATTGAGAGAGTTTTGGAAACACTTCACGAGGGTCACATTGGTATGGTCAAGATGAAGGGTTTGTCGCGGGGGTTCGTTTGGTGGCCGAATATCAACAAGGACATAGAAGGGACAGTCCGAAACTGTGAGGGATGTCAGGAGATAGCAAATAATCCAGCCCGTGCCCCCCTGCATCGGTGGGAGTACCCTGCTTTTCCCTGGCAAAGACTTCACATTGATTTTGCTGGACCAGTTCAAGGAAAGATGCTCATGGTGGTGATTGATGCCCACAGCAAGTGGCCTGAGATCGTTGTGATGGGGAACACCACCGCTGAGGAAACCGTCAGCACGCTACGGTCTCTGTTTGCCCGCATGGGACTTCCTGACCAGATTGTATCTGACAATGGCCCTCAGTTTACATCCGACGTCTTTAAGAAGTTTGCAACTGCGAATGGCATTAGGCATGTCACTGGTTCCCCTTACCACCCATCAACCAATGGCCAGGCGGAGAGATTGGTACAGAGTTTCAAAAAAGGAGTGAAAGCTGACAAATCCAGTAGAACCCTTCAACACAAGCTTGATAGGTTTCTGTTAGCCTATCGATCAGCGCCACATGCAACCACTGAGCTTAGCCCTGCGCAGCTTCTCCTGGGTCGAAATGTTAAGACAAGGTTGGACCTTATTAAGCCAAACGTGACAAGGGAAGTCAACAAGAAGTTGCTCCAGTCCAATAACAGCACCTTGAGGGTTTTCGCTCACAACCAGAACGTATGGGTCCGCAACTACCGCAGAGGTCCTAAATGGGTGCGTGGCACAGTCATTGAGCGCACAGGGCCAGTCCTGTACAGAGTTGAGGTAAATGACCAAACCTGGAAACGTCATGTTGAGCAGCTGCGGGATAGCAACCTTTGCCCATCAGAAATGGAAACGACTGATGATTGTGCTGTTCCGGAGGAGATTGAGCAGGGTATGCCTGTTGTCATGGAGACTGAGTGGAAGGACGTGCCACCCCAGGCCGCAATGCCCAGTGGGGAGTTTACCTCTTCAGAGCAACCAAGTCAGCAACTGGATCCAAGATCAGAATTGATTACCACTCGCGTTGGTCGTGTGGTTAAACCTCCTCATAGGTTGAAGGACTATGTTTGCGACTAGAGGGAACTGTACTGTTTCTTTGTCTGTTATCACAGTACCGGCATGTTATCTGAGATACTTTGACATTTGTTCTTAAATTTTGTTTTTATTTTCTTTTGTTTTGTTAGTTACCTCACCTAGTCTTAACAGGGAGGAATTGTTAGGTATTTTTTCCGTTGCGTTCCCTGTACGGAAAGCTAGTATCACGTGATCCGTTTTCCATATTTAGTATTGTACATGAGGTTGAAAGTTCTTCGATTAAAGCAGATCTTACCGCCATCTTGATCTGATTTTACTGTGTTCCTGGCCCTTTTGTGAATACACGACAATTGTGACAGAATACAACCTGATAAACTAAATGAATGCCAGGAGATTCCACTAGGAACACTTCTGACTTGCCACTTGTATTGGCAATAAGCCGAAACTTGTCTTCAAACTTGTTTCATCACAGTCAACAATGGAAGATGGTCTATTCGGTGCAGCAGATATTCAGCAAATTCACTTTTGGATTTTTTGCCAAACCCTATGTGGTCTTTCTTCTCCTTCCATAAGCTGTAAACTGAACCTCGTAGTTAAACGCTCACTAAATCCTTCCTTCTCATCACGAGCCAGAGATAACCGGAAGTTTAAAAATCTTACAAGTCTCGTTGCTAAGGAGTTACGTCTTGGGTCTGCATTAGAGCCGTCAACGTAGTTGATTTGCGGTTTCACGGCAGGGGCGGCTTAACACACTTTCGATATTAATCAAATGTCATCTCGAAACAGTACACACGTAGAAGAAACAGTTTTAGCGGCTGTGTATTATTGCAAAAAGCGTTTCATGTAAAGCCACTAATTAATCAAATTTTGTGGAATATTCGCGATCGCAATCAGGAGATGTTCAATAACGAGCTAGAGGCTCTACGCAACCAGAAAAAGACATTGAGATCCCGCTGAAATTGACGGAAAACCGGAGCGTGCCGCACGTAAATTCATGACAAAGAAAAAATGTGTCATCCATTCTGGCTTTACCGAAAGAGCGGAGTGTTATAAGGATCACTAGCGCTCCACTAAGAGACGTCCAATACTACTTGACTGGAATGGGTTTTTAGACCTTTTCCTTTACTAAACAGGCCTCCAGTAAAAGAATAACTATCACGAGTTTTGGGTAAATGTACATGTAACAGCTATGTAACAAAATACACAACTCGTTTCGTGATGCTGGTGTCCGCCAAAATCTCAACACGTTGTAATGTGTAAAAATATTATTTAGGATTTCTTTCCGAAACGTACGAAATCGAAGAAGGGAAGATTAACTGTTCGGAAGTTTGGACAGCACCATACCATACCAACACAAAACACAACAAACGAGGAAACTGGATATAAAATATTTGCCGAGACCTTCAAGTGCATTTAAAAAATAGTTCACATTATTTAATTCCCAGAAGCCACTCATACAACCTCATACAAGGATCCTAAGACTTCTACCAAACAGGACACACAACAGTTTAGGTTTTAATGAGCATTTCTAAAGCACTGTTCATGTTACATATTCCAGAGGCATTCAAGCAAACTATAATGCCACGACTTCACTCAGGAAAAGGATACACAACATTTGCCTAGCTTACAATGTGCTGAATTGAAAAAAAGAAATCTGTTCATGTTATGTATCCCAGAAGCACTCAGGCATAAAACAATGCCAGGACTTCAACCTGGATGAACCAGAAAGGATACACAACATTTGCCTAGCTTACAATGTGCAATTGTAAAAAAACTGTTCATGTTATGTATCCCAGAAGCACTCAGGCATAAAATAATGCCAGCACTTCAACCTGGATGAACCAGAAAGGATACACATTTGCCTAGCTTACCATGTACAATTGAAAAAAACATGTTCATGTTATGTATCCCAGAAGCACTCAGGCATAAAACAATGCCAGGACTTCAACCTGGATGAACCAGAAAGAATACACAACATGTGCCTAGCTTACCATGTGCAATTGAAAAAAAACCTATTCATGTTATGTATCCCAGAAGCACTCAGGCATAAAACAATGCCAGGACTTCAACCTGGATGAACCAGAAAGAATACACAACATTTGTCTAGCTTACCATGTGCAATTGTAAAAAAAACTGTTCATGTTATGTATCCCAGAAGCACTCAGGCATAAAACAATGCCAGGACTTCAACCTGGATGAACCAGAAAGAATACACAACATGTGCCTAGCTTACCATGTGCAATTGAAAAAAACCTGTTCATGTTATGTATCCCAGAAGCACTCAGGCATAAAACAATGCCAGGACTTCAACCTGGATGAACCAGAAAGAATACACAACATTTGACTAGCTTACCATGTGCAATTGTAAAAAAAACCTGTTCATGTTATGTATCCCAGAAGCACTCAGGCATAAAATAATGCCAGGACTTCAACCTGGATGAACCAGAAAGGATATACAACATTTGCCTAGCTTACCATGTGCAATTGAAAAAACCTGTTCATGTTATGTATCCCAGAAGCACTCAGGCATAAAATCATACTAGGAAAATTTTTATGAAATTTTACAAAGTTTGCGGTTTTCCTTACACAGCAAAGACTGAATACCTAAATTGTTTGGTTATTCAAAAGCTATAGGTATCCAATTGCTTGTTGTAAAGACAGCCACCCTCCCGCAGCCTCACCCACGCCAGTGCATTTCCATTTTTTCTGGATCGATGGCGATGCGAGTGCGCGTGTATTTCGCGGCTTCATATTTCCCGCCAAAATATGCAATTAGGTTCCGACATAATTGTGGTGCAAAAGCGAATACAATATAACGACTAATTCAAATACCACTGTAGAATTTACATGAGAATTAAATCATCGGTATCATGAGAATTTCACGGGCGATTCCTACAACTGCAACATACCTGAACAAATGCAATAGGTGGTCGCGTCGTCTCGCATCTCCTGAACGTACGTGGCGCTATCAGAAACTGTCCGAAAGCAATTTTCCTGCTCTTAGGCCCGGGTTAAAGGTCGAACTTCAAATGAGATGAACTAAATTTAAAAATTTCGGTCAACTCAAATAGGTAAAGCTCAACAGTCAGGTCAAGCGTCCACCTTAATTCGTGGAACCAAGTTCAGAACGGCAAATATTTTCATGCCGGCCAAATTTTAATCGATGTTTTTCCACGATTGAACACGTTCTATCTGTTTGAATCAGACAGATAATGCGTGTTGGTTGATCCAAATTCAGTCTACGAACCGTCGAGTCAGACGAAGAAGCTATAATGAACTCAATTCACTCAGTTTAGCCGTTCATCTCACGAGAAGTTCGACGTAAACCTTTGACCCGTGCCTTAGGATGCTGCTGGAGCTTACCACATTGGATTTCGTGTCTCTGAGAATGCGTCAACCGCTGTAACGTTTGCCATCACTCGATGAAAAACCCGATGCTATTATCTCCTCGAAAATCCCAACGACTTGTGTATGATCATGAGTAAACTGCGAGCTCACGCCGCTTTGCGGTAACTAAAATCCTGTCGCTGAAGTGTATTTGAAAAAAGACACTGCATGCTTTAATTGTAGATTGAATATTACTGCACATTTAATTGACTTTTACACCTAATTGGGATGACACGATTGTCAGAAAGATGACTCCTTTATCGGATAAGAAACGACATACGATGATAGATTGACGGAATAAGAATGTTGCGCGTCACTGGGTATCCAGCTGAGATAGAGGACTAAAAGTCCCCAATCTCAGCTGGATGCCAAGCTATTTTTTTGGTTGCTAAGAGGCTCTGGCTCGTTATGCTAGGCCGCCCTTTTCTCGAGCCTTTGGTGGTATCGCTCCACCCAAAAGTTTGAATGGCGACCAAAACTGGTGTCCACTACACCACAAAGCGAAGTATCTCGTAAAATATACGTTATGTGCTGTTTTTGCCTATACAGATGACCAAAGTGAACGAAAATTGGGCGATGGAGACAGATTAATCGGAATCGAATTTTTCTTGCTGTAGCGTTTCGTGGTCCATGTATTTTAGTACGACCGGAGCGCATTATAGAAAGAGTCTTTTAAGTTGGCATTGTCAGTTTCAATCAAAGTGCATTCGTTTGCTGTGTTGTGGTATCAAGTTGCTTATGCTCTGATGCCGAGAGCTAGATTTCGCACTAACCAACTCTTGCTGCTGTTAAACTCAGTGTTACATTTATTTTACCATCATTTTTACTACTCATTAAAAAAAGGACGAGCAAAATAAGGAAGCCTGGGTACTTGTGTTCAGCACGGTTTTTAAACTTGGTTACTCTCAGCCTTAGCTTTCTTTAATACTTAATATTCATACACTTTTTTGAAGAACCTTTTTACTGATACTATGAAAAGGGTTCTTACAAAAAAGTGTTTACTTAGACCCCAGAAATTGGCATCAGTACAGCTGTAACTGGCTATATGTCGTTTTCCATGCATTAAATTGCTTTCTCTTGCCTTTTCATTTTTCATCCCTGTCTCTGCGAAACTAAGGAACCAAGAGATAAAAAGCTTTTTGCTTACCTTCTTCCTGGTTTAGTATTGCCAATACATGCTCCTGTGATAGCGCTACGTCGTAGACTCTCATCTGAGTGATTCTGCCTTTGAAGTACCTGGCGTCGCTAATCCTCACTCCCATTCTTATATTCTCCTGTGTCCCCAATTCATAACCATTTCCAACGTTTTTTTTCAGTACCGCTGTTCCATCGACCCACAACTTGGCTTCGCCAGAACTGTGGTCATAAGATGCGCCAACAAACGTCCAGCCACTTAACAGTGAAGAATGCGTCAAGGCATCTTTCATGGCATAATTTCTGGCGTTGAAGCGGACAAACAACTTTCCTTGGACTACCCAAAAATGTACACCATAACTTCCACTGGTTTTATAGTTGAATATAGGTCCGTTTTGGCTATCACTGTACAACCAGCAAAGCATCGTTATGGAGTAACGTACGTCCAAGGCTCCACCAACGTTGTTGGGAAATTCGATGTAGCTGCTGTGGCGTCCAAAAAATTCATAAGACCCGCCCTCCTCTCCACCAGGTCCCCTCGCCAAACCAGCATCATTGGCAATCCCCTGGGCTGTTCGATTCTTTACATCTTTGGTGCCGTACTTGGCATTGAGAGGAAAGTAGGCAACAGGTTCTGGAACTGGCAAATAAGAAAAATCTACTGAAAAATGTTGGAAACATCGATTGCATAATTATTTGATACATTATATTGGCAGTTAACTTCCTATTTACAGGAGGACTAAATATTGCCATGCTATAACAATATGTAGTAAGAGTCTTAAACGACTTGTGTTCGAACTGTATTGCTGATAATAACTTATTATCAGTAATATAGCTGTGACAACCACTTCATCGAAATCATTCTAGCCGAGCACAGGTGCTCTGCTTATTTGGGACTGAGACGGTGAATAAAATGGACTCCGGCTAAATCAAACCAAATGTTGGGTTTTCAGGAGATGGGAAAAGCGGAGGACTAGAAAAACTTCTCAGAGTAGAGTAGAGAGCCAAAACCACTGGGCAAACACTACTCCCCCAATGATCCTCTACTACTTTTTAGCATAGTACATAGCATTTATGCTCGTGGATCTGCTAAATCTAACCTGAAGCCTCGTACAGTACATACAAACTCTGCACAACGTACTGTTGCTTTTTATGCATCCAGTGAGGGAATCGTCGACCAGATGATGTGAAAAGCTCAACTATCTGCGAATGGCGTTACAATGGGGGTTTTACAAGTGGCTCGTCACCATGGCGACAGTCGTTTTATGTTTTTTGTCGTATTTCATTATGAGGTGTCACTCACCAAGTACAGAGACCATGCAAAATCTCTTCTTGAAATCAATAACAACAGTCATATTTTAATGTAATGGATAACATTTTCAAAAGCCTGCATTTTGTAATATCTTAATCTGCTGCCTCAATTCTGACAATTCTCCGCACAAACTGAAGCTGCTTCCGTTAAAATGTGACTCTTTGTCAATTTGACCGACATGTGCTCATATCACGTTGTTGGTTTGACCAGCAGGTCAAACATGAAATGTACCAAAATGTAAAAGCCAGTGCAGAGCGATTGTTTTTGCTCGATAGCCTACTGTGGTGTTCTCGTTGCCGTTGCTGCCCTCGATGCTAAAGCTCTCTATTGACCCGGTCAGCCAGAATTAATTTAACATAAAATCCTTCGGTATTACCTAAGTCAGTTGCAGTTCCAACAAATTGCATTGCAGTCCATTGAAAACGCGCACATTATTCAATTGATAAAAATTGCAGTTTGACGCCGTTTATAGTTCCTTCAGTTAGCATGAAGCGAGAGAACAGCGTGGACACGTGACAGAGAAACGTCTTCTAATTGGATGCAAACATGACATACTTGGTAACCAAACATTTGAAGTTTAAAGGGTGTTCGAGCACGTTTTACCAAAATGGCAGAAAGAATAGACACGGCAAAGACTTCTTCGAGTAAATTGCCCTAAACCTTTTAAAGTATGCTTCTGCTTTTCTTAAATGTGGATTCTTATCAAGTGTGACTATAAAGTATTTGCGTGAACAGGATATCCAAAACGTAGAGGTGGTGTACTTGTGTACTGTGTACAGTTGAACGGTTTATACGATACCTTTCACATGTTTCCCTTATTGGATGCGTAGCCGCCATCTGAATAACCAAATTTCTAAAATTCTTAGACAAAGGAATACCTGGTTTGAAGTTTTTGCCGTATTTGTTTAGTGAAAACATATCAACAGATTCGAAAACTTTCAAACTTTGGCGCGAAAGTTTGCTTTAACGGCTGTAAAACTTCAAATGATTGGTTACCAAGCACCTCATGTTTGCACCCAATAAGAACATGTTTTTCTGTCACGTGTCCACGCTTAGATGAAAACGGCGACGGTAATTAAGAGCCAATTCCCGTAAAATCGAGAATCCGAAGCCAGTCGTGAAATTTCAGAATTTCTTCATATTTTGCCTAAATAACACTTGTACTGAGTTATTTTCGAAAATAGTATTCAAAGAAATCGAGGAAAACTTGAAAAACGCCATTTTAGCGCTCTGTCACTGTCGAAAATAGAGTAATGGCCATGTCCTTTGTTAGGGGGCGAAAACCTGAAATCATAGTCAATTATTGGGATCACCGAAATGAGTAAAATAGAGTAAAATGGTGCATTTTGTTATCGTTCGTGTAGATAATTGTATACATGTCCAGTCAAGAAAACAAAAGCTAGAAAGAGATCCGTAATAATCAGGTCTTGAATGCCATGGAGATCGCTAATTGGTCTTACTGTTTTGACACTGAATTCCATAAAACTTCTTACTCCAGCGATTTGAAACATATTTACTGTGACTCCAGTGATCCCATTTTATGAGTACGTCCCTTTCCGTACCAAGCAAACGAAAGTTTCGATTTACCTGTTGCGTGTAGGACTGTTTGCCCATATTTTTCTTTGTATAATGTTTGGTAGGAGGGGAGGGGGGGAGGCGGGGAAGACTGGCGAAGTCGATGGGGGGTAGGGGGTAGTGATGGAGTGAAAGATATCTCTGTAAAGGAAACGTGGTTGCAAGAAAATGCTGCGCAATTATTTAGGGAGATATAATGGCAATTCTTCCTTTTAAAAGCAAAGATGACAAAAATATTTCTTTGCAAAAAATTGTCCACACGCCTCCGTCACCCCTCCCTGCTCAAAAATGCAATACGGTACATAACCTCTCGTTTTATTTTGACTCTTTCGATTTGATATCCCCGCGCCTTTTGTATTTTTGTGATCTTCAGAAAGGAATCCATAAACTTTTCGACGAACTAAAATATATATTTGGGTATTGGAAGTATGGAGACACATTTGTCAAATTTGAAGACGTGTTAATGGTAAGTCGTCCTGAAAACAGCAGGTGATAAGTAAATAAAAATCATTATAGCCTGAAGACAAAGATGGGCTTAAATGCTTGGTTTCGCCGTTTACCACTCGTCGTTTATTACTAGAGCCAACTTGCGTTAGTTAGAAACCTGGTCTAAATTTCAAAGGTTATGTAATGTTATCCAATAAAGATCTGACCATTACTTTCTGTTTAATTTAATAACTTAATACATGTAGTACATCGGCTTGGAGACCGTATGCCTGATCAGTTGCGAAGCCAGAAATCACCTATGCAATTTATTACAAAAAAAGAAAAAAAAAAACACTTTGCTTTAATAAACTGCGGCTGCTAAACAACGTTTCTCCCCCCGGGCATCGTCTTCTCTTTCAAGTGCGAGAATATTATTTTGATTTTTTATGTTAACTGAATTCTCAGATACTTTTTAAAGTTTAATGATCACTGGGCATGACAAAAAAAAAACTAATAATATTACACAGGCTGAATATTTACGGCGTTAAAGATTCGAATGAGGATGATGACAAGCAGATTGAAGCTCTTAGATCCATAACAGAATTTCAAAAGTTCCTTATCCGTATTGAATTTCATACGGACTTGCTGTTGTTTTGATTTGTTGTGAACTGATGACGAAGAAATAGACTGTTTTCTGGACAACGCTGAGAAGATCAATAAATTCATTCTGTGGAACAACTTCATTCTTATTTGAGTGATTGCTCTTCAGAATCAGTTAAACGTGTAAAACAAAAGCAAAATTAGTAGCCCAGTAACACTGAATCGTCGTTTTACTCATTTCGGTGATCACAACAATTGAGTATGATTTCAGGTTTTCGCCCCCTTACAAAGGACATTACCAACAGATGCCCTCTTTAATGAATAAACTGGATGAAATATGCTTTGTAAACTAGGTCCCTCTTCGTATATAGTAGTTATCCTAATATATTAACGAAAAAATAGGTCAGAAAAAAATATACTCACCTTTCACACAGCTTATGCCTGGAAAGGACGCAACAAATAAGAGAAAGAGAGTCCTGTGGACACCTGATTTCATATCAGAAGTTGCTACAGATGACAGAAGATGCAATTTTAAATTCAAACATTAGCTCTGAACAGATTATTGGGCGTACGACGCCTCTGAACGTGGTGGTGGAATCTGCCAAAATAGGTCTTGTTATTGGTGATAGATCAATCCTCGGACTCGTGTTGTGCCATGACATTAGGCTTTTGGCACAAAATCGTGGGAGTAGATCAGAAATGCTTTTCTGGGACACCTGCTTCAACCTTAGGGTTGGCCTTGTTTGCCTGCGCGGGTCAAAATTATGCAGTCGTTAGAAAATAGCTCTGGCATTCCAAGCTTACGCAATCGGCCTTACGAGCGAGCACAAAAGGAGAGGCAGATCCAATTCTTGATTGTGTAAGGTTTGCGGCTAACTTTAACGGCGTTGCGGGGAGGTGGGAATGGAGTAAAGAACACAAACCTCGGGTGAAAAAAAGAATATGTGTGATGTCTGATTTGTCGGAATACTACCTTTTTAATTTTCAAGGAAACAGTGATTTTCGAGGAAGAAACTGGAAAGCTTATTCAATAAGTACCAAAACTGTCAGTGGCTAAAGTAACGATTACGTCATTCCCTCACCATAAGTAGGCTATCATCGCTAGATGTCAATTTAAGAGGGCATTTCGGTTAAAACCCTTATTTCCCGTATATTTCAGTACTGTTCCTCCAAAATCTCGCCTCGATCTCATTCAAACAAAAAATGGCTCCAAAAGGTTGGAGTCCTTTCATTCTACAATAAATGTTTGTGAGTTTTTTTAAAAATGATTTTTGGATTGTTTATAGGGAATAAAAGTTGTTCTGGCTTGGGGGAAGTTGAACTTTTGGGAAAATTGGGAAATAATGGATTTGAAGATGGTATAAAGTTAAAATTTAAAGTGAATAATTAGTAGACAAAGGACTTTGTGTACATCATTTTCTCTATTTCATTTGCTCCTTTTCCACAGGAGCTAACGTGTGCTATTTTTACGGAATGAATCAACTGTACCGACCATAAAGCGAATTACTCCTACCAAACAGTCGTCCCCTTGATGACATGAAATTGTCCTTGTGTATGTCTTATCCTCCGAATCAAATGAAAGGATCAAAACTTTATTTAATTTTCAAGGACCGTTCCAGTGCATGTGTGTTAACGCCGTTGGAAACACAATGCGCGCTATTGGTGATCGCGAAAACGTCAACAAGGAAGCATTGGAACCTCATTTCTAGAAAAGAAGTCATTAACTCGTGATTTGTTTGATCCCAAACAGATATTAGCTGGTAATTAATTCTGTTTTCGAGGTCTATAAACAGTCAAGTGACAGGAAAAAAGGAAATGATCATATAAGATACACAAATGAAGAGCTTTCTAAACAAATTATCTTTGCACCATCAGAAGTACAGAAAAGAAACAGAATGGAGATTCTGCAGTAAGGTATTAGCGTTAAATGATTAAAATAAGATATATTCCTGCTGCATAGTCCATTTGCTGGGTCTAAGGTTTGTGTCTGGGGATATTGAAATCTTGAGACGTAGTCCTAAAGGGTTGAGCACAATGCCTACACGACAGTTTTCGATTCTAGAGATGTGTATAAAATTTAAATTCTGGTGCTTTGTAATATTTGTTGCGAGGCATCGGTCTCAGTAGCTTAGAGTTTTTCTCCCAACTGATCAACTTTTGAACTCCTGGCAATTAAATGGTCAACGTATCCACAAGTTCAACGAGTAGCTTCTAGCGTACGATCCTGGCCAATTGCCAAAGTCATCTTCGCTGGAAGACCCAAAAAACGAGGCCGCGTCCGCTTCTGTTATTCCAATCCCGTGATCGGCGCGCCAACAGTAGTTCCTCCACCAATCATCATCACAGCTCCATCTCCAGCGGACCAGTCACACCAAAACCCGATGTTGTTGGCGCTTTGGAGCTGACTATTGCAGGTAGCTCGACCAAACCCTTGAGTGGTGCTGTACTGACCACCATAGTGCACTGAGCATCTGTCCTGACACCGACTGCTCGCCCAAACTGCATTCCGGAAATTGCCATAACTTGTGATTTTCGTTCTGAACGTTTTCCCACCCAGACAGTCATCTGTGGTCTGCAACAAGGCAGTGTGCCGAGGGTCGTCACTGCGAGTGATCTTCAGTTCATTGCCGCTGACCATCCAGAATGCTGGCGAGATCATGTCGTAGTTGCTCAATGGATCGGTTATTTCGCCAACTGCAACGGTTTTGTCATACCACCATTCACCGTTGTTTTTCATCCAGTTTTTGGCGTCTTTGTTTGAAAATCGTGCGACAAGAGTCCAAACTTGTCCATCTGCTGCAATGTCACAGTAAGCCTGATGGGAACAGAACATTGTTTGTATGTTATATTAAATTCAACTCAAGTCGTGTGATTGAGCGTTTTCGAATTCGAATCCATCGCGACTATAACCTTTCTAAGAAGATGCATTGTTCACATCACAATTGACCGACAGATCATTTAGTCTCTCACTAAAGTATGTGTGCATTTGTGCTTCAGTTTTCTTGCTGACCTGTATAATGCCGACCAGTTTACTGGCTGCCTGGCTCTGCTAGCCCCTATGGTTATTCCAGGCAGCTAGTACTCTAATTTTTACTTTTAACATTTTCATGATTGTAATTTCATATTTCGAGCAAGAGTAAGTGCAAAAAAAAAATAAAATAAAAATAAAATAAATAAACGTTGATTATAACAGAGAGAAACTTGTCAGTATGCTTCCCATTTTAGTTTCACCATAGATTTTCCGCCCTTCGACATCTAAACCATGTATGGGATCGCTACTGGCCTGCATCAGTGTCGTGTTGATCGAACTTTAGTATCATCCAGCTAGTGGCCTAATGCAAATTCTGTATGTTGATTGGCCACGTTACTAGAGAACTACTAGTAATAGTCCTCGACTAGCAATCGAGCGTGACGCTTTGTTTCGTTTTATTCCCACTTAAATATTTCTTCAACTTGCATTTGCTAACTTTATTATTGTCTTTTCTGTCCGACTAGTTGGGTGATACTAAAACAATTAGACCCTTCGCCCTCAAGGGCCACGGGTCAATAGCCCATGAGGCGGAGCCGAATGGACTATTGACCCTGCACCATCACTATCATCATCATCATCATCATCATCATCATCACGATCGTCATCATCATTGTTTTTGCCAACGCCATCATCATCGTTATCATCATTGCTATCGCCATCATTGTCATCCCTATCCCTATCCCAACCCTCATTCTAATACACACATCATCATTATATCTTCTTCATCGCGCGCGAAATGCTCTCCCAGATAGATTTTCGTTTGAACGGGACATCAGGAAAATAGTCTTCATGTTTCTTATACAAACTGATAAGACAAAGGGTTTCTTGTGCTGTTCAACTGCAGTTGCTTTTATTCTCAGGATCGCTAGAATTTGCCGTCGACGCCGACACGCTGGTTTTTTAGTCGGACAACTCTTATTTGTTGCCGAAGAGACTGATGTCGGTTACTAGTTCCTCATTCTGTTCTTTCTACAACACGCAGCAGAATGACCGGAATGGATTCTAATTGGATTCCGGAATTATTATAGACAACAATAATAATGGAAAAAGAAAAAAGAACACGCCAAAAATACATTCCACTGAACTATTCTCATTCCTGAATGGCTCCCACATAAACGCGCCTAATAAAGTACGGATCTCAAACTCGGTTAGTAACAGGTATTTTTTAATGTAATCAGGATCATTATTGGTTGGATTAGATGTAATACTAACCAAAAACAAGGAAGAGTTTACTTTCAGCTCGTGGGCCCCGTTAGCTGCTTTTGAATATCCTTTCAACGTACTTGCGCACGATTCTGTAAATAATGGATTCGCAAAAGCAATAAGGCATAGAGAAGACAGATCTCAGACTGATAGTACATTCCAATTTGTGCAGACAGCATGGCCTCATAGAATAGTTATTAGTATTACTAAGTGGTCGCTGAATCTGTTCGTTTGCTCACTCCTAGCCCCCTGCGCATACTCTCTCAACGTATGTCACTCAACAATGCTCCCTTAATCAATGGGGAGAGATTGCCCCTTATTGTCGAGCGGACAAAATTTAAAGAGGCTTAAAGGAATCTGGTCGTTTAAAAGCCTTACCTCTTACGCACTACTTAAATACACGGTCTTTCACAAAAAAAGTTGGAAGAAAATGGAACCTAAAAGATGCAAGAGCATTACATTGATTTTTTTTGTGCTGAGAGGTTTTAGTCACGAGAACACGCAAGCCAATGGCCACGGGGGGTATTCATCAACAGATACTTGAGTAGGGAGGTGCGGCCCGGGCGCTCAAAACCCTACCCTGTTTAAGACACAAATCTCTGATTTTCCTATCCCTTTCATGACAGAATTCAGATTTTTCAGATCCCATCTAAGAACATTTTGCGGTTACCACTTGTCTTTTTTGTAGTGAAATAAGCTGTGATTATCAAAGTCAAGGGAAGCCCACCAATAAGTTGCGGCTTGTGGTCAGGCTTCTATAAACCGACACCCTGTTTAAACCATTAGTTCATGTAGCAATACCCCAAAACACCCAGAAAACCATAATCTATGCTGCATGTCCCCGTTAGGGCCACATAAGGGAGTATTCCCCCCCCCCCTCCTCCCTCGAGCTCACTGGGGACGTGATTGATTAGTAGCCTCAACATCTGGAAATTGTTATTGAATAACGACTTCACCAACAGGTGCAAAAGGGATTCAAGTCAAGTTAGATATTTATTTTGTGCTTTACGAGAGTTCACAGATCATAGTACTCTGATTGAGTACGGAGTATGGAGGCTGGATGGTCGAGTGGTTCAGGGCGCTGGATTTCAGCGCGGTGACCCGAGTTCAAAGCCTACTCTAGGCCAGCTAGCTGGTGTTGTTCTGAGTCCGTGCCTAGTTCAACTAGCTCCTCGGTGAAATAGCCGACTAGTGTGCCTCCCGCCAGTTCGGATTCTTAACTCTGTTGTTTTCATTTGTATGATTTGTTTCATTGTCCCTGAAAAGCCTCTTTAGTGGAGTGGTCGATTAAGTATTTATTTATTTACTGAGATCATAGAATTTAAATGCGCTTAGCGGGAAGGATCAGCTTTCACCAAATAAATAAAATGCATGGTTTTCTGAGGGAGACGTTTTGTAAGAAAATAAAAGAGAGGTTCTTTGTGGTATATTGACCTCTGTGTGGGAGAAATTCGCACGGGATTACTGCAGACGAATCGTTTGATTACTGAAAAATATGATCTTTTTTTCGCAGATCAGAAGAGGTCCGTCATGATCACATGCAGTATATACATACTCGAAAAAACATTCCTTGTTCTCCTGGAATCAAAGCCATAACCGTCCGAAAATTAGTTCGGATGTCGAGCTAGAGGATGCTTGTTGAAGATAAGCCATTAAACTAGATTCGTGTGCCAATGGCCAAACATCCTGAATACTGCTAAAGTCTGGTTGAAAGGTCGCATATTTGCAACGAGAAGAAATAAGGTGGTATACACACATACTAGGTGTTTTTTTTAATATGTAACGTAAACTTGCCTGATGGGGGAGGCGGTAAGCGTTTTACTTGGAAAAAATATCTGCGCGAATCATCTTCAAGCTCCTCAGGTGTGATTTCTTCAATGCGGTTGTTCAGCTCACAAATGTCTTCCAACATGACGTAATTGAAGCTATGGCAACTCTCGTTGTCTTTGCACACCTGAAGGCACTCGGATGGACTCTTCACCTTCATCTTCTTTAAAGTAAATCCCTTAAGCATTTTACCCGTCACGGAATATTCCTCTTCCCACTGCTGAGTGCAGCTAGTTACTACTTTGAAAAACATGTGAATCAGCGAAAGCGCACTGATAATGTTGAGTAGTTTCAGTGAGAGCATGCCGTCCGCGACTACCTCTGCAACAAACCATACGCACATACACAGTTTGCTATATCAGAGTAATTAGACGCATAAGGTGAAAGATGTCTAAATAGTCTAGATTCACAACAAAGTCAAGATCCTCTGGTTCATCACACGCGCAGGTAATTTATATAAAAAATAAGAGACTTTTACATACATTCCTCCTTAAAATAGCAGCTTTCTCCGGTGTGTAGGATTCACCTCAAACCGTGTTTATGTTAACAGCGTGAAGCTCCTCTGTTAGTAGTGAAATAAATCGAAAATAAAAGTTAAACTCGAAGTTTCAAAAACTGTTCTAGTTGCATTGAGACTCGTAATTAATACGCTGGTAGGATTTAAACTGGTGCCAATTGCAACCGGTGATGTCGGTTCAAGCTGAAATATTGCAACGACTTTTATTTGCCAGAATAAATTTGGGAATTTCTCCTTTTAGGTCAGATTTCACAGTTTTCCCAGAAGAAATTGTCGGTTTCGCAGTTGAATAAATCTTTGCTAATCATAGTCCAACAAAATGCTGTGCATGAATTCTTTTTCATTATAAAGATAAATAAATTTTATCAACTTCACTGATTTATCCGTGATATTTGAGCCTTTGAAAGCAATTAGTAATGGTAACTAACACAGAAAACGTGTTATTTTGTCCTGTCCTCATACGTTTGAACGAGCTAGTCTGTTTCGAAAATGCAATAAGACGCAGGAATGATACGGCGATTGAGAAAAGAGATTACTCAAATAAAGACACAATAATCTGACATATGACGAACGAAGGATTAAAAACGAAGAAGACAACGCCCAGCTCCTTGACAGTCCGCATTAACATATTGAAAGCAATGTTACAGTTTGTTGCTTTATGAAACTAAAATTCGACCACTCGTGCATCTTAACTTACATTTCTTAGTGATGATGTTGACCAAGTGAGTATTAACGGAGGGACCGTCACGGTTGTTCGTGTTGCACTGCGTAAAAGCGTTTCTCGACAAAAGACTAATTAGTTGGTTTTCGTTTTTATGTTCCTTCTTCACGTCAGGGGGGCTCTGTATTCATTAGTGGGCATCCCGCTTATTAGAGATGATTTTTTTTCATCAGTGTAAAAACTCTTTGGTAGTTCCTGCAAAAAAAAAAGAGGTACTCAACCATATCATACGCAACACAATAGTCAGCTGGGAACAGGTTTTCGGTTCAACCCATAGTTATATCTGAGGATACCACAAGGCATCTCCCGTCGCGTCTGTTAATTAACATAAGGGAACGATGGCGAGAACGCCATACACAAACAAAAAACAATGGATCTGCACGCGTATTTCACATTGGGGTACAATTCTTTGCCGACCTCCGCAAAACTCATCGTGAAATGGGCAAATTTTAGATTTTCTCGAGAACGCAGCGGTGGGGCCATAACGTTCAAGTTTTCTTTATTTTTCCTTAACTTTAAGTTAACGCCGTTCATAGTAATTTAGTTCCTGAAAAGTTCGCCAGCATTTTACAAGTTTGATGATTATATAACATAGCTGAGATACAACACATGTTCTGATTGGTCAAAAAGTTATGGTTTATTGTGCCCGTAAACTCCTGCGAAACACGTGAAACTCCTTGTTATTACTTACAATTATTTTATATAAGCAATAGACCGCATTTTCTATGGGTTTCAGAGCGCAACAAATCCACTTGGGATGTCACCTCCGGCTCGTGATTTACAAGCTTTATGGTGTTCTCCCAACACCCCTCAGTGGGATTATTACGCCGGGAAACCATAGAAAAAGCGGTCTATAGCTTAATCGCGAAATGGCTTAGTGCCAGTGCACGTTCTCCCAACATCCAAAGTGGGTTAATTTCCCCGGAAAATACAATCTGTAGCTTAATGGAACAATCTCGAATTAAATTAATTAGAAAAACGAAAAGTACGCTGTTCTGCCGCATCGCATAAAAGTTCGGTAGTCCTTACATGGGCTTACACGACCCCCCCGGGGGGGGGACTCCCTTATATGGGCTATATAGGTATGTAGGGGGCCAAAGGCTATGGTTTTTAAGTCGTTTTGGTCTGAAATGGGGTATGGTTTGTGTACTCTAGTCTTGAATTAGCGGTGGATTATGCAACTTGCTTTATAGTGTGGAATTTTAAGCTCGAAATTTTGTACAGTTTTTTATTCAACTTAATAAAAGCGGTTAACATTGCCTTTAAAATTGGTTTGACCAACTAAGGGAACTGATTGTAAGGCAAGTCTGAAATAGGATCGATATTGATTTTAGGGTCAGGTCTGAAATATGGCGTAGGGAAAATCACAGACTTTGGTCTGAAATGGGCTAAGGGTTACAGGAAGCGTGTCGCACACAACCACCCAATTTTTCTCGAAGTACTCCCTCCCCCGCCCCCCCGTACACGACTAAGCATACACAAACATTGTGGTTAATCGTACATTGTGCACTGCCTTGCGACATCATCGAACACAAACAGTTGAGTCTTTTACTACATCATATCTTATCAACGTACGGTGATAATACACGACTAAGCCAACAACGTGATTTATCCATCACGCGCACTGTTATGAAAAATCGCAAAATCTCCAACATACAATTTAATAAGACCCCTGCATTCACAAAATTACAACACTTGAGGAACACCTCTGTGATAACAAAAACAGAGTAATTAAAATTTTAAGTTTTCGTAAGCTGCTAAGTTTTAATTTTAGTCTTGGTCTGTGAAACGAGAAGCACATTGTTGTGAAAGATATTCAATAATCGTACGTTTTCCGGAATTCGAAGGCTACAGGTTTGTTAGTCATTGACTTGTAAGTGTCTCCCTCGTTAAACAAAGTTGTTTATTTTATTTTATTTTTCATTTCGTTATAGCTGATTACAGATATATTGGTGGATTTAAGGAAATTGTTATGCCAAAATGGATACAAGCAGAAGCATCCATGCACTGCATACCAATATATGGACACTTGTTTCGTCCCGCATTAAATGTGCAACTCTAAAACTCTAAACGGAAGATTGGGAACACCCTGTGGTGATCCTCAAAGCTTGAGAGACCGACTATCTTTAATAAAAGCATCCTGTTAAACATGGTTTATATAACGTACCCGAAACGCTACTTTCCGAGCCCGCAATACAATAAGTGATAGAAACAAAGAAAGCCGCAGGCAATTAACGTTTTGACGTCCTCCGTGCGTTATCAGAGTGTGTGTTCATCCTTCGATGGCGAGGAAGACCAAGTATTTTATCATGTTCCGTCATCAGCTAAATTTACTTAAGGGATCGAGTTATTATTTTGATTATAAACACGCCGATCCAAGTCTCGACAGCATAACAACAACAACAACAACAACAACAAGGTTTATTTCAATTATAAAATGAAATTAAGTACAAATTAAACAGGAAAGAAATAAAAAACACATACAGTTGCTGGTCACCCAAAATACCTAAAGAGCTAAACTAGTTGGGTGACACACATGAAAAGTCTATTGGAAGGGTGATGGCTGCGAGAGCTTTGCGCTTTCTTTCTTCTTTTCCGCTTCAGCAAAACGTTTTGCCGATCAAATCATCCGCTCCACGTGGCGTATAGCTCCTTGCGGTTGAGCCGGAAAGCCCTGTATCAACTTTTAGGCCAATAACACTAACGTCGATGGTGCCACCGTTCCGCTGTTCAGGACCATTCCTCAAGACAATCAATTTTGGACAATCCTCATTGGCTAGTTCTTTGTGGTTGGTTTTCCCATGTATTGCCATAGGGTATATTCAGTACGTTGAGAAGCTCAAGTTTTTTTGAGCCACTCCTTCCTTCCCCCTACCCATCTGATGGGGGTGCAAGGTCAGACAATTGTGGGCTAGTGCTTTACTCTACCAGTGTGTATTCCTGATATTCAAATTGCTTCCATTCAGGGTCGACATTTAAATTTATTTTCATCTGGCTTTAACAGGTGGATAGCCTTAATGAGATAGTGGATTTAACGCACCCAGAGGTTCAAAGCGTAAGCGCCAACAGTTTCGTGGGAGAACGCACTATTCCCGAAGTCGTGCTCTCCGCGACCCCTATCTCGGAAGCCAGGCCTTTTCGCTGCTGTTATACCAATCCCATGGTCGCCTCGAGAACAAGACTGACCACCACCACCAATCATCATCACAGAGCCATCCCAACCCCCGTCACACCAAAACCCAATGTTATTGGCAGTTTGGAAATTTCCATTGCATTTCGCTTCGGAAAAACCTGCAGTTGTCTTGTACTGTCCGCCATATTTGACTGGGCAGCTGCCTCTGCATGCCCAGCGTGTGTGCCAGTTATTCTTGAAGTTACCATAACTTGTGATTTTCGACCTGAATGTCTGTCCACCCAGACAGTCATCTGTCGTCTGCAACAAAGGAGTGTGCTGGGGATCATCACTGCGCGTGATCTTAAACTCGTTTCCGCTGACCAACCAAAATGCTGGCGAGATCATGTCAGTGTTGCTCGATGGATCAGTTGTCTCCCCGGCAGCAACATTCTTGTCATACCACCACTCACCACTGTCCATCATCCAGGCCTTGGTATCACTGTCTGAGAACCGAGCGACGAGAGTCCAACCTTGTCCATCAGTAGCCATATCACAATAAACCTGATGGGTAATACAAAGACGCGTAGTGTTTTAAGCATTCCTGATAACCTTAAAGGTACTGAATATGACATCACACAAACCGTGCAGACCACAGGCTTTATTACCCGGAAAAAAGATTCCAACCATATCTAGGAAACGACTCTTCAACACTGATATATACACAATTTGCTTTTGTAATGCCCCTCCCCTCCCTCCCTACCCCTGGTATGAATGCATATTTTTCAAACCGACTGGGAAATAGCAGGCAATTTTTGTTACATATATATAACACATATCCACACCGCAACGATCAGTCTGACCGTCTGTTATGATGTCAACTAAGAAATCTCGGTCTTTAAACTGACTACCTAATGCCATGAACAGGAAGATAGTTACTTTTTACCCGCTTATCAACAGCATTTCCCTGGCAAGTATAGTTGGTGTACATATGTTCAGTACGTACAATATCTTCAATTCACAGATGTTGCCGCCAAATATTTTAAGGTTTTCTTAGTTCCTTTCTAGTCCTTCAAGTTTCTTTGAATCATATGACGCCTTCTGCGGTTGTTTCTGCAGATATATTTTCCCACGCACGGTATATGATGCAAAAAAATGTATTATCGTTTGTATTAGTTAGCATTTTTACGAACGTGTTCAGGAAAATCTTTGTTCTAGTCAACGTCTCATGGTGTAAAATTAAGAAAAAGGCCCAACGCCAACGCTTTTAAATCCCTAACGGGGATACAGAAGTAAGTTTTTTTTTTGTGCCTCTTACCATTTTATTGTCTTTTATATCGGATTAATGGAGTTTAATGTTCGTTTTCCGAAGCTTGTCATAGTATTTGGACTTAGTCTAATCTTAGTTTTACTCCGTTATTTACTTCTTAGTTTTCGAAACCGCTTCGCTTCGCTTTGTTACATCCCTTGGTTTATCGCTCTGCTACACATCGTTAAACTTCCAAGTATTGTTAACGTCTCATCGCTTCGCTTCAAGAAACTGGTAGTGAATTTTGTTGTAGAAAACTGTTTGAAGTGCGTAAAGAAGTTCTGTTTTAACGTTGGATTAACCGATCGTCCTCTGAGTAACAGGTATGTACATACAAACGTTCTAATTAAATGATGATCACCACATCACCATCACCGTTGTCATAACCATGACCATCATCATCACCATCACCATCACCACAGGTAGCCCAAGCTCTACAGTCTATGTGGACCTTTTTGATGTAAATACTAGCGTAATGGTAAAATTATAATACCTTGTATGGGGGAAGGGGGGGGGGACGTATCGGATTTGAAAGGAAAATTATAGCAACGATTTTCAATAAAAACGTACCACCTTAACTCCTTGAAAATCATTGCTAATTTTCAATTGAAATCCGATACGTTCCCCCCTCCCCATAAAAAGCCTTATTATTTCACCATTACGCTGGTGTTTACATTGAGGTCAACATAAACCGTATTGGGGTACCTGTGCCATCAACATCATAGTCACTATCATCTTCGTCATCGTCTTCAAGAATAACAGTTATTGCTGAAAAAAAGGGAGAGAATTACAGATGTATCACTTACCGGAAACAAAGAAGAGTTGATTTTTAGTACGTAGCTCCCGTCAGTAGCCTGTTCAATTTTTTCTCTTACGGCTGCGCATGATGATTCTAGAAAAGGAAAGTAGCGAGTTCTTGCCCAGACATGTGTAACATCTTTGATATTACAAACAAGACCAAAACTAGGAGCCTTTCTTTCATTTTAAAAGTTGGTAAATGACGTCACTGTTCTGAAAGTATTGATTTCAGGTTTCTATGTCAACACGCTTTTGACAAGCACATAAATTTTCTGTCATGTCAAGGCATCCGGCTCGGAAACACTGAAATTCCCAGTTCTCGATCCTAACCAAGGAGTTTGCGATTACTGCTAAGGATACTCTACCACGTGAGTCATGCATGCGATAAACTTCTTGTATGCTGCCAGGATTTGAACTTTGAGAGATGTCATATTGCTTGATTTCACTCACGTGACAAGGCGGCCATGTTGGTGATCAAAACAATACAATTTTGATTTGCACAATTTGCATAAAAATACAGTTTAGTTCCCAGCGGAGAGACAGACTATTGGTCTTGACCACCAACATGGCCGCCATGATGTCGCATGCAATCCAGCAATTCATAGTGAGAGAAAGTGAGATGCACAACACAGTGGGGTTTGCCGGCGAAGCTTCGCTTAAATGTAAATCCTGACTGGACACACTGGATTCTCCCGGTAAATAGAAATTGAGGGAGTCGACGAGGCTATGGTGTTGCTGGGTTCCTATGCTTACAAATCCTTACCCCGAGCCTTATCACGCTTACACGCCTTTCCTGTTCTGAAGCTATGAAAAAAGGCCTGTAACCAGGCCTGCAACCAAATAAAATTTTTCGATTATTAATCCTCTGATTCGCCGAATCCGTCTAACTGGCTCGTAAATTGTTATAAATTGTAACTGCTGCAAAAAAAAAAAAAGAAAAAAGAAAAAAAAAGATGTTTCACAAACCTGGGTTTCTAAAATCTCTATGTTAAGGGCCTTATTGAGGGGAAATAAGGTGGTACACACATGTATACCCGGTATTTAATATTTACTATGTAATTAGGTAAACTTGCCTGACGGTGGTAAGCGTTTTACTTGAAAAAAATATCTGCGCGGATCAGCTTTCAGTTCCTCAGGTTTAGTCTCTGTTGTGCTATTGTTTAACTCACAAATGTCTTCCAACATGACGTAATTGATGCTGTAGCAATCCTCGTTGTCTTTGCACACTTGAAAGCACTCAAACGGACTCTTTACCTTTATCTTCTTGAAAGTAAATCCCTTAAGCATCTTGCCCGTCACGGAACCTTCGCCTTTACATTGCTGCGTCCGCGCTTTGGGAAACATGTGGCACAGGGAAAACGCAGTAATAATACTGACGATATTGTATGAGACCATGGTGACCGTGGCGTATCCTGAAACTGTTCACAATTGATCGCGTTTGTATCGTTTTAGTTGGAAAGAAATCAGAAAAGTGCAAACGACTAGTACATGTAAATTAGTGCCTTATTGCCAACCTCTGCCTTACATTTTTATGTCTTGGTTCGCTGCATTTTTAACGATTAAACTGAGCCCGTTTGTAAACTACGAACTTCGAACTACAAAGTGTACCAGAAGAACTAACAGTAACTGACAAAATCTCTTACACTTGATTAACTCCTTAACAGGGCTCATTATTTCAAAGACCTATGCAAGTCTGATTTTAGGTCAGGACAGAGAAGCCTATAGCTTTGAGTCAAGCCGAGGTCTTACAGTATTTAAAAACCTGAGGCGAACTTGAATTATTTGTTTATTTTCTTTAACAACGATTCAATTGCAATACAAGTGGATTTAACTGTGTCGTAGGATCGGTGTAATTACAGTATCAGGAGTCACAGTATTAGCCGTTAGGTTAAAATAGGCACAGAGAAAAACAATTCGAAATGTTCTAACCTTACAATATTGTAAAAGATTGGTCCAAAGGCCATTTAAGCACGATTCTTTGGTCGTTCGTCGCTGTTTTTTTTTTTTATCTCGGCTGCGCTGTTGGGCGTATGGAAATCTGGAATCCGGAACCGGAACCGGAACCGGAACCGGAACCGGAACCGGAACCGGATCCAGAACCGGAAAAATAAATGAATGATTCAAACAATAAACATTTTATTCAATTTAACCTGAACCTTTGCCAGAACAGTGATTAATGGCCCAGGAATTAAGTTTCAAGAGTAATCAGGTGTTCAGTTGTCAAGACTTCAAAATTAGACTCGGACTTTTCTTTGGGTAGCACATCAACCAAGTGATGTTTCTCGTCTTGATCGCCACTTTCAATTTTTTTTCTGTTTCCTCAATTTCCTCCGTCACTACGTACCGAGTATAATTACAGACGTTTGGGCCCTACTATTATTTCCATCGTTGGAATTTGTATATAATTGCTGAATATCGTTGCGATTCAACCATTCTTTCATGCAGAATGTCAAATGAACGAAAGTAATGAGTAACTAAGGCTCTAGAGAAGGGAATGAATAACACAGCCCTGATAGCTATCCGTAAAATAATGGCTGTTTAAGAAAGCAGTTAGGTTCTGATTAGTTGCAGTCCCTATATACTCAGTCGCACGACCTGCAGTCATGGCCTCTGACTGCTAGGAATAACAGTTAAAGTCAGTTTCCCAGTTTGACAATGTCCTGACAGTATCTCAAATGCTGATAATAGATGAACCGCTATCTTGAATTATATATCGAGAAAGATTTCAACACGCAACTGGTTTTAGTGTTTCCCAGTTTATCCCGGTTGCTGTTCCGGTTCTGGTTCCGGTTCCGTTTCCGGATTCCGAATTCCGGATCCGTTTCTGGATTTCCTGGTTTTCCATACGCCCCCGCGGTTGGTAACGTCCAATGTACACCGCGCAACATGTCAACGTACTCAATGGTGGAATACCAACCTTTGATCAATTTTCGGCGCATTTCATCACAGCTGCATCTTCCTCGACGGCTTAGTCATTTGTTCAGTATTGCATGGTTTATTGTACACGAAAATATTACATCTGATCGCTGCTAGACTACATTACAGGCAGCCGTTTGTTCGTCACGCAATACTGTCACGGGTATTTTAGAGGGGAGGGCTAGGGTTAAGATGCTTGAAAGAGTACATACTAGGGCCATCCCTTTTTTTTTTCTCCGTTTAGCGTCGTCGAACTACAGTATTCATGGTTCATCCTTTTTCCCCTGTTCTCGTTTGATTTTAACAACGGCACCGATTTTTCCTTCAACCATTGCCGCCATGTTGACTTTGTAACCACACCAGGCTCCACGGATATTATCCTGAGGTACCGGGCCTAGCAATTTTTTTTACGCCCCCTTCAAGATGGCTGCCACTTACCGTTGTCGACTAGTAACTAGTATCCAAGTACGATTTAGTACTGCGATCTACTAGAAGAATTTGCTTTTGCTTCCGGTAACAATGTCTCACAAGAAAGGAAACTGTAGGCTAAAACTCGTTCAAATTGCCCTCTTTTTGCCCCAGTTTTGACTCTGAGATTCGATATGTGTCGATATTTTACGCATTTACATTAAAAGTCTAAATTTTATGACAGATGGCTATGTGAAGAAGTCGAACCGTCAGCTGTTCTTTCAAGGGATAGCTTGACTTCGAGATTTTGTCTCAGGCGCTAGGGTATGAGGAGTTTCGCTGTATCATTGTTTGCAGCCCGACTTGCTATGTCAAAGAAGTTTCAAGGGTTCTTTTAGCTCGCTCGAAATGTGGGCGTAAAAAAGAAATCGCTCGAAAATTTACGCCACTTCACGGCCGGTAACCGGCCAAGGTTTTAAAAACACTTTTTTTTTTTTTAGAGATTGTAGCTATTTATTGTATGATATCAACAGACAGACAGCACCAGTTAGTATACTCAATCAGTTCGTTAAAACAAGTCAGATTCACAACTACAGAACAAGATCTGTCTCTAGCGAGTCGTTTTACGTTAAGTTCTCTAGAACCGATAAAATGTACGCCTTTTTCTCCAGAATCGGCGCCCAAATTTGGAATTCTATTCCTTATTCGATTAAAATACTTAAACGTTCGTCCTTTCGTAAAAAGATAAAGGAATTATTACTAAATTTCTTGCGGTCTGAAGATGATTATGTTGAAGTCTCCGGTCTTATTAAGTTATTTAATACTTTAGGTTAGCCTTTTTTCGTAAAGTTTTAATATATTTGTTTTTGTTTTATGTTACTCTATTCTGTGTATTGTATAGGTAGTGTTTTCTCTGTTATTTAGTCCATCTATAGATAAACCTAGTATTTGTAAAATGTCTTTAGATCTCCCCGCCTCGATTAGTTTATAAGCTATTTGCGGGGGAAACTTATGTAATTATTTATATTTGTAATTAATAAAATTTTGTTGTTGTTGTTAACACTAAATGGCAGGCAGTCCGAGATTTTTCTAAAACGTGTCGAATCAAGGAATCCTGGCTAAACCAAACCATCGTATGTCGATTAGGTGTGTGTGTGTGTGGGGGTGGGGGGGTGGGGGGGTTTACATAAAAGTACTTTGTAACACGCAGATGAATAAACATGGGCTCCTGGGTGATTCACTGTTTCCTTAGGATTACGTTCCCTCAGGAAGCAAAAGAAAGGCAGTATTTTTCGTAGGGGTACGTTGCTTCCATGCTACCTGTAGTGTATTAGGACAGCGGTGTCGTGCAATATAGATCCGGGAAACTGGAGAAGCGAGAGAGCGGGAAAGTGTACTGAGTGGAATCGGATTAAAGTGTATGTTTTGAGCCTTAGTGGCGTGCCTTTGTGGCTGTACTACACTACACTACCTATCAACTATTTTAAAACCGGAAATGCGGGTCATCTGCGTTCAAACGAATAAATAAATAAATAAAATGAAATAAAATGAAACTAGATATGTCATTTCTCCTCGTTTGTGGTTTCCTATTAGGCTTTATTGTACTTAAAAACGGATAACACTAGGTAAAGGATGAGGTGATCTTCATCAACAAGTTTTGTAAAATGTAGCACTCCCCCCACCCACCCCCTCACCTTCACCACCACTGCCAACGCTCCTAACAACCCACCCCACGCGTAGAATCGAATTCGCTAATAAATAAATAAATAAATAAATAAATATTTATTATCACTATCTTTATTCCCACTACTGCTGTTGGTGTTGCCTTGAGTATGTACTTGTTCAATCAAGCGTTTTCGCATTTCCACCCTCCTCCACCCCGCTAAAATGACCATGACATTGCATTGCGTGAC
>OX419337.1:2377122-2379622 GCA_948470475.1 Galaxea fascicularis | reverse complement strand
ACAAAATCTGAAAAAGACTAAATATTGGAGGAGAAATAGCGGTTTTACCTTTTGGCCAAAAGTAAAAATTACCTTATAGATTGACATTCTTAGTGCTGTTTTCTTGAATCACTGTTCTCACTTGAAGGCGGGGACACTTTAAAGAGCTAAAACCCAAAGGGAATTTGTTGATTTTCCCTCAAATTTTGACAGTGACCGGTTTAACATATCACAACAAAAACGTATCTGCGAATGTTTTATCTCGAAATGGTTTTTCTCCGAGAGCAATTTTTGTACGATCACTTCACATTTTCTTTATACTATTTCGAAAATGTTAATAACTTTTCACTGTTACTGAGTATGGCAAAACGCAGACACTATTTTTTAGGGCTTTGGGTCCGAAAACTGAGGAGCAAATTAAATTAGCGAAAGACAAAATTCGCTTTGACTTGTAGCTTTGGAAAGGTTGATTAGGACGCTCCATTTAGAGGTCGTGAAAAATTCGAGTATTTCTTTTAGCACAGTTGACAGCCAGCTCTATAAGCTTTAATTTGATATACGGAATTAGTAAGATATAGTTTAAACCGGACGCGCTTGGACGCAAGACACCCCTGAAGGTATCGGTAATTAACCTTAAATGGCGTAGAGTGCATGCAAGACCAAAACGAATAGTGTACAGATTCACCATCAGAAAACCGGAGTGCCTTAAGTTATTGCATCATTCCAGACTTGTGAAATTCGATTAATCTTACCTCTTCCTGTACGTTCCTTGGTAATTATGTTAAGCAGGTGAATACCACCGTTGATTATATGAAATTACCCACAAAGTGTTTCTGTGTCGTTCGTTATATATACCATGGCTAATTTTTTCGGTCTCGATCGTTTTGTGAGAAAACACCCGCATAAACCTACAGGAAGTACTAACCATGGGGACATACCGCTGATTTCAGACAAAAAGTAATTCAAAAAACAAATGTCTTAATTTCAATTTTTCCCAGTTATTTTAGAAAGGCGGTGTTGTGAGAAACAATTGGTTACAAAAACATCTCTAATTAAACATGTTCTTGACATAATCATCTCCTGTCCTAGTCTAAATAATGCAACCATGTTTTCAGTTATTCCGGCTTTAATTGTTTCTTATACCTCCTTTTGACTTTTTCAATTTTTTTTCGCTCGCATTCTATCGCATCTGATGCAAGTCCTGGTTTGACTTTCCTTCTCAGAGGGTCTGAGTGGGGGGTCCACATGTCGGTTGTCGGTAATTAAAAATGCAAGTTAATTGTTCGCATGTAAAACACTGTTAAAACTGAACTACGATAATACATGAGCTGTGAAAGGGGTGTGTAAATACAGTCGTACTTTAGTATGTTTGAGGGGACTAAAGTTAATTATAAAAGCAAGTGAAAACTATTTCGCGTATCTGTGTATCCTGATATAAACACTCGTTCAGAGAGTTCAGCTGGTGTGATTATATTTATTCATATTATATTTGCCACCGCACAATTGGAAAAGAGGCTAATGAATATAGTTTTGAAGAACTCCTGCATTCAACTCCTGCATTATTATCAGTGTTGTAACAAAATGAATATATTTCAGAGCAAGTTTGAAACATTACTTACATGAAGATGTCTCATTATCCCTTTGAAGGTTCAACAGGGGCGGATCCAGGGGGTGGGGGTGGATTGGGTGGCTAGCCACTCCCCTTCGGAGAAGCCCACCATAAAAATCTAATCATTAGACGTGACGTGAAAAAAAGGAAATACACGCATGGGTCCCAAAAAATATAGTATAGTTTGGTGGCCGACTGTATCAGCCACCCCCCACTAAAAAATCCTGGATCCACGCCTGTTCAAAGTCATGTTATGCCTGGTTTCCATATGATCGTTACGATCGCCACGATCTTTGCAGTCGCTGCGATCGCAGGAAAAAGAGAGACCAGTGATCGCTGCGAAAACCAAAATTCAGCGATTGATATAATTTGCATGTCCACTGAAGTAAAGGCCATTTGGGAAAGTTTGATCGCTGCGCTTGCCACGATCGTCGAGATAGAAATTTTTCTATCTCAGCGATTGCAGCGATCGCAGTCGCTATGATCGCTGCAGTAGCAGACCAAGGCGTTTCCATATGATCGCTACGATCGCTGCGATGGCTGAACACGTTTCTCGGCGATCGCAGCGATCACAGCGATCATATGGAGACCAGGCATTAGAGACGCCGAAAATTATACGGTTGAGTTTCGCTTAAGATTTAAGGCTGAACGGCTTGTGTTCCTTGAAAAAGTGAAATTGTAACGTGCAGTCTCAGCAAAGATGAGAAATTTTAACTACAATAAAGACGAAAACCTCCAAAGAGACTCGCGTGCGCTTTCGACTCGCGTGCTGATTTGGTTGCAGTGGCTTAAGAGGGAGTGCAAACTCTCTATAATCTTAGGCCAATTTTCAATAGTTGAATTCAAGACCACCTGATTTTCTCAAGGCTGTATTAAGTACACTATATGCTCCCAGTCCTTCACTTGTTAACT
>OX419337.1:2349622-2362122 GCA_948470475.1 Galaxea fascicularis | reverse complement strand
TTTTAGCACTCGTTTTCACGCGGTACTTTTTTCTACATTAGTTGCACACCTGAGAGCAACATACAAAGCACAACCACTTTAAACTAAGAGTACACTACATTTCCGTCTGACACATTTCGTAAGTCTTGTACAAATTAGGCAAAAAGACTTATTTGTTCAGTTTTCTTTCTGTGAAAGACCAAAAAGACATAAAGTCAAGCTACTCCTTATCACTCTAACTGGACATGTATGTTCAGTGAAAAGTTTGAATCATCGTTCTTAATTGTAAATGCTTCGTCTTCTCGTTCGGAAGCTTTTGGTAGGTAGGTCGGTAGCCTATATTTAAACAATGAGGATAAGTCAGAATGAACAAAGACATAATAACAATACATGTAATGATTAAGAAGTAAAATTAAATACGACTAGCCTTTAATTAATCATCCTGGTCATGATAAGCGTAATAATGAAAGCTTATATCGGTCAGATACAAATCGGTTACATGTGAAAAGTGTAATGTTTAAATATTGTGAAGGTGTAGGGCGGAAAGAGATTTAAATCCCCTGGAACAGGTTGAAATTCTCCCTGAATATATATGAAAAAAAAAAATTGTCGTCTTTTGACCTATGGTAAAACCAGAAATGGCATCGTGACCTCTGCAGTTTGAAAATGTGAAACGTTCACAAAACAATGATAGATTTGGTAGCAAATTTTATTTTTATAAAAGTGTAATAGATCATGGATACTTTCTACGCTCGGAGTGGTCGTTGTCGAGTTGTAATTGCAAAAGGTTGAGTTTTTGAGTGAAAATGGTGCTTTGACTCGCTCATAATATCAATGTCATGTATTTGATGAGAAGAAGGCCTTAAACCAACTGGCTGCTGTTAAACTGGCCGTATTATGCTAATGTATCCAGAGATTTAATGAGTAAGCCATTTGTGAGGAGCCATGTGGACTGTCGCCAAAGTCGCGTTCAGGTCGACCAGAGTCGGCGTAAAAGGCAGGCAATTTTGATGCTGTTATACCTAACCCGTGAGACGAACGGTCGCAGCTGCTGCCTCCTCCTCCAATCATTACTACAGAACCGCTATAGCCCAAAGCACACCAGAAGCCGATCTTATTGGCGCTTTGAATTTCACCATTGCATCCGGCCTGCTGGAAACCTGTGGTTTCACTATACTGTCCGCCATACTGGACATCACAGCTACCTCTGCACCCATTGCTATCACTAAATTTCTGCTTATCTCTAAAGACACCATAACCCTTCATTTTCGATCTGAATGTCTGTCCTCCCAGACAGTCTCCTGTGGTCTGTAGCAGAGCGATGTGTTGAGGATCATCACTGCGCGTGATCTTCAACTCCTTGCCGCTGACCTGCCAGAATGCTGGCGAGATCATATCAGTATTGTGTGATGGGTCAATTGTTTCTCCGACAGCAACAGTCTTGTCATACCACCATTCACCACTGTCAATCATCCAGTTTATGGCATTTGTAAGTGTGTTTGCGAATCTAGCGATGAGAGTCCAACTTGCACCAGTGGAGTTCATGTGGCAGTATGTCTGAAACAAATAAACAGTCAAAAGAAATATTTATTCCTGTCGTTCAGTCAACAATTAACATTTTTTTACCAAAAAAAAAAGAAAAAAAAAAAAAGAAAGAAAAGAAATAAGGGAAACGACCTTTTTATAAAATACCTGTTTCAGCAGTTCTTCTGCCATCGTCAATTGGAATCTTACACAAGTAAGGTTAACCCTTTAAACCCTAAGAGTGATCAGCATCAAATTTCTCCTTGTAATATAAACACTTTATAAAACAGGGTGGTCATGGGAATTAAGGCCAGGATCACACAAGATAAATTTGCCTGATATTTTAACAATTTCTCCCTACTATGTGTAAAGGAAATGTGTAGGGGTAACAAATGAGAATTTTGATCTTAGGATTTAAAGGGTTAATATAAGTGTAACAGAGAATAATAATGAGTGTAGTAGCAATAGAAAACATAAAAAATGTATGATTACAAAGAAAGTTTTAAATTAATGTGGTGCAATTGTTAATGATTTAACGGGGGCTGCTCTCATTATATGTGTAAAGAATCTTTTATCTTAAGTTGAAAACTGGTGGAAGCGTGATCTATGATGCTAAAACAATCACAGGAACATGGCAGGAGGAAATTTAGTGAGTAAAGGGGGGGAATAGATGTTTTAGGTTTGCGGTTTTGGGGCTTTTTGTAAACAATTGTATCCAGATATGACAAAGTTTGAGTGGTTTTGAGCTGTCATCGAATTTTATTTGGCAGCAATAATGTGAAACCAGGAAACGTACGTTGCGTGCATCACGTTAGAGATAATGCAATACACTCGATGGGTGAGAAGATCCTTATCATTATAACAGCGACATTAGTGAACCTGATTCAAAATGTATTGGCCCCGGGAGGGGGAGGGGGTACTCCCTTGTATGGCCTTAACGGGGGCGTACGGCCCGACAGGGTATGGTTTGCAGGGTGTTTTCTCTTGAACGGGGTATTCCTTTCTTTGCTTTGACAATCACATCTTATTACACTACCAAAAAAAAAAAAAGTGGTGACTGCAAAACCTTCTAAGATAGGGACTGAAAAATCTGAATTCTGTCTTAAACGGGGTCAGGGTTTGAGCGCCCGGGTACCCAAACATCTGTTGAGTACCTCTCTCGGATATTCGCTCTGCAATGCCAAGTATTAGATACGTCTTAAAGAAGAAGGGGAAAACAAGAAACGATGGCTTCAGTTTGGTTACCTTTATTTGTTAGTTGAACATTTTAACCTCAACTATCTCATCTTTGAGAGGAAGCAATTTTACTCAGGGCTGTACCAATGTCTAACTTTATTTAACATGAGGGAGAGGGGGAGGGGGCACAAACTTTGAATATTCACATCTCGTTTAGTAAATGAGCTGCCACGAAACTTCCAAGTGGCATTTGGAGATCTTTACCTTAAGCTACGCTAATTTTTAGGTTTAGCATGTCAACGTTTGCATAGTGTTCGTATTTTAAGCTCATTTTGACAGCTAATATACCTCTTTATATGCATACCTAAATGAAAAGAGCTAAACAGAACTAGAAAAAATCTCACCAAGAATTTGTCACCATTTAGAAATAGCCAGTAGATTCCGCTGATTGCTCTCTCACCGTCAATCGCTTTGATCATCAGGCACGATTCCCCAGCTGCTCGAGGCAAGAAAAAGAAATCATTATATCTTTGTTTTGATCCCTTCAACTCCTAGAGCACCGAAGTCGTCCCGTCTTTTACGTATAGAAATAAACTGAACTGGAAAAAACCAAAAAAAAACCAAAAAAAAAACCAACAGATTATTATATATTGGAGCTTCCATAAGTTTGGCTTCTTGCTCACTAGACACAAAACATAAATTCGCCTTATATAGCATAAACAGCACACGAAGAAACATTCTTAGCCTGGATAGTCATATTTTAATAAATTATTCACCTAGACACTGATATTTTAGGGCCACCGTACAGGATCAAATATAGAGACAAAATAAACTGTCCAATTCATAAGTACTTAAAGACGATTTCTGGCGATTCTTGGGTAAACATTACAGGAATAGCAATAGTAATAACTATGACGATGACAATGTCAATGACAATGACCATGACAATGACAATGACAATGGCAATGACAATGACAATGACAATGACAATGGTGATGACAGTGACAATAGTAATGACAATGGTGATGACAATGACAATGACAATGACAATGGCAATGGCAATGACAATGACAATGACAATGTCAATGACAATGACAATGACAATGGTGATGACAGTGACAATAGTAATGACAATGGTGATGACAATGACAATGACAATGACAATGACAATGGTGATGACAGTGACAATAGTAATGACAATGGTGATGACAATGACAATGACAATGACAATGGTGATGACAGTGACAATAGTAATGACAATGGTGATGACAATGACAATGGTGATGACAGTGACAATAGTAATGACAATGGCAATGACAATGACAATGACAATGGCAATGACAATGACAATGACAATGACAATGACAATGACAATGACAATGGCAATGGCAATGGTAATGACAGTGACAATAGTAATGACAATGGTGATGACAATGACAATGACAATGACAATGGCAATGACAATGACAATGGCAATGGCAATGACAATGACAATGACAATGACAATGACAATGACAATGTCAATGGCAATGTCAATGGCAATGACAATGACAATGACAATGACAATGACAATGTCAATGGCAATGTCAATGGCAATGACAATGACAATGACAATGACAGTAACAGTGGCAGTGGCAGTGGCAGTACTGGGCAATTGCAGTGGCAGTGGCAGTGACAGTGACAATGACAATGACAATGACAATGACAATGACAGTGACAGTGACAGTAACAGTAACAGTGACAGTAACAGTAACAATGACAATGATGATAACCATGACGATGACGATGACGATATGGCAATGCCTCTACCAATCAATACCAATGACATAGAATAAACATGGAAGCTTAACACGTAAATCATTATTATTTTTTCATATTAGCTAGTTTATTTTGCATATTGTTTCACTCATATTCTCTTCTTTTTTCATTCCATAAACATTTGTTTTTACCTGTTTTCATCGCACTCTGTAATCTTAGTGTTTGCAATCATGATATTCATCAAGAATCATTTAACAAATGACGATTGATGATGTTTCATCGGAAACATGTTTTGAAAAATGTATTTTAAGAGTATCGTGTGGTTTATCAAAACTTATGTCAATTTGCACTAGTAATGGTACAAAAAATGTCGACGTCCAAAAGTATCACAGGACATGATATCTTTAAAGAAAAGTGTTTTGATCATGGATATCTGAACGATGTATTTGGGATAAATCAACTATAAACTGCAGAAATGAAATAAAATGAAGAATGATCCTTGCAGGTGTGAACGCAATTCATGATAATGCAATGAGGTAAATTAACCGCGTTGAAGTCCTGCATTTTTCCTGGCTTCCTTGGGCATAAATTGCGTTCACAAATGCGATGATCAGTCTTAATTCATTTCATTTCCGCAGTTCATATATGATTTATTTCACGGGAACATGTGAACCCACAATTAGGCTGCTTTCAGCGTAAGTGGTTTCATAATTCAGTTGGTTAGAGCATCGCATCTGGATCGCGAGGTCACGGATTCAAACGCCATTGAAGTCCTCAATTTTTGCAGGCTTCTCCACGCAATTGCATAACTTGCGTTCACAACAGCGAAGGCCATTTCATGTAATTTATCCGTATGAGATGTGAGATAACTATGGTCCAGCCTTCTTGCCTTTTCCTTACATTTTCCGTCCCTCTGTCTAGTTATCCGTTATTTCATTGACAGACAGTGCCGACTCCTCACCTGTGCAACTTTTGCCGTCTCCATAGTAACCTTCATCACAAGTGCAGTTGTAAGATCCCTTAGTATTATAACACACAGCATTCACACCACACGAGTGCCCTACAGAGCACTCATCGATATCTGAAAATTAACAACGATGAACAAAAAAAGTGAATCGTTTTTTTACATTTCTACTGAGGTGGGGCTAGAAAGTAGGGAATATTTTATTTTGCAGGGCTCATTCAGGGTACACAAAATATTGATTCGCCCGTGAAATATCTGCCAGCAAACAACGTTTCGTATTTTGCAAGCTTATGCTCTTTTTTTCAAAGCCTCGCCCAGCAGCTCGAGCCCATCACAGATGGCAATACTTTCACTGGCACTATTTATTATTCTAATGGTTTTGCATAAAAAACGTTTGCGTGCACGAATAACACTCAGATACAAGGGAGGTGAACAGCAGGTAAACAGACCGATTTGTGGTTCAAAAGTACTCGTCAGAACAAGATTTTGGCGAGCGGAGAATAATTTCCGAAAATGTCAATACTTGGTACGGATTCGCTAAGCTGCTTTCCTTTTCGGAAGTCGGTTCAAGAAATGGAGGAGGTCATGCAATATTCTTCCTGATTTTAAGTCAGGCTTGTTCAGATATTCTCTGCTAGCAAATTCTCCTTTTCCGTTATTTTGAGATGGAAAGAAAGAAGACTCTGCTCTGCAGCCATGTTTGACCTAACCGCCCGAGATCGTGGACGAAATAAACCAGTTTTTCAAACAGGTTGTCGTTAATTATTTCATTAGCATGCGTGTTGGTATTATCTGCTGTCTGACACTGACCCCGAGATGACACCGGCGTGCTTGTTTTGACCGCTGGTAGATAGTTGTTTAGTTTGGTCGCTCAGAAATGCATGCTTAACAGGTCTGAAACACTTCGCAGTGCAGTCTCCGTTTTTTCCCATCCCAAAATAACGGAAAAGGAGACTGTGCTAGCAGGGAAGTTCAGATAACACTTGAGCAGTAATATACGTACGTGAAAATTGAAATGTACAGCATTGAAATGTACAATTTTTCTCGAAGATATTAGCCTTTCAGGCTACTCTGAGATTCGAGTATACATGAAATTCATGTATGTGTGACAGCGAAAATATTGGTTTTACAAATGATCTGATTTTGGAAGTGCTATATTTGTGAGGCAAGTCGATGTATCACTATCAAATTTACCTTGGTGTGGAGAAAATATTGAAAGGGGGCTTCGTGGTCCCCTTAGTTTAAATTTTAGAATTTTGATGACATCACATGAAAATCATCTATATCTAAGCAGGGTGTCCTGATAATGGTACAGCCTGGCTCATCCCTCACCCTTTGTGGACGACTTATCAGGATTCTGGGTGGATGTTGTTCGCACATCGTACGGACAAAAATGGTAAAATCTCAATACACAGCCTAGCTTGTTTGTTAAACTCGTGTTGACAAATGAATCCGCCATTAGCTTACCATTTTCACAGTGTTCACCACTGAATCCAGGAGGGCACAAGCATCGATAACCTTTGTCAGTAAATCCTGCTTGACAAGTTGCGTTGGACTGACATGGATTCTGCGGTCCACAAGGGTTCTTGAACGAGAAAAAATAGAGCTCTTAAGGTAAGAAAGAACAAGATAAGACGAGATAAGATAAGATAAGATAAGATAAGATAAGATAAGAAAAGATAGAATGAAGATAGATAAGATAAGACAGGTAATATCAGACTAGATACCATGAGCTATAAGCTAAGCTAACATAAGGTAAGATAGAGAAGATAAGCTAAGTTAAGATAAGATAAGAAAAGACAAGATAAGATAAGACCGGACAAGACAAGGCAAGATAAGAAAGATAAGATAAGATAAGATGAGACAGGACAAGACAAGATAACCAAACATAAGGTAAGGTGAGATAAGATGCCCACTTTAATTAAACACGGCAAGACCTTCAGCAGGTTACTTGGAAAAGTTAAAATGTTGCCGAAACTAGAACTTCTAGCTACTCATGGTTTAAATGCAATAAAATTCATGCATGGACTAAAAAGCTAAGTCTGAGGGAAATGAATTATATTTAAAAGTTGACGTTCATGTTCTTGCTTACATTTTTTGCGATGACGTTAGAAAAAGCGATGATTGAATTCGTGAGTATCTTGAACAACAACGTTTCATTTTAAACCGGAGCTGGTGTCACCTTTGGGCTGGGAGACCCGTGTGTTGGGTTTGCTTGTTGACCAAGGGGAGTTATTTCTTTGACTGTTGACATTGATGACGTTGACGTTGACGGTTGGAGATAAATTAGGTTGTGTTCACAATTTGGTTACCCAATGTGTGCACACAGCACCATTTTCTGTCCGTGCCCGGGCATTGGTGCTCGGGCACAGTACTGACCATTTGATGGTTGACGATCAACCGATGAAGACCCCCTTATATTTATCTAATCACTGGCCTTCGAACTAGTCTTATACAGTGTTACCTCATTGGTTAAACGCTAGTATTAATTTATGAGGGAGATGGAATATTAGGGGTGGACATTTTTGTCAATTGTCCTCTTATGCCTCAATTGCGCCATCTTGTACGTTTATGATCATTGATATTACAGGTTTGGAAATTAAAAAAAAAAAACCCGACAATTCTAAGCCTTCTAAATGGAGAAAGCCCTTCCAATTTCTAACAAAATGCTTCCTTATGTGATCGTGGCGAATAGGCCCTTTGCAGTTTACGATCACATGGTGCAAAAAAAACACCATGCTGGAGACTGAGTAAAGTGCCCACTGGGACATCCAAAACAAAGCAACTTAACTCAATATTCTCTTGTTTTGGATGTCACAGTGGGCGGTTTGCCCTCCAGCATTCGCCTTTGTCACACGGCGGCCATATTTTCCCGGGAGACCAAAAAAAGCTTTGTTTTACCACGCCAAGCCTCGCCCCCACGGTTTCGACTGCGAGGCTTGGCGTGGTAAAACAAGGCTTTTTTGGTCTTCCGCGACAATATGGCCGCCGTGTGACAAGGGCGAATGGCGTTTTTTGTACCATGTGATTGTAAGCTGCAAAGGGCCTATTCATCTAACTAATTAAACTAAACTAAGGGTTAGTGGTAATGAGAATCTACTTCAGTGGAACTATACTGATCAGAACTGTCATACGAACACGAAAATTTGAAAAGGAACGAAAAAATTGGACGTCCTTACGTTTATTCCTGTGTAAACGAAATTATTCCATAGCTTCAAGTCGTCCGGATGTTCGCGATGGGTAGCATTGTTCAGTTGACATTTGGTGGCTGTTTTTGATCCACTTGTGATTTCGGTATTGAAACTGACGCAGTTGTTTTCCATGAAGCATAGTGCTCCACAGAAGTCCCCCTGGACATGTTCGATGGTGCGAATCGTGTGATTCATCAGTCGCTTTCCTTCGAAAGACCCGGATGCTCTGAAGTCCAACTGGCGACATGAAACTAAGGAGAGACAATGAAAGATGGAGAAAAAGGCTGTATCTCAAACTTTAGGTTCCCTAAATCAATCAACTGATAGTGGACGCCCAGCAGTTTGGCCAAACAATCTAATAAGTAACCCTCAATAATTATAATAAATACAATATTATTCGGCTTTCTAAACTCATAGTTGGAGAAGCTATGTTCACCCTTTAAAGTGCACCTAACCCCAAAATACCTTTTTCGCTAAAACAAATCTTTGCACCTGTTGGAAAAGCATTGCGCTCTTTTTTCTTCTTTTTTGCGAAATGTTGGCTATTTATAGGCTTCCAAACTTACAAAAAGTAAGCATCATTTGGTACATGACCGAGTGAGAAGGGGCGTGGGTCTATTCTTGAATTGACGTCAAAAACTGCTTTGCATGCATGTTTACAAAGACTTAATGCGATGCAAATCAGTTTGTGACGTCAATTCAAGAATAGACCCACGCCCCTTCTCACTCGGTCATGTACCAAATGATGCTTATTTTTTCGTAAGTTTGGAAGCCTATAAATAGCCAAAATTTGGCAAAAAAGAACAAAAAAGATCGCAATGCTTTTCCAACAGGTGTAAAGATTTGTTTTAGCGAAAAAATATTTTGGGGTTAGGTGCACTTTAACCCTAAGAGTGATGATACAAATCTTCCAAGGAATATCTACTGCTCACTTATTGATTGACATTTTTTAAATCAGCCTCAGTGCTCTCATTCCTCCTCCCCCTATCCCTTTAAACGCCTGCCACGCGTGCGTAGGCTAACATTATCTTAGCTACGTCCCTGTAACTATTTGGTATGAAATTAGTCCTTTTATCAATCTTGTTAAATCCCTGATGAAGTCTGTGTGATCAGGAGAAACCGGTCAGGGCCGAGTTGCTCGAAGCCTGGTTAGCGCTAACCCAGGTTAAATGCCATGGCAACCTATAGGTCTTAAGACAACTTAACCAATGGTTAGCTCTAACCATGCTTCGAGCAACTCGGCCCAGATGTATACGCCGATACGGGTATCTCTCTTAATATGGAGGACTTTGACTTAGTATCAAAATCCCCTGAGAAATAATTTATTGTAAAAAAAAAAAAAGGTTTCCTACAATATGTACAGTGTTGTTATGGATTTCTGGAAAACGTTTTGGAGTGACAGCTGACTTTGAAACCCTTTTCAAGCACATCTATACCTTTTGTCAGTTAATAATCTTTCCTTAACTCAGTTAAACGTTCTGTAGTTTTCGTTTAGTATAGCGATCTTTGTAATGCTTTAATGCTAACAACTTTTGCAATGGGACTTCAATTCTTTTGTTGATGTTGTCCTACGATTTAGTCCAGGTTTCAAATTCACTGCCTTTCAAAGTTTTGGGCATCACTTTGACCAATATTCTTGGCACTTTTCTGTTGTTCTGATAAATGTATGGCATTTTCGCCGACTTTGAACAGCTGTAACTCCGCTACCGCGAGGTGCATTTCCACATCGAAAATGTGTTTTAAAAGACATTTGTATTGAGATTATTTTCATGAAAAATAAGATTTCATACGAACCCTTTTAATCTTAATCATGCAAATTGCCGCGAAATGAGAAGCCACATGAGTTCATTTGTATTTCCAATTTACGGACATCGTACTTTCTCGAATGGCTTAACTTTCTGTTGGATGAAAGATATCAATAAAAAAAATATTTAAAGTAGTGGCAAATGTTGGAAATCCGCCTCTGCATGCCCAGTGGTTCTAAGTCGGCTAAAATCCCATAATCCCTACTTTATCTACTTTATTAACTTGGAAATATTCTTAGCCATACTTCTAGTTTACAAATATTCCATAACTAATGCTAAGCAAAGTTGAAATTAAAATCAAAAATCAAGTACACCACCACTACTCCGCACATGCAACAACTCGGACAAAAAAGAGAGAAACGGAAAACTGAAAAAAAAAACCCCTTGATTCTTAATTTTTAAGTGAAAACAACGGTAGACAGGCCTTGAAATGAGTGAATTATTGAGGCAGTTTTAATTTGTGTCTTCCAGCTGGGAGTAATTAATATTTTCCACGAGAGCAATAACTCGAGATAATGGGTTTCTAACTGAGATTGTTAACGCAATGATTTATTATTCATGTCCGGAAAATAAAGATATGTACAGTAATGTACATAGAGGATATTATATGCCCGCGCGTGGATATGAATTTTATCTTCTAGTGGTCAACTCGATATTTTACGAGTGAGCGCAGCGAACGAGTGAGATATCGAGTTGAACACGGGAAGATAAAATTCATATCCATAAGAGGGCATATAATATCCTCTATGTACATTACTGTACATATCTTTATATTCTGTTTATTATATAAACACCAGTGAAATACCAAACCATTTCACTTTAATATTTCAATGGTCTTAAAGTAGAACGTGTCGTTACTAAACATGGAAGAAGTACACGGCCTTAAAGCATGGACGAAAACCAAATTCATTTTTATTGTAATGTGATAAAGTCTAAAATGATGGCCCTTAGAATTCTAGATTCCGAGGAAAGCCAGTTGTAAACAACAAAAGCGCGATTTATTATGTAACCATAACAACGGTGATCTCTTCACGTCTGAAGATAACATGTTATCTTCACGTGTGAAGATATGAAGTTTTCGCGGGACAGCTCAATTGGTATTTCACTGGTGTTTATATAATAAATGGATATCTTCAGTTGTTTCCATTTCCTGGAATTTTTATGTAAATCGTACGTCAATAAAGTTTTCAAGAAACTTTCGGTTTTCCTAGAGTTAAAGGCGCAAATAGACGTTGGTTTGAAATGAAAAGTAGCTAGTTTGTTGGGTTAACAGAGAAAAGTCGATTAATTGCAAAAAGTCACCCATTTTAAGAATAGGCACTTAGAATAGATATCAAAACCAAAATATAAACAGTCCTGCTGAAGAAGATATTTTGGGCCCGATGGCTGATATTCTCGATATCATGGCGATATTTTGACTGTGCTTATATCTCTGGTTCTTGAGAATTACAGAACATTTATATTTAAGTCATAGAGCACTCTAGTGAACAAGGCTAAAATGCTTATTTACATTTCATTAACACAAGATGTCTGATCTTCTTCAATTGCCTGAGTGTTGTGACTGTTTCATTTCGGTGTCACTTCCAGTATCAGCTCTGTCAAGTCTGGCAAAAACTATTTTAAGCGTACTGAAATTTCTAAAAAACTCGGTCATCTGACGATGGCAAACACGTCACTACGGTTGAAGCTGCTTAAATATTGATTGGCGGCCTTGAAGATAAGCATATTGAATAAGTTGCATATGATGCCGCACAAGCTTATTATTATTTTTTATACGAAAAATGAACATACTCAAAGTGAATTTGAAAAGAATTTTGTAACGAAAGTAAACGCTTATCTTTTAGTGTTTTGACTGTTATTTTTCGTATGCCTCAGAAAAAATACTTACGAGGCTCCGACTATTGATTTTAACTAGGTCTCAAGGGCCCTTACAACTCCGACTACGACTCCGACTTCGACTCCGACTTCGACTCCGTCGCTAGTGAAAACCAGCCTTTACTGATGACCAGTCTTTGAGCGTACTCACAGTAAATATGAGATATGTCGACGAAAAAAAAGAACTGAATAAACTCACCTTCTGCGCTACTTGCAATTGGCATCAAA
>OX419337.1:2322122-2344622 GCA_948470475.1 Galaxea fascicularis | reverse complement strand
ATTTTTACTACTCATTAAAAAAAAGGACGAGCAAAATAAGGAAGCCTGGGTACTTGTGTTCAGCACGGTTTTTAAACTTGGTTACTCTCAGCCTTAGCTTTCTTTAATATTTAATATTCATACACTTCTTTGAAGAACCTTTTTTACTGATACTATGAAAGGGTTCTTACAAAAAAGTGTGTAGTTAGACCCCAGAAATTGGCATCAGTACAGCTGTAACTGTCTCTGCGAAACTAAGGAACCAAGGGATAAAAAGCTTTTTGCTTACCTTCTTCCTGGTTTAGTATTGCCAATACATGCTCCTGTGATAGCACTACGTCGTAGACTCTCATCTGAGTGATTCTGCCTTTGAAGTACCTGGCGTCGCTAATCCTCACTCCCATTCTTATATTCTCCTGTGTCCCCAATTCGTAACCATTTCCAACGTTTTTTGTGAGTACTGCTGTTCCATCGACCCACAACTTGGCTTCGCGAGAACTGTGGTCATAAGATGCGCTAACAAACGTCCAGCCACTTGACAGTGAAGAATGCGTCAAGGCATCTTTCATGGAATAATTTCTGGCGTTGAAGCGGACAAACAACTTTCTTTGGACTACCCAAAAATGTACGCCATAACTTCCACTGGTTTTATAGTTGAATAGAGGTCCGTTTTGGCTATCACTGTACAACCAGCAAAGCATCGTTATGGAGTAACGTACGTCCAAGGCTCCTCCAACGTTGTTGGGAAATTCGATGTAGCTGCCGTGGCGTCCAAAAAATTCATAAGACCCGCCCTCCTCTCCACGAGGTCCCCGCGCCAAACTTGTATCATTGGCAATCCCCTGGGCTGTTCGATTCTTTACATCTTTGGTGCCGTACTTGGCATTGAGAGGAAAGTAGGCAACAGGTTCTGGAACTGGCAAATAAGAAAAATCTACTGAAAAATGTTGGAAACATCGATTGCATAATTATTTGATACATTATATTGGCAGTTAACTTCCTATTTACAGGAGGACTAAATATTGCCATGCTATAACAATATGTAGTAAGAGTCTTAAACGACTTGTGTTCGAACTGTATTGCTGATAATAACTTATTATCAGTAATATAGTTGTGACAACCACTTCATCGAAATCATTCTAGCCGAGCACAGGTGCTCTGCTTATTTGGGACTGAGACGGTGAATAAAATGGACTCCGGCTAAATCAAACCAAATGTTGGGTTTTCAGGAGATGGGAAAAGCGGAGGACTAGAAAAACTTCTCAGAGTAGAGTAGAGAGCCAAAACCACTGGGCCAACACTACTGCCCCAATGATCCTCTACTACTTTTTAGCATAGTACATAGCATTTATGCTCGTGGATCTGCTAAATCTAACCTGAAGCCTCGTACAGTACATACAAACTCTGCACAACGTACTGTTGCTTTTTATGCATCCAGTGAGGGAATCGTCGACCAGATGATGTGAAAAGCTCAACTATCTGCGAATGGCGTTACAATGGGGGTTTTACAAGTGGCTCGTCACCATGGCGACAGTCGTTTTATGTTTTTTGTCGTATTTCATTATGAGGTGTCACTCACCAAGTACAGAGACCATGCAAAATCTCTTCTTGAAATCAATAATAACAGACATATTTTAATGTAATGAATAACATTTTCAAAAGCCTGCATTTTGTAATATCTTAATCTGCTGCCTCAATTCTGACAATTCTCACAAACTGAAGCTGCTTCCGTTAAAATGTGACTCTTTGTCAATTTGACCGACATGTGCTCATATCACGTTGTTGGTTTGACCAGCAGGTCAAACATGAAATGTACCAAAATGTAAAAGCCAGTGCAGAGCGATTGTTTTTGCTCGATAGCCTACTGTGGTGTTCTCGTTGCCGTTGCTGCCCTCGATGCTAAAGCTCTCTATTGACCCGGTCAGCCAGAATTAATTTAACATAAAATCCTTCGGTATTACCTAAGTCAGTTGCAGTTCCAACAAATTGCATTGCAGTCCATTGAAAACGCGCACATTATTCAATTGATAAAAATTGCAGTTTGACGCCGTTTATAGTTCCTTCAGTTAGCATGAAGCGAGAGAACAGCGTGGACACGTGACAGAGAAACGTCTTCTAATTGGATGCAAACATGACATACTTGGTAACCAAACATTTGAAGTTTAAAGGGTGTTCGAGCACGTTTTACCAAAATGGCAGAAAGAATAGACACGGCAAAGACTTCTTCGAGTAAATTGCCCCAAACCTTTTAAAGTATGCTTCTGCTTTTCTTAAATGTGGATTCTTATCAAGTGTGACTATAAAGTATTTGCGTGAACAGGATATCCAAAACGTAGAGGTGGTGTACTAGTGTACAGTTGAACGGTTTGTACGATACCTTTCACATGTTTCCCTTATTGGATGCGTAGCCGCCATCTGAATAACCAAATTTCTAAAATTCTTAGACAAAGGAATACCTCGTTTGAAGTTTTTGCCGTATTTGTTTAGTGAAAACATATCAACAGATTCGAAAACTTTCAAACTTTGGCGCGAAAGTTTGCTTTAACGGCTGTAAAACTTCAAATGATTGGTTACCAAGCACCTCATGTTTGCACCCAATAAGAACATGTTTTTCTGTCACGTGTCCACGCTTAGATGAAAACGGCGACGGTAATTAAGAGCCAATTCCCGTAAAATCGAGAATCCGAAGCCAGTCGTGAAATTTCAGAATTTCTTCATATTTTGCCTAAATAACACTTGTACTGAGTTATTTTCGAAAATAGTATTCAAAGAAATCGAGGAAAACTTGAAAAACGCTATTTTAGCGCTCTGTCACTGTCGAAAATAGAGTAATGGCCATGTCCTTTGTTAGGGGGCGAAAACCTGAAATCATAGTCAATTATTGGGATCACCGAAATGAGTAAAATAGAGTAAAATGGTGCATTTTGTTATCGTTCGTGTAGATAATTGTATACATGTCCAGTCAAGAAAACCAAAGCTAGGAAGAGATCCGTAATAATCAGGTCTTGAATGCCATGGAGATCGCTAATTGGTCTTACTGTTTTGACACTGAATTCCATAAAACTTCTTACTCCAGCGATTTGAAACATATTTACTGTGACTCCAGTGATCCCATTTTATGAGTACGTACCTTTCCGTACCAAGCAAACGAAAGTTTCGATTTACCTGTTGCGTGTAGGACTGTTTGCCCATATTTTTCTTTGTATAATGTTTGGTAGGAGGGGAGGGGGGGAGGGGGGGAAGACTGGCGAAGTCGATGGGGGTAGGGGGTAGTGATGGAGTGAAAGATATCTCTGTAAAGGAAACGTGGTTGCAAGAAAATGCTGCGCAATTATGTAGGGAGATATAATGGCAATTCTTCCTTTTAAAAGCAAAGATGACAAAAATATTTCTTTGCAAAAAATTGTCCACACGCCTCCGTCACCCCTCCCTGCTCAAAAATGCAATACGGTACATAACCTCTCGTTTTATTTTGACTCTTTCGATTTGATATCCCCGCCTTTTGTATTTTTGTGATCTTCAGAAAGGAATCCATAAACTTTTCGACAAACTAAAATATTTATTTGGGTATTGGAAGTATGGAGACACATTTGTCAAATTTGAAGACGTGTTAATGGTGAGTCGTCCTGAAAACAGCAGGTGATAAGTAAATAAAAATCATTATAGCCTGAAGACAAAGATGGGCTTAAATGCTTGGTTTCGCCGTTTACCGCTCGCCGTTTATTACTAGAGCCAACTTGCGTTAGTTAGAAAACTGGTCTAAATTTCAAAGGCTATATAATGTTATCCAATAAAGATCTGACCATTACTTTCTGTTTTTTTTAATAACTTAATACATGTAGTACATCGGCTTGAAGACCTCATGCCTGAGCAGTTGCGAAGGCAGAAATCACCTATGCAATTTATTACAAAAAAAAAAAAAACACTTTGCTTTAATAAACTGCGGCTGCTAAACAACGTTTCTCCCTCCGGGCATCGTCTTCTCTTTCAAGTGCGAGAATATTATTTTTTATGTAAACTGAATTGTCAGATACTTTTTAAAGTTTAATGATCACTGGGCATGACAAAAAAACTAATAATATTACACAGGCTGAATATTTACGGCGTTAAAGATTCGAATGGGGATGATGACAAGCAGATTGAAGCTCTTAGATCCATAACAGAATTTCAAAACTTCCTGATTCGTATTGAATTTCATACAGACTTGCTGGTGTTTTGATTTGTTGTGAACTGATGACGAAGAAACAGGCCGTTTTCTGGACAACGCTGAGAAGATCAACAAATTCATTCTGTGGAACAACTTCATTCTTATTTGAGTGATTGCTCTTCAGAATCAGTTAAATGTGTAAAACAAAAGCAAAATTAGTAGCCCAGTAACACTGAATCGTCGTTTTACTCATTTCGGTGATCACAACGATTGAGTATGATTTCAGGTTTTCGCCCCCTTACAAAGGACATTACCAACAGATGCTCTCTTTAATTAATAAACTGAATTAAATATGCTTTGTGAACTAGGTCCCTCTTTGTACATAATACTTCTCCTAATATATTAAAGAAAAAAATAGGTCAGAAAAAATATACTCACCTTTCGCACAGCTTATGCCTGGAAAGGACGCAACAAATAAGAGAAAGAGAGTCCTATGGACACCTGATTTCATATCAGAAGTTGCTACAGATGACAGAAGATGCAATTTTAAATTCAAACATTAGCTCTGAACAGATTCTTGGGCGTACGACGCCTCTGAACGTGGTGGTGGAATCTGCCAAAATAAGTCTTGTTATCGGTGATAGATCAATCCTCGGAGTCATGTTGTGCCATGACGTTGTGCCATGACTTTAGGCTTTTGGCACAAAATCGTGGGAGTAGATCAGAAATGCTTTTCTGGGACACCTGCCTTTAGTGTCGCTTCAACCTTAGGGTTGGCCTTGTTTGCCTGCGCGGGTCAAATCATGGAGTCGTTAGAAAATAGCTCTGGCATTCCAAGCTTATGCAATCGACCTTGCGAGCGTGCACAAAAAGGAGAGGCAGATCCAATTCTTGATTGTGTAAGGTTTGCGGCTAACTTTCGCAAACGGCGGCGCGGGAAGTTGGGGTTGGGGGGAGGGGGGAGTGGAATAAAGAGCACAAACCTCGGATGAAAAAAAGAATATGTGTGACGTCTGATTAGTCGAAATAGTACCTTTTTAATTTTCATGGAAACAGTGATTTTCGAGGAAGAGACTGGAAAGCTTATTCAATAAGTACCAAAACTGTCAGTGGCTGAAGTAACGATTACGTCATTCCCTCCCCACAAGTAGGCTGTCATCGCCAGATATCAATTTAAGAGGGCATTCCGGTTAAAACTCTTATTTCCCGTATATTTCAGTACTGTTCCTCCAAAATCTCGCCTTGATCTCATTCAAACAAAAAATGGCTCCACAAGGTTGGAGTCCTTTCATTCTACAGTAAATGTTTGTGAGTTTTTTTTTATGATTGTTGGATTGTTTATGGGGAATAAAAGTTGATCTGGCGTGAGGGAAGTTGAACTTTTGGGAAAATTGGAAAATAATGGATTTGAAGATGGTGTAAAGAGTGAATAATTAGTAGACAAAGGACTTTGTGTACATCATTTTCTCTATTTCATTTGCTCCTTTTCCACAGGAGCTAACGTGTGCTATTTTTACGGAATGAATCAACTGTACCGACCATAAAGCGAATTACTCCTACCAAACAGCCGTCCCCTTGATGAGATGAAATTGTCCTTGTGTATGTCTTATCCTCCGAATCAAATGAAAGGATCAAAACTTTATTTAATTTTCAAGGACCGTTCCAGTGCATGTGTGGTAACGCCGTTGGAAACACAATGCGCGCTATTGGTGGTTGCGAAAACGTGAACAAGGAAGCATTGGAACCTCATTTCTAGAAAAGAAGTCATTAACTCGTGATTTGTTTGATCCCAAACAGATATTAGCTGTTAATTAATTCTGTTTTCGAGGTCTATAAACAGTCAAGTGACAAGAAAAAAGGAAATGTGAAGTATATATATGAAAATAATTCATATTTGTACTGCGGTTGTAGATACAAGTGAAGAGTGATCATCGCAGTAAATTTTCCAATTTAAGCAACTGGAAAGAAGAAGCCTGAAAAAATCAGGGCTTCAACGGGATTCGAACCCGTGACCTCCGCGATACCGGTGCGATGCTCTACCAACTGAGCTATGAAGCCACACATTGGGAGCGAGGTCCCATCGCGGAGGTCACGGGTTCGAATCCCGTTGAAGCCCTGATTTTTTCAGGCTTCTTCTTTCCAGTTGCTTAAATTGGAAAATTTACTGCGATGATCACTCTTCCCTTGGAAAAAAGGAAATGATCATATAAGATACACAAATGAAGAGCTTATATATATCTAAACAAATTATCTTTGCACCATCAGAAGTACAGAAAAGAAACAGAATGGAGATTCTGCAGTAAGGTATTAGCGTTAAATGATTAAAATAAGATATATTCCTACTGCATAGTCCATTTTCTGGGTCTCAGGTTTGTGTCTGGGGATATTGAAATCTTGAGACGTAGTCCTAAAGGGTTGAGCACAATGCCTACACAACAGTTTTCGATTCTAGGGATGTGTATAAAATTCAAATTCTGGTGCTTTGTATTATTTGTTGCGAGGCATCGGTCTCAGTAGCTTAGAGTTTTTCTCCCAACTGATCAACTTTTGAACTCCTGGCAATTAAATGGTCAACGTATCCACAAGTTCAACGAGTAGCTTCTAGCGTACGATCCTGGCCAATTGCCAAAGTCATCTTCGCTGGAAGACCCAAAAAACGAGGCCGCGTCCGCTTCTGTTATTCCAACCCCGTGATCGGCGCGCGAACAGTAGTCACCTCCTCCACCAATCATCATCACAGCTCCATCTCCAGCGGACCAGTCACACCAAAACCCGATGTTGTTGGCGCTTTGGAGCTGACTATTGCAGGTAGCTCGACCAAACCCTTGAGTGGTGCTGTACTGACCACCATAGTGCACTGAGCATCTGTCCTGACACCGACTGCTCGCCCAAACTGCATTCCGGAAATTGCCATAACTTGTGATTTTCGTTCTGAACGTTTTCCCACCCAGACAGTCATCTGTGGTCTGCAACAAGGCAGTGTGGCGAAGGTCGTCACTGCGAGTGATCTTCAGTTCATTGCCGCTGACCATCCAGAATGCTGGCGAGATCATGTCGTAGTTGCTCAATGGATCGGTTATTTCGCCAACTGCAACGGTTTTGTCATACCACCATTCACCGTTGTTTTTCATCCAGTTTTTGGCGTCTTTGTTTGAAAATCGTGCGACAAGAGTCCAAACTTGTCCATCTGCTGCAATGTCACAGTAAGCCTGATGGGAACAGAACATTGTTTGTATGTTTTATTAAATTCAACTCAAGTCGTGTGATTGAGCGTTTTCGAATTCGAATCCATCGCGACTATAACCTTTCTAAGAAGGTGCATTGTTCACATCACAATTGACCGACAGATCATTTAGTCTCTCAACTAAAGTATGTGTGCATTTGTGCTTCAGTTTTGTTGCTGACCTGTATAATGCTGATCGGTTTACTGGCTGCCTAGCTCTGCTAGCCCCTATGGTTATTCCAGGCAGCTAGTACTCTAATTTTTACTTTTAACATTTTCATGATTGTAATTTCATATTTCGAGCAAGAGTAAGTGCAAAAAAAAAAAATAAATAAATAAACGTTGATTATAAGAGAGAGAAACTTGTCAGTATGCTTCCCATTTTAGTTTCACCATAGATTTATCCGCCTTTCGACATCTAAACCATGTCTGGGATCGCTACTGGCCTGCATCAGTGTCGTGTTGATCGAACTTTAGTATCACCCAACTAGTGGCCTAATGCAAATTCTGTATGTTGATTGGCTACGTTACTAGAGAACTACTAGTAATAGTCCTCGACTAGCAATCGAGCGTGACGCTTTGTTTCGTTTTATTCCCACATAAATATTGCTAACTTTATTATTGTCTTTTCTGTCCGACTAGTTGGGTGATACTAAAACAATTAGACCCTTCGCCCTCAAGGGCCACGGGTCAATAGCCCATGAGGCGGAGCCGAATGGACTATTGACCCTGTACCATCAATATCATCATCATCATCATCATCATCATCATCATCACGATCGTCATCATCATTGTTTTTGCCAACGCCATCGTCATCGTTATCATCATTGCTATCGCCATCATTGTCATCCCTATCCCTATCCCAACCCTCATTCTAATACACACATCATCATTATATCTTCTTCATCGCGCGCGAAACGCTCTCCCAGATAGATTTTCGTTTGAACGAGACATCAGGAAAATAGTCTTCATGTTTCTTATACAAACTGATAAGACAAAGGGTTTCTTGTGCTGTTCAACTGCAGTTGCTTTTATTCTCAGGATCGCTAGAATTTGCCGTCGACGCCGACACGCTGGTTTTTTAGTCGGACATCTCTTATTTGTTGCCGAAGAGACTGATGTCGGTTACTAGTTCCTCATTCTGTTCCTTCTTTAACACGCAGCAGAATGACCGGAATGGATTCTAAGGATTCCGGAATTATTATAGACAACAATAATAATGAAAAAAAAAAAGAACACGCCAAAAATACATTCCAATTATTCTCATTCCTGAATGGCTCCCACATAAACGCGCCTAATAAAGTACGGATCTCAAACTCGGTTAGTAACAGGTATTTTTTAATGTAATCAGGATCATTATTGGTTGGATTAGATGTAATACTAACCAAAAACAAGGAAGTGTTTACTTTCAGCTCGTGGGCCCCGTTAGCTGCTTTTGAATATCCTTTCAACGTACTTGCGCACGATTCTGTAAATAATGGATACGCAAAAGCAATAAGGCATAGAGAAGACAGATCTCAGACTGATAGTACATTCCAATTTGTGCAGACAGCATGGCCTCATAGAATAGTTATTAGTATTACTAAGTAGTCGCTGAATCTGTTCGTTTGCTCACTCCTAGCCCCCTGCGCATAGTCTCTCAACGTATGTCACTCAACGCAACAATGCTCCCTTAATCAATGGGGAGAGATTGCCCCTTATTGTCGAGCGGACAAAATTTGAAAGAGCCTTAAAGGAATCTGGTCGTTTAAAAACCTTAACTCTTACGCACTACTTAAATACACGGTCTTTCACTAAAAAAGTGGGAAGAAAATGGAACCTAAAAGATGCAAGAGCATTACATTGATTTTTTTTGTGCTGAGAGGTTTTAGTCACGAGAACACGCAAGCCATTGGCCACGGGGGGTATTCATCAACAGATGCTTGAGTAGGGAGGTGCGGCCCGGGCGCTCAAAGCCCTACCCTGTTTAAGACACAAATCTCTGATTTTCCTATCCATTTCAAGACAGAATTCGGATTTTTCAGACCCTATCTAAGAACATTTTGCGGTTACCACTTGTCTTTTTTGTAGTGAAATAAGCTGTAATTATCAAAGTCAAGGGAAGCCCACCAATAAGTTGCGGCTTGTGGTCAGGCTTCTATAAACAGATATCCAAGCCTTACCCTGTTTAAACCATTAGGTCATGTAGCGATACCCAAAAACACCCAGAAAACCATAATCTATGCTGCATGTCCCCGTTAGGGCCACATAAGAGAGTATCCCCCCCCCCCCACCTCGAGTCAAGAGCCAAAATCTCACTGGGGACGTGATTGATTGGTAGCCTCAACATCTGGAAATTGTTATTGAATAACGACTTCACCAACAGGTGCAAAAGGGATTCAAGTCAAGTTAGATATTTATTTTGTGCTTTACGAGTATGGAGGCAGGATGGTCGAGTGGTTCAGGGCGCTGGATTTCAGTGCAGTGACCCGGGTTCAAATCCTACCGTGTAGCCCAGTTAGCTGATGTTGTTCTGGGTCCGTGCCTGGTTCAACTCCTCGGTCAAATAGCCGACTAGTGTGCCTCCCGCCAGTTGAGATTCTTAACTCTATTGTTTTCATTTGTAGCATTTGTTTCATTGTCCCTGAAAAGCCTCTCTAGGGGAGTGGTCGATTAAGTATTTATTTATTTATTGAGATCATAGAATTTAAATGCGCTTAGCGGGAAGGATCAGCTTTCACCAAAATAATTAATGCATGGTTTTCTGAGGGAGACGTTTTGTAAGAAAATAAAAGAGAGGTTCTTTGTGGTATATTGACCTCTGTGTGGGAGAAATTCGTACGGGATTACTGCAGACGAATCGTTTAATTACTGAAAAATATGATCTTTTTTTCGCAGACCAGAAGAGGTCCGTCACATGCATATACATACTCGAAAAAACATTTCTAGTTCTCCTGGAATCAAAGCCATAACCGTCCGAAAATTAGTTCGGATGTCGAGCTAGAGGATGCTTGTTGAAGATACGCCATTAAACTAGATTGAGGGGGGTGAATAGGGGTTAGCAAATCCGTCGATCCGTGCTAATTTGTAGAAAAATCCGCCGATCCGTTGATATTTTTTTTTGGTAAATCCGAATCCGCAAGCCTTGCAGTTCTGTTAGAGACGTAAGCACCTTTGAACATTCATTGACGTTAAATAAATATTTTTTTAAATTAAGTTTCACATTTTACTTTCAGAAAAAACAGATCTTGTCACAGAGCTCTCTGGTTGATTTGTTCTGAAAGAGAGATTTTTGATGGCATAGCTCTGTATTGTGACGCTGAAGGCATCACCTTTCTTGGAGGGGGGAAGGGGGGGGGGGGAGGACGAGGGTCTAACTCAGTCATGTAAGTCCACGATCCCTACTTCAAAACAAACAAAATTCAAAGCCCATGCTGAAATATTGAAGAAATCCGTGATCCACTGAGCTTTTAAAATCCGTCAGTCCGGAAAATATATCCTCAAAATCCGAAAACCGAGCAACATTTTTAGCCAAATCCGTCGATCCGCGAACTTATTCACCCCCCTCTAGATTCGTGTGCCAAATATCCTGGATACTGCTAAAGTCTGGTTGAAAGGTCGCATATTTGCAACGAGAAGAAATAAGGTGGTAAACTTGCCTGATGGGGGAGGCGGTAAGCGTTTTACTTGGAAAAAATATCTGCGCGAATCATCTTCAAGCTCCTCAGGTGTGATTTCTCTAATGCGGTTGTTCAACTCACAAATGTCTTCCAACATGACGTAATTGAAGCTATGGCAACCCTCGTTGTCTTTGCACACCTGAAGGCACTCGGATGGACTCTTCACCTTCATCTTCTTGAAAGTAAATCCCTTAAGCATTTTACCCCTCACGGAATATTCCTCTTCCCACTGCTGAGTGCAGCTAGTTACTACTTTGAAAAACATGTGAATCAGCGAAAGCGCAGTGATAATGTTGAGTAGTTTCAGTGAGAGCATGCCGTCTGTGACTACCTCTGCAACAAAACATACGTACATACACAGTTTGCTATATCGAGTAATAAGACGCATAAGGAGAAAGATGTCTAAATAGTCTAGATTCATAACAAAGTCAAGATCCTCTAGTTCATCACACGCGCAGGTAATTTATATCAAAAATAAGAGACTTTTATTACATACATTCCTCCTTAAAATATCAGCTTTCTCCGGTGTGTAGGATTCACCTCAAACCGTGTTGATGTTAACAGCGTGAAGCTCATCTGTTAGTAGTGAAATAAATCGAAAATAAAAGTTAAACTCGAAGTTTCAAAAACTGCCCTAGTTGCATTGAGACTCGTAATTAATACGCTGGTAGGATTTAGACTGGCGCCAATTGCAACCTGTGATGTCGGTTCAAACTGAAATATTGCAACGACTTTTATTTGCCAGAATAAATTTGGGAATTTCTCATTTCAGGTCAGATTTCACAGTTGCCCCAGAAGAAATTGTCGGCTTCGCAGTTGAATAAATCCTTGCTAATGATAGTCCAACAAAATACTGTGCATGAATTCTTTTTCATTATAAAGATGAATAAATTTTATCAACTTCACTGATTTATCCGTGATATTTGGCTTTGGATATTTAAAGCAATTAGTAATGGTAACTAACACAGAAAACGTGTTATTTTGTCCTGTCCTCATGCGTTTGAACGAGCTAGTCTGTTTCGAAAATGCAATAAGACGCAGGAATGATACGCCGATTGAGAAAAGAGATTACTCAAATAAAGACACTAATCTGACATATGACGAACGAAGGATTAAAAACATAATGAAACATAATTAACATAATGAAAGCAATGATACAGTTTGTTGCTTTATGAAACTAAAATTCGACCACTCGTGCATCTTAACTTACATTTCTTAGTGATGATGTTGACCAAGTGAGTATTAACGGAGGGACCGTCACGGTTGTTCGTGTTGCACTGCATAAAAGCGTTTCTCGACAAAAGACTAATTAGTTGGTTTTCGTTTTTATGTTCCTTCTTCACGTCAGGGGGGCTCTGTATTTATTAGTGGGCATCCCGCTTATTAGAGACGAATTTTTTTCATCAGTGTAAAAACTCTTTGGTAGTTCCTGCAAAAAAAAAAGAGGTACTCAACCATATCATACGCAACACAATAGTCAGCTGGGAACAGGTTTTCGGTTCAACCCATAGTTATATCTGAGGATACCACAAGGCATCTCCCGTCGCGTCTGTTAATTAACATAAGGGAACGATGGCGAGAACGCCATACACAAACAAAAAACAATGGATCTGCACGCGTATTTCACATTGGGGTACAATTCTTTGCCGACCTCCGCAAAACTCATCGTGAAATGGGCAAATTTTAGATTTTCTCGAGAACGCAGCGGTGGGGCCATAACGTTCAAGTTTTCTTTATTTTTCCTTAACTTTAAGTTAACGCCGTTCATAGTAATTTAGTTCCTGAACAGTTCGCCAGCATTTTACAAGTTTGATGATTATATAACATAGCTGAGATACAACACATGTCCTGATTGGTCAAAAAGTTATGGTTTATTGTGCCCGTAAACTCCTGCGAAACACGTGAAACTCCTTGTTATTACTTACAATTATTTTATATAAGCAATAGACCGCATTTTCTATGCATTGGGTTTCAGAGCGCAACAAATCCACTTGGGATGTCACCTCCGGCTCGTGATTTACAAGCTTTATGGTGTTCTCCCAACACCCCTCAGTGGGATTATTACGCCGGGAAACCATAGAAAAAGCGGTCTATAGCTTAATCGCGAAATGGCTTAGTGCCAGTGCACGTTCTCCCAACATCCAAAGTGGGTTAATTTCCCCGGAAAATGGAACAATCTCGAATTAAATTAATTAGAAAAAAGAAAAGTACGCTGTTCTGCCGCATCGCATAAAAGTTCGGTAGTCCTTACATGGGCTTACACGACCCCCCCGGGGGGAGACTCCCTTATATGGGCTATATAGGTATGTAGGGCGCCAAAGGCTATGGTTTTTAAGTCGTTTTGGTCTGAAATGGGGTATGGTTTGTGTACTCTAGTCTTGAATTAGCGGTGGATTATGCAACTTGCTTTATAGTGTGGAATTTTAAGCTCGAAATTTTGTACAGTTTTTTATTCAACTTAATAAAAGCGGTTAACATTGCCTTTAACATTGGTTTGACCAACTAAGGGAACTGATTGTAAGGCAAGTCTGAAATAGGATCGATATTGATTTTAGGGTCAGGTCTGAAATATGGCGTAGGGAAAATCACAGACTTTGGTCTGAAATGGGCTAAGGGTTACAGGAAGCGTGTCGCACACAACCACCCAATTTTTCTCGAAGTACTCCCTCCCCCCCCCCCCCCGTACACGACTAAGCATACACAAACATTGTGGTTAATCGTACATTGTGCACTGCCTTGCGACATCATCGAACACAAACAGTTGAGTCTTTTACTACATCATATCTTATCAACGTACGGTGATCATACACGACTAAGCCAACAACGTGATTTATCCATCACGCGCACTGTTATGAAAAATCGCAAAATCTCCAACATACAATTTAATAAGACCCCTGCATTCACAAAATTACACTTGAGGAACACCTCTGTGACAACAAAAACAGAGTAATTAAAATTTTAAGTTTTCGTAAGCTGCTAAGTTTTAATTTTAGTCTTGGTCTGTGAAACGAGAAGCACATTGTTGTGAAAGATATTCAATAATCGTACGTTTTCCGGAATTCGAAGGCTACAGGTTTGTTAGTCATTGACTCGTAAGTGTCTCCCTCGTTAAACAAAGTTGTTTATTTTATTTTATTTTTCATTTCGTTATAGCTGATTACAGATATATTGGTGGATTTAAGGAAATTGTTATGCCAAAATGGATACAAGCAGAAGCATCCATGCACTGCATACCAATATATGGACACTTGTTTCGTCCCGCATTAAATGTGCAACTCTAAAACTCTAAACGGAAGATTGGGAACACCCTGTGGTGATCCTCAAAGCTTGAGAGACCGACTATCTTTAATAAAAGCATCCTGTTAAACATGGTTTATATAACGTACCCGAAACGCTACTTTCCGAGCCCGCAATACAATAAGTGATAGAAACAAAGAAAGCCGCAGGCAATTAACGTTTTGACGTCCTCCGTGCGTTATCAGAGTGTGTGTTCATCCTTCGATGGCGAGGAAGACCAAGTATTTTATCATGTTCCGTCATCAGCTAAATTTACTTAAGGGATCGAGTTATTATTTTGATTATAAACACGCCGATCCAAGTCTCGACAGCATAACAACAACAACAACAACAACAAGGTTTATTTCAATTATAAAATGAAATTAAGTACAAATTAACCAGGAAAGAAATCAAAAACACATACAGTTGCTGGTCACCCAAAATACCTAAAGAGCTAAACTAGTTGGGTGACACACATGAAAAGTCTATTGGAAGGGTGATGGCTGCGAGAGCTTTGCGCTTTCTTTCTTCTTTTCCGCTTCAGCAAAACGTTTTGCCGATCAAATCATCCGCTCCACGTGGCGTATAGCTCCTTGCGGTTGAGCCGGAAAGCCCTGTATCAACTTTTAGGCCAATAACACTAACGTCGATGGTGCCACCGTTCCGCTGTTCAGGACCATTCCTCAAGACAATCAATTTTGGACAATCCTCATTGGCTAGTTCTTTGTGGTTGGTTTTCCCATGTATTGCCATAGGGTATATTCAGTACGTTGAGAAGCTCAAGTTTTTTTGAGCCACTCCTTCCTTCCCCCTACCCATCTGATGGGGGTGCAAGGTCAGACAATTGTGGGCTAGTGCTTTACTCTACCAGTGTGTATTCCTGATATTCAAATTGCTTCCATTCAGGGTCGACATTTAAATTTATTTTCATCTGGCTTTAACAGGTGGATAGCCTTAATGAGATAGTGGATTTAACGCACCCAGAGGTTCAAAGCGTAAGCGCGAACAGTTTCGTGGGAGAACGCACTATTCCCGAAGTCGTGCTCTCCGCGACCCCTATCTCGGAAGCCAGGCCTTTTCGCTGCTGTTATACCAATCCCATGGTCGCCTCGAGAACAAGACTGACCTCCACCACCAATCATCATCACAGAGCCATCCCAACCACCGTCACACCAAAACCCAATGTTATTGGCAGTTTGGAAATTTCCATTGCATTTCGCTTCGGAAAAACCTGCAGTTGTCTTGTACTGTCCGCCATATTTGACTGGGCAGCTGCCTCTGCATGCCCAGCGTGTGTGCCAGTTATTCTTGAAGTTACCATAACTTGTGATTTTCGACCTGAATGTCTGTCCACCCAGACAGTCATCTGTCGTCTGCAACAAAGGAGTGTGCTGGGGATCATCACTGCGCGTGATCTTAAACTCGTTTCCGCTGACCAACCAAAAGGCTGGCGAGATCATGTCAGTGTTGCTCGATGGATCAGTTGTCTCTCCGACAGCAACATTCTTGTCATACCACCACTCACCACTGTCCATCATCCAGGCCTTGGTATCACTGTCTGAGAACCGAGCGACGAGAGTCCAACCTTGTCCATCAGTAGCCATATCACAATAAACCTGATGGGAATACAAAGACGCGTAGTGTTTTAAGCATTCCTGATAACCTTAAAGGTACTGAATATGACATCACACAAACCGTGCAGACCACAGGCTTTATTACCCGGAAAAAAGATTCCAACCATATCTAGGAAACGACTCTTCAACACTGATATATACACAATTTGCTTTTGTAATGCCCCTCCCCTCCCTCCCTACCCCTGGCATGAATGCATATTTTTCAAACCGACTGGGAAATAGCAGGCAATTTTTGTTACATATATATAACACATATCCACACCGCAACGATCAGTCTGACCGTCTGTTATGATGTCAACTAAGAAATCTCGGTCTTTAAACTGACTACCTAATGCCATGAACAGGAAGATAGTTACTTTTTACCCGCTTATCAACAGCATTTCCCTGGCAAGTATAGTTGGTGTACATATGTTCAGTACGTACAATATCTTCAATTCACAGATGTTACCGCCAAATATTTTAAGGTTTTCTTGGTTCCTTTCTAGTCCTTCAAGTTTCTTTTATTTTCCCACGCAGGATATATGATGCAATGTATAATCGTTTGTATTAGTTAGCATTTTTACGAACGTGTTCAGCAAAATCGTTCGTTCTAGTCAACGTCTCATGGTGTAAAATTAAGAATAAGGCCCAACGCCAACGCTTTTAAATCCCTAACGGGGATATAGAAGTAAGTTTTTTGTTTGTGCCTCTTACCATTTTATTGTCTTTTATATCGGATTAATGGAGTTCAATGTTCGTTTTCCGAGGCTTGTCATAGTATTTGGACTTAGTCTTATTTTTAATCTTATTTACTTCTTAGTTTTCGAAACCGCTTCGCTTCGCTTTGTTACATCCCTTGGTTTATCGCTCTGCTACACATCGTTAAACTTCCAAGTACTGTTAACGTCTCATCGCTTCGCTTCAATAAACCGCTGGTAGTGAATTTTGTTGTAGAAAACTGTTTGAAGCGCGTAAAGAAGTTCTGTTTTAACGTTGGATTAACCGATCGTCCTCTGAGTAACAGGTATGTACATACAAACGTTCTAATTAAATGATGATCACCACATCACCATCACCGTTGTCATAACCATGACCATCATCATCACCATCACCATCACCACAGGTAGCCCAAGCTCTACAGTCTATGTGGACCTTTTTGATGTAAATACTAGCGTAATGGTAAAATTATAATACCTTGTATGGGGGAAGGGGGGGGGGGACGTATCGGATTTGAAGGGAAAATTATAGCAACGATTTTCAATAAAAACGTACCACCTTAACTCCTTGAAAATCATTGCTAATTTTCAATTGAAATCCGATACGTTCCCCCCTCCCCATAAAAAGCCTTATTATTTCACCATTACGCTGGTGTTTACATTGAGGTCAACATAAACCGTATTGGGGTACCTGTGCCATCAACATCATAGTCACCATCATCCTCGTCATCGTCTTCAAGAATAACAGTTATTGCTGAAAAAAAGGGAGAGAATTACAGATGTATCACTTACCGGAAACAAAGAAGAGTTGATTTTTAGTACGTAGCTCCCGTCAGTAGCCATTTCAATTTTTTCTCTTACGGCTGCGCATGATGATTCTAGAAAAGGAAAGTAGCGAGTTCTTGCCCAGACATGTGTAACATCTTTGATATTACAAACAAGACCAAAACTAGGAGCCTTTCTTTCATTTTAAAAGTTGGTAAATGACGTCACTGTTCGAAAGTATTGATTTCAGGTTTCTATGTCAACACCCTTTTGACAAGCACATAAATTTTCTGTCATGTCAAGGCATCCGGCTCGGAAACACTGAAATTCCCAGTTCTCGATCCTAACCAAGGAGTTTGCGATTACTGCTAAGGATACTCTACCACGTGAGTCATGCATGCGATAAACCGTTCCTGTATGCTGCCAGGATTTGAACTTTGAGAGATGTCATATTGCTTGATTTCATTCACGTGACAAGGCGGCCATGTTGGTGATCAAAACAATACAATTTTGATTTGCACAATTTGCATAAAAATACAGTTTAGTTCCCAGCGGAGAGACAGACTATTGGTCTTGACCACCAACATGGCCGCCATGATGTCACATGCAGTCCAGCAATTCATAGTGAGAGAAAGTGAGATGCACAACACAGTGGGGTTTGCCGGCGAAGCTTCGCTTAAATGTAAATCCTGACTGGACACACTGGATTCTCCCGGTAAATAGAAATTGAGGGAGTCGACGAGGCTATGGTGTTGCTGGGTTCCTATGCTTACAAATCCTTACCCCGAGCCTTATCGTGCTTACACACCTTTCCTGTTCTGAAGCTATGAAAAAAGGCCTGTAACCAGGCCTGCAACCAAATAAAATTTTTCGATTATTAATCCTCTGATTCGCCGAATCCGTCTAACTGGCTCGTAAATTGTTATAAATTGTAACTGCTGCAAAAAAAAAAAAAAAAAAAGAAAAAAAGAAAAAAAAAGATGTTTCACAAACCTGGGTTTCTAAAATCTCTATGTTAAGGGCCTTATTGAGGGGAAATAAGGTGGTACACACATGTATACCCGGTATTTAATATTTACTATGTAATTAGGTAAACTTGCCTGACGGTGGTAAGCGTTTTACTTGAAAAAAATATCTGCGCGGATCAGCTTTCAGTTCCTCAGGTTTAGTCTCTGTTGTGCTATTGTTTAACTCACAAATGTCTTCCAACATGACGTAATTGATGCTGTAGCAATCCTCGTTGTCTTTGCACACTTGAAAGCACTCAAACGGACTCTTTACCTTTATCTTCTTGAAAGTAAATCCCTTAAGCATTTTTCCCGTCACGGAACTTTCGCCTTTACATTGCTGCGTCCGCGCTTTGGGAAACATGTGGCACAGGGAAAACGCAGTAATGATGCTGACGATATTGTATGAGACCATGGTGACCGTGGCGTATCCTGAAACTGTTCACAATTGATCGCGTTTGTATCGTTTTAGTTGGAAAGAAATCAGAAAAGTGCAAACGACTAGTACATGTAATTTAGTGCCTTATTGCCAACCTCTGCCTTACATTTTTATGTCTTGGTTCGCTGCATTTTTAACGATTAAACTGAGCCCTTTTGTAAACTACGAACTTCGAACTACAAAGTGTACCAGAAGAACTAACAGTAACTGACAAAATCTCTTACACTTGATTAACTCCTTAACAGGGCTCATTATTTCAAAGACCTATGCAAGTCTGATTTTAGGTCAGGACAGAGAAGCCTATAGCTTTGAGTCAAGCCGAGGTCTTACAGTATTTAAAAACCTGAGGCGAACTTGAATTATTTGTTTATTTTCTTTAACAACGATTCAATTGCAATACAAGTGGTTTAACTGTGTCGTAGGATCGGTGTAATTACAGTATCAGGAGTCACAGTATTAGCCGTTAGGTTAAAATAGGCACAGAGAAAAACAATTCGAAATGTTCTAACCTTACAATATTGTAAAAGATTGGTCCAAAGGCCATTTAAGCATGATTCTTTGGTCGTTCGTCGCTGTTTTTTTTTTATCTCGGCTGCGCTGTTGGGCGTATGGAAATCTAGAATCCGGAACCGGAACCGGAACCGGAACCGGATCCAGAACCGGAAAAATAAATGAATGATTCAAACAATAAACATTTTATTCAATTTAACCTGAACCTTTGCCAGAACAGTGATTAATGGCCCAGGAATTAAGTTTCAAGAGTAATCAGGTGTTCAGTTGTCAAGACTTCAAAATTAGATTCGGACTTTTCTTTGGGTAGCACATCAACCAAGTGATGTTTCTCGTCTTGATCGCCACTTTCAATTTTTTTTCTGTTTCCTCAATTTCCTCCGTCACTACGTACCGAGTATAATTACAGACGTTTGGGCCCTACTATTATTTCCATCGTTGGAATTTGTATATAATTGCTGAATATTGTTGCGATTCAACCATTCTTTCATGCAGAATGTCAAATGAACGAAAGAAATGAGTAACTAAGGCTCTAGAGAAGGGAATGAATAACACAGCCCTGATAGCTATCCGTAAAATAATGGCTGTTTAAGAAAGCAGTTAGGTTCTGATTAGTTGCAGTCCCTATATACTCAGTCGCACGACCTGCAGTCATGGCCTCTGACTGCTAGGAATAACAGTTAAAGTCAGTTTCCCAGTTTGACAATGTCCTGACAGTATCTCAAATGCTGATGATAGATGAACCGCTATCTTGAATTATATATCGAGAAAGATTTCAACACGCAACTGGTTTTAGTGTTTCCCAGTTTATGCCGGTTGCTGTTCCGGTTCTGGTTCCGGTTCCGTTTCCGGATTCCGAATTCCGGATCCGTTTCTGGATTTCCTGGTTTTCCATACGCCCCCGCCGTTGGTAACGTCCAATGTACACCGCGCAACATGTCAACGTACTCAATGGTGGAATACCAACCTTTGATCAATTTTCGGCGCATTTCATCACAGCTGCATCTTCCTCGACGGCTTAGTCATTTGTTCAGTATTGCATGGTTTATTGTACACGAAAATATTACATCTGATCGCTGCTAGACTACATTACAGGCAGCCGTTTGTTCGTCACGCAATACTGTCACGGGTATTTTAGAGGGGAGGGCTAGGGCTAAGATGCTTGAAAGAGTACATACTAGGGCCATCCCTTTTTTTTTCTCCGTTTAGCGTCGTCGAACTACAGTATTCATGGTTCATCCTTTTTCCCCTGTTCTCGTTTGATTTTAACAACGGCACCGATTTTTCCTTCAACCATTGCCGCCATGTTGACTTTGTAACCACACCAGGCTCCACGGATATTATCCTGAGGTACCGGGCCTAGCAATTTTTTTTACGCCCCCTTCAAGATGGCTGCCACTTACCGTTGTCGACTAGTAACTAGTATCCAAGTACGATTTAGTACTGCGATCTACTAGAAGAATTTGCTTTTGCTTCCGGTAACAATGTCTCACAAGAAAGGAAACTGTAGGCTAAAACTCGTTCAAATTGCCCTCTTTTTGCCCCAGTTTTGACTCTGAGATTCGATATGTGTCGATATTTTACGCATTTACATTAAAAGTCTAAATTTTATGACAGATGGCTATGTGAAGAAGTCGAACCGTCAGCTGTTCTTTCAAGGGATAGCTTGACTTCGAGATTTTGTCTCAGGCGCTAGGGTATGAGGAGTTTCGCTGTATCATTGTTTGCAGCCCGACTTGCTATGTCAAAGAAGTTTCAAGGGTTCTTTTAGCTCGCTCGAAATGTGGGCGTAAAAAAGAAATCGCTCGAAAATTTACGCCCACTTCACGGCCGGTAACCGGCCAAGATTTTAAAAACACTTTTTTAGAGATTGTAGCTATTTATTGTATGATATCAACAGACAGACAGCACCAGTTAGTATACTCAATTAGTTCGTTAAAAGAAGTCAGATTCACAACTACAGAACAAGATCTGTCTCTAGCGAGTAGTTTTACGTTAAGTTCTCTAGAACCGATAAAATGTACGCCTTTTTCTCCAGAATCGGCGCCCAAATTTGGAATTCTATTCCTTATTCGATTAAAATACTTAAACGTTCGTCCTTTCGTAAAAAGATAAAGGAATTATTACTAAATTTCTTGCGGTCTGAAGATGATTATGTTGAAGTCTCCGGTCTTATTAAGTTATTTAATACTTTAGGTTAGCCTTTTTTCGTAAAGTTTTAATATATTTGTTTTTGTTTTATGTTACTCTATTCTGTGTATTGTAAAATGTCTTTAGATCTCCCCGCCTCGATTAGTTTATAAGCTATTTGCGGGGGGAAACTTATGTAATTATTTATATTTGTAATTAATAAAATTTTGTTGTTGTTGTTAACACTAAATGGCAGGCAGTCCGAGATTTTTCTAAAACGTGTCGAATCAAGGAATCCTGGCTAAACCAAACCATCGTATGTCGATTAGGTGTGTGTGTGTGTGGGGGTGGGGGGGGGGGGGGGTTTACATAAAAGTACTTTGTAACACGCAGATGAATAAACATGGGCTCCTGGGTGATTCACTGTTTCCTTAGGATTACGTTCCCTCAGGAAGCAAAAGAAAGGCAGTATTTTTCGTGGGGGTACGTTGCTTCCATGCTACCTGTAGTGTATTAGGACAGCGGTGTCGTGCAATATAGATCCGGGAGACTGGAGAAGCGAGAGAGCGGGAAAGTGTACTGAGTGGAATCGGATTAAAGTGTATGTTTTGAGCCTTAGTGGCGTGCCTTTGTGGCTGTACTACACTACACTACCTATCAACTATTTTAAAACCGGAAATGCGGGTCATCTGCGTTCAAACGAATAAATAAATAAATAAAATGAAATAAAATGAAACTAGATATGTCATTTCTCCTCGTTTGTGGTTTCCTATTAGGCTTTATTGTACTTAAAAACGGATAACACTAGGTAAAGGATGAGGTGATCTTCATCAACAAGTTTTGTAAAATGTAGCACTCCCCCACCCACCCCCTCACCTTCACCACCACTGCCAACGCTCCTAACAACCCACCCCACGCGTAGAATCGAATTCGCTAATAAATAAATAAATAAATAAATAAATAAATAAATATTTATTATCACTTTCTTAATTTCTGCTGCTGCTGTTGGTGTTGCCTTGAGTATGTACTTGTTCAA